>JAMXBB010000011.1:55570934-56110189 GCA_024138015.1 Lumnitzera littorea
TTGTTGTGATTGATTCCCCCCCCCCCCCCCCCCCCCCCCCCCCCCCTCCCCCCCTATAATGCGCTCTTGGGAAGACCAAGCCTAAACGCATTTAGGGTGATCATATCCTCCCTTCATGTGAGGGCGAAATTCTTTACCCTAACTGATGAGAATGAACCTCCGATTACATCTAAGCCAAAGTAGGCCTGTTCGAAGCTGTGGTCAATCAATGCTTATTAAAGCCGAGTTGAAGCTAGAAGGATGAGAGGAAGAAAAATAACTACTCACCACCAAGTCTGTCATCGACTAAGTAGCCGAGAGACCACATTGCCAAAAGTGGGATTCACTCGGTACGGCATGAAGAGACTAGTGCTGACTAAGTTTAGAACTCGGCAATTATGAGCCGATCTCTTTGGTGTTTCAGCCAAGCTACATGAGACTTCAGAGACTCCTTCCTAAACCCATACATTCAATTGTCGACCCCATCTAGTTTAGATACTACTCCTTTCAGGACATGCTGAGTGATTGCATGTCGACTTCCCTTATAAAACACACAGCTTTATATTCTTGTACATGTTTTCCTTTATTTTATTTATGGGCCCAATTCAATAGGGTATAAGGCCTTGTACATTAGTTTTGCCACTGAGGTTTAAGACTTGTTATAAATAGCAACATTTGTAATCACACAGAGAAGACAAAACACAGACATAGTAAAGAATATTCTCTATACAGAGAGTGAAACTTTCCTCTTTTGAGTAAGGTTACAATTGAGCTAGCACAGCTTACGTCTGCCAGATTATTGAGTATTGATTAAATCCTTTAATCTTTCTCACATTCTTATCAATTTTGACCTTAAGATTGTGGTGAACCTTTCATTTGAATTAGTTAGTAAGTTGCATTTAACCTTCATTTGAATCCCAAACGACATTTAGTATTCGTGAGTTTTATCGAACCCTATTTCAAGCTCAAACCCCTGATTGTGTTTGTGTCTTGATATGTGATATCCATATACATTCACCTTCAAAACCCCTTGCATCATCTTCCTTTCAAGATCCATTACCCATAATATGCATCACCAATTAGGGTAGGAGCATACAGATGTGATCGAAAGCTCTCATAAGAGCTTTACATCAAGGCAGCTAAAGGAGATGGCATCTGTGCCCTAAAAGTAAGCCCGCATTAGAGGCTGGTTGAGAGGGGCGAGCCCAAAGAGAAAATAAAAGACGTTCAGATTGGAACCTCACCCGAGCAAACCACAAAAGTCGAGACTAAGACACTAGCTGAAGTGAAGGACGGAATCATTACCCTCTTACGGGCAAATTCGAATAGGTTCGCCTGGTCGGCATTAGACATACCTAGAATTTCCCTCAACCTGATAACCCACAGCCTTAATATCAACAACACAACACAGCTTGTCAAGTAAAAAAAGAGGTATTTCACTCTAAAAAGGTAGGCTGCAATAGAGGAGGAAGCGCAAAAGTTGCTTAAAGCTGGCTTCATAAGAGAGGAAAAGTACCCGACATGGCTAACAAACGTAGTACTAGTAAAGAAGAAGAACAGGAAGTGGCGAATGTGCATCAATTACATTAACCTCAATAAAGCCTACCTTAAAGACTATTTTCCTTTCCCTATGATAGATCAGCTTGCCGATTCTACATCAAGACACGCCTTGCTAAGCTTTATGGACACCTTCTCGGAGTACAACTAGATCAAAATGGACCCAAAGGATGAAGTCCATACTTCCTTTGTCTCCGATTATGGCATGCATTGCTACACTGTGATGCCGTTAGAACTAAAAAATACCGAGGCTATGTACCAGCATAACTAGGCCCCTTGACCGTTTCAGGAGTATCAAACGAATCCTTTAGGGGGGGGAGCATACGCATATACATCCTTAGGGATGGCATCAATGATCCCGACACTGTTCAACGCCTCTATAGCCATCCTTGTATGTTTATCAAGTTGTGCTTGTAACGAGACCTCATCTTGCCGCGTTTGAGAGGGGTTACTCCTTGCAAAATCAGAGCTAGGAATATGCAGTGATGAAGATAAATTTGTCTCACCTCTGTTAGTTGACATGGTTGCAATGCTTGAAGAAGGATGAAAGACCCTAAGAAGCTTTTAAACAAAGTCTGAAAGTTTGAATGTGAATGTAAAATTTGTAATAGCATAATGAGGAGATTGCGAAATAGTGCTTTCTTTGTGATTCTCCTATTTATAGGAAAATCATCTAGGAAGCTATATAAGCGATTATATGGATCTATATAAGCACAAATCCCTTAGAATGCTGTATAGCAAATATGTAGAAAGCGTTTCGATCAGACAGTCACCTTTAAAAGGTAAAGGGCATGTAATTGCATGCCAGTCTGCTACAATATGACACCTATCATGTCGCATTTAATGCACAAAATATAAGTAGGCAAAAATCACATTTCAAAAAAATTCCTTCTATAAGAAGCTTCTTCAGGGCCCATCCGGCTTCCACTTGGTTGGCATGACAAAGACACGGCACAATTACATCTACTTAGTCCTTGTCGAGCATTGTTCGGACAAACTAGTTCGTAGCCTTGAAGCACCTGCCCAGTAAGTTGTAAGAGTGTCCTGCTTTGATACCCCAACCTAAGCCTCGCTTGGGTCTTTAGTACTTTGTTTCAGAACAACTGCTGACCATTCCTGTTCATCTTGCCTCAGACATTTTCGACCTAGATATCTATTGCTTTGAACACTTCCACCTTTCTAGTCTAGACCTATATGCCCATCACGTTAGCCCTATAGTGCTAGATTGGACTCCTTTGAGTCAGATCGGTTACGCTTGAGCATCCAATATATCCCTTCTCCTTGCTTTCACCTCAATAATAAGACTATAAGGGGGTAAGTGTTGATAAGGCACTTTGGACATGAACCCTTTAGGCCTAACCTTATTGGATGCGTCTCGTGGCTTAAGGCTTACCCCTATGGGTTTAAGCCTTAGGCCTATATTGACCAAGCCTAATAAGCCCTACAATGGCTAAAATGCACAAGATATGGATGAAATAATCATGTTTTAAATAAGTGGGACACGTCGGGCATAATGACCCTACTTTCCTATACTTACAAGAGAGGATCTCTCTCACCAACTGACCTTTAACTATTGGCTCAGCTCAGCTCGACTTGGCTCCATTATAAATACAGGGTCATTACCCAATGATAAAGTTCTTTAAACTCTTGCATATCAAGCTTGCATTCTTATCTACTTTACTTCCTACTCTCAAGTGCTCCATTGCTAACTTAAGTATCAAAGTGGCTACGCCAGACAACCCTCCAGCTTCTCCTCACTGTATATTGTTTTGTAAGCCCTATATGTGTAAAGCCAAATCACCTACCGGTAAGAACTTAGAAATGACACTACCTTATGCTATATATTATATAGTGTTACATATATACATATATACAATATAAACATATATAATACATTTTTTATATATTATAATTGTATGTATTACATATCCATTATATTTTTATGTTTAAATTTATACAACATTATTATATGTTATGTGTCACGCCCCGAACAAGAAGAGTCATAACAGTCCCGCCGTGTAAACTAATCTAAGATAGAAGCTGACCTCACAGCTGCTATCGTAGACGCAGTTTACACAAGGCGCACAACTCAACCAGCTTGAAACGTCTGTTCTGACATCTGTTAATATCCAAACCTGTGGTAGAGCTTTAACAAAATACTTGTTCTATACAATCTGTAGTTTAGTACTACAACAGTAATTATACAACATTTCACGTCCAAGGGTAAAGATTACAATCAGAGTCTTTTAAAAACCACAGGTTATACGATTTATATACAATAAGTTAGAAAACTAGTGGGCTCCCAGGGAATTCCCATTTAGTTTTCTTCAAAACTTAAAAACAAAGCAAAAGCTCAGGTTCAGTTAAATTCCTCGTTCCTCACTTTCCTACACAGTAGCACACTAACCTGAGAACGGTGGTACCGGAACATCTTTACCTTCACTCAGCACCTGCAAAAGAGTCTGTAGGGGTGTGAGCACAACTAGCTCAGTAAGTGGGGCGGAGTCAGAAGAGTACTATACAATCACAAATAAGGTTAATAATTATGATGAAATGCAATGCAATCACTCAAATGAAAACATCGCACAGTGTTAACCGGTCCACTGTGAGGTTAGAGAAATTTCATCCGCTCCAACCCGGATTGAGGAGTTTCATCGCGACTCAAGTTAAACCAAACCCGGGCTTGTGCAATGGAGAACACCCCCCTCCCAGGACCGCCTTCGAACCACGGCCCCCAACCTTGCCGCGACCTCCTCGCCTATCACTTAGTTCGACTAAAGATGGGGAAAGGACCATTTCAGCTATCCTCATCGAAGGAAGTCGGTGTTTGGCTTAACACTCTTAATCGTTTCCCCTAACGGGTGATTATGCGTGACCAATTACACTTTAGTCGAATAATCATTAGAGATAATTAGGAGTGACCAATAAGTTCACACAATACAGAATCCATGCAAATATGCAGAACAGCACACCAAGGAGTTGAACTCCTGTCACAACAGAGTATCATTCACATACATAGCATGCGCACAATCATCTAACTACAAACACAACCAGAAGTACTCTTGGGTCTCCAGATACTTTTAAAATAGTTCCCAAACAGCGGCGAAGCTACCATCCCAACTTACCTGTTCAGACGTTCGTTATTTCTGACTTGAATTGTCAGCTGTCTTTGGAAGGTCCTAATTACACAAAAGGTCTAAATTTAGTTTTCGTAATAATTACGAAAACATTAGGGTTTAATCTAAAATGGATATATATATTATTTCCATAATATACTGTCATGTTATTAAATTATTAATTATTAACATTGTACATCATATTTACTATTACGTTTTATATATCGTTTTGATCGTATTGAAACGTACTTTTTATTTATTAATTCACGTTTTGATTCCGGTAGAGTTACCGAAATGTGTATATTCTTGAATATGTTATAGATATAAGCTAGTTTGCTTAAGGTTATCCGATTTCAACAAAACTAGTGTCATTGAGTTCGTATAGACTTAACGACACATCTTATGAGTCCTGTTCCTAGAGATGGATTTTAACGGGTAGTTTGAATTTTTAATACAATTATACATAATTATATAAAAACGACCGTATTATGCGAAATTTACAGTTTTAAATTATATTTTATCCAATTTGTCCTTATAATGTAATAATATAAGTATTATTCAATTTTAATACACCTAAAGTACATCCCGATCAGAAAATATTAATAATTGTAATAAAATCTCTATTTAACCCAATTCGACCAGCAATCCTATATATAGGTTTTATTTAAGTATTTTACTCATTTTAGTCTATTAATATTACAAATACACCCCGACTTGTAATTTAAGCTATTTTACTTAATAAATTCGTAGTAAATAGTTCGGATTACCTAATAATTCCCCGAAAATTTCTATGGACTTCTAAAAATATAGGGAATTCAATTATCACTCGGTTTCAAGTTTTCAACCTATTGCCTATATTTTCGTATTGACGATTTTACCCCTAAATTTGATAAATTATCCAATTATAATTCTTTTAGCATCCAATTAATTCCAATCTGACTCAATACCATTATTATTTATTATAGATCAGTACATGTCCATTTCATCAATTAATTTCATAATTTCCTATTAAATTCATAATTTCAGCCTATTTTCGGACCAATTTCAAGCCTAAAAATTCAATAAATATTAAAATTATTCAAATAAAAACTTGGGCCACGTAGCAATTACCCATATATCATACATATCCTACACAAAAATTTTCAGCTATAAACAACATCATATAGTATATTTATTTCACTAATATATATTCGGATGAATTACAGATTTCTTAATGAAGTATATTAAATATTACGAATTTTTCAAAAATAAAAATATCACATGAAAGCATGTCTAAAATAACCTGAGTGTAATTTTTTTCATAATTTTCTGGGCGGATTTACTATTTTTTAGAAATTATTGAAAAACAGGGCAGAAATTTGACCTTGGTGTTCTTGGGTGCTCCGGTGGCCGGCGGCGGCTGGGCGGTTGTCGGACGGCTGGCGCGGTGGGTGGACCGTGTGAGGTTGGCTGGGTTTCATAGCAGATCTACTCTAGGTTAGGTTTCCACACTTTCACTAATTTTTCTGTTTTTTTCTAAATTTGTTTTTTTTTTCTACGATTTTTTCTAATTTTTCTTTCTGATTTTCTCTGATTCCAAATTGCTAAAACTATCTTGTCTGATGATCTTGGCTTTTTATAGTGCTTCAAAGTCGGTTTAGGAATTTTTCTTTAATTAATTCATATTTTCTTTTCCAATTTCTTTTTTTTTTTTTTAATGCATGAGGTGTCCAAATATTGTAACTCCACCTTTTGAATCAGCAATGTATTTCCATCCTCCTGCCACGCCTCCTTCCAATATTATTTAATTAATTTTTCTTTTTCTTTTATTAAATAATTACTTAAATATAGATATTATATGTTAGAATTAATTATTTTAATTAATATACAAGGTTATACCTTATGTAATAACATGTGAAATATATAACTTTACTCATATAATTAAGTTTCTAGCATATCTTTTATTTTTAAGATACATTCTAAGGTTAATTTCATGAATTCAACACAATATATATATATAATTACTCAATTTAAAGTTAATTTACGAGTATAATTTTTATTTGTACCAGGTATACTAAAAAATTACGTGTATTTTTTTATAGTAAATTATACTACATTATCTCATTTTATAGCTCAATTAACTTATCTCTAAGTTCTCGTTGTAATCTAAGTTCAATTTTAGGAGTTCTGAACATTTTAGGGCTTTAGTAAATACTCCAATTTCTAAGGGCAAAATTGGAATTTCGGATCATTATTACTAAAATCTAACTTCACTGTAATATCTCGACTAACTTTTTCATTCTAGTTGCAAAGTTTGATCTCAATTGGATAAGTTACCCTAAAAGCCCTAAATCTGAACTCGGTTATCCTAAACTCAATTTTGGAAGCTTACATTATGTATATGAAACCCTTGTCTCTCTAAGTAATTAGTTAGAAATCGGAGTGATGACTCACCCTAAACATGGAAAACAGAAGTTTATATCTTAAACTTAAACGCCGTGCATAGGAAGGTAGCAAGTTGAGACCTAAACATAAAAAGATACATTTGAAAGTAAAATATCAACTCATTACTAGACACTTGAATAACAAGTTTTGATATAAAACGAGATTTTAAGGATAAATTATTTAAATGATAGAGATAATAAAATGACATAAACTATGTATATTATACATACATATACATATATATATATATGTATATATATTCCCTAATGATATCTAACATGTAAAGTATATAAATAGATTAACATAAACATTGAATAAGGTAAAAGTATACGTATATGTACATATATATCTATACATAGGGGAAATTGCCCTGCCCTACGAATTTCTGCTCTAATGTGGATTTACTCCGTAACTTTAAAGGAAGTTTTTTTTTACTCTCTAAATTTTCAACAATGTATAATGTTAAGCCCATGTTACACTTTCCGTTTAAAAGGGCATGTACATGGTACATGACTAACTTTTAATTAATTAAAACCCCGTAAATACCTCTGTCTTATCTTCACGTTACCTGTGTATCCGAAGAGAGAGAGAGAGAGAGAGAGAGAGAGAGTACTGCTTCTTCCCCCATACTCTTTTGCGTTAACATGCACATGCTTGTTTGATCTTACGCATTCTACCATTTCGTGCTTGGTTCATATGCCATTTAATATGAAATTGAAAATAAATGAAGCTCGAGTCTTTGCATGAGATGTTCACTTTCGGTAAAGCAATTTCCAAGTTTGATACTCTTGATTAGCCAGGTTGTTGAGACACGGTTGTCGGTCTTCATCACCGCTGTCAATAAAGGCTTGGTTATAGTTTTTTGTATTTGAGCAAGCAGCATTGGTTCCATATTTTTCAGGAGTATTCCATTGCTGCCATTCATGAATATCAATGTCAATCATAGAGAATTTTGCATGGTTTTTGAATGAACAAGACCATGACTTTGGATTGAATCAAGCCAAAGAAGCGATACTCCCTCTATCTTTGGATATGGAGGTAATGTGAAGAGAAGAGTAGAGCATTTACGGGTTTTTCAATTAAAATTTAGCCATATACCATGTACGTAATTTTTTTTTTAAACAAAAAATATTAAATGAGCTTAACATTAGAAGTTGGTGAAAGTTTAGAGGATAAAAAAAATTTACTTTAAAAGTTTAGGGAATAAATTTATACTATAACAAAAGTTTAGAGAAATATTTTACGGTTTCCTCACACACATATATATATATATATATATTTCAACAAGTGAGTAAGTTCAAGATTTGAGATAAGGTCACACAAATTAATTAAAGTGACCCGCATTGTTTTAGATATAAAAATAGAATAGTAAAAATATTAATATAATTAAAAAGCTAACTATATTGATATTACTCGTAATATAGCAAAAACACAAGATTCAAGTAATGATAATTAACAATCTCTTGGGAGATAAATTATTTAAGCAATAAACATAATAAAATAACATAAATATTTAAGGAGATTGAAGATACACAAATCATACATATTTACCCATAAACTAATAAAGCAACCATTCGTATCCAATAAGTATTGCACTTTTAGACATTTAAACCACAGGTTCAAAAACTTGATGTTTTTTAAATGAGTTTAATTATGCTGGAATTGGTATCTTCCCATTATATAGCCGAACTCATCGACGTATGTTGGTTCACGACCATTATTATCATTAATAACATTAAGCACTATAGTAGATACAAAAGTATTATTGTCAACAACCTCTTCATTTTTATCCATTTTAAGTACCTGAAGTTCTTCTAAAGTTATTTTGCTTGTTATATCTCTAAACTATTCAGGTGTATACATTTGTTTAACAAGCTCATCTCAAATAGTTATTTCTTTTCTTTTATGAGGATTTTTGTCCTTTAATTTGAATGATCTACAATGTTTCTAGTATGTTATAAACTCATAAGCTATTTTATAACCAGATTGTCCTTCACGGACATCTATCCTTATAAGAGCATTTACAGCTTGTATTGTGACTTAGTCACTCTCTCTAAGTCTATAAATGCATTTAGCATTTGATTTAACATACTTTGCAAATGAGTAAGTTTTTGAACCTCAAGTTTATATTATTTTGTGCAAGAATCAATATATGATCAAGTATTGTAAGTATGTCTTTGCATAGTTGCTTTTCCTTTTCTCTCTCCCTAATGTTGGGAAAATTGATTTATCAATGACAGTCGATGTGTAGATAAATCTCCTTTATATTAGAAGGAGAATCCTAACAAACATATATTCCAAATCTCCATAGTGGGTCATGTAGAGTCTTTGGAACATATATTGCACATTCAAAAATTTTGAGACAGGAAATATTTGGCTCATAGCCACAAGTCCATTATAAATGGAAGTATTTATGTACTGGTTGCCTTATGCATACAAGTATTGCTACATGTAAAATAGCATGTCCCTAAGCGAAAAAAAAAGGGAGATTTGTTCTCATAAGTAAGGGTGTCCCTATCAACTAAAATCGCTCGCTAAGCGATTCAACTTATTTATTGTTGTATAAACATGAGATACGTGATGTTGAACATTTGTTCCAATGGATATACAATAACAATTATTAAAAGCCTAATAAGAAAATTCACTAGCATTATCAAGACAAATTGACTTAATTGAATAATCTAGGTATTATTTGAGAAAGTAATCTTGCAATTGCTAGGTTGTGAGTTGATAGTGAACACAACGACCCGTTTGATGTATCTATTAATACCATAAAATATCTAAAAAGATCCATATAGAGGGTGAATATGTACACATATATATTGCCCTGTATTCGCTCCAAAAATGTTGGAGAATTAGTTTCAACTTTAGCCAGAGAAGGCTTAATAGTTTATTTGTCTTGGGAAAAAGTAACACATGAGAATTTCATAGATTGAAAAATCTTTAGGCTTTTTAACGATTACCCACGTGAATTCTTAATAATCTTCCGCCTTATTATTGGTCCAGGATGCTTTAATTGGTCATGCCATATAGTAAAGGCTTTTAAGACAATAAATTTCTGGGTTTATTGTAGCACGTGTCTCAATTGCACTAATTATTGTATAGTATTGTATAAAAAATATAATAGTACATATAGTATATATAAGGTTAAGCTTTTAAATAAAAAGATTATGGTATTAGTCACAACATAATATCAAAACAAGAGCTTCTGGATTCAAATTCTTACATTGTCAAATCAACCTCCATTTAATTAATTCATGTTTAGAATAAATCTTATCTTTTTGGTAACATGACAATAGCTCTTCAGAGCCTTCGATTGGCCTTGCATTATTATTATTATTATTTTTAAAAAAAATCCATCATCCCTTTTGGTAACATGACAATAGCTCTTTAGAGCCTTCAATTGATCTTGCATTATTATTTTTATTTTTTTTTTTAAAAAATCCATCCTCAAGGATAGTATGGGTTGTTGCATTGTCCTCGAGACATTTAATTCCATCTATATATTTTTTTTTCAATTAGATGAGGCAACTAAACATATAAGAAATATTAGAAAGTAACTAAATAAATACTGAAATATAAATTTCATATCAACATGTAATTAAGATCTTACAACAACTTATATGTACAAAATATAAAAGAAATTCCAAGTGACAATTAAAATAAGTAAAATTATTTTTAATATTTTTCGTTACTAAGAATATTGCTGTTTTCTTGCGGATTAACAAAAAGATTTGACACATGCAGGTGTGTAGTATTTACAAGATTATTGTCAAAGTCATCATATAGATTAGCAAAATTTTTCTTTACATCGTTTTCCTTGTCTTTCGTTGATGCTTGATAAAGATCAATAAGGTGTTTTGCTAGGCGGTAGATACGTATGTGATCAACATCCATTCATACCGTAGTGATTATATAAACTTTTCAAAGTCTCGACAAGCTTCTTTTTAAATCCTCGTGCCTTCTTGTTTTTCTTCTTTCTCGTTACACTAATGGACATGCTTATCATAAGAGACATTATTTCTTCATTAACCATGTCTATAGCCTCGACCACTACCTCACCCTCATACATTATTATTAATCATGGTCACATTCACTTTAGAGAATGGAGCAGAACCAGTTGGATGAGTTTCACGATTTTTCATTAATAGTTCGTTGTTTTGCTCAGCATAAGAAAGCGTGAAATTAATTGTGAGTATTTTTTAAGTCTCTTTTCTCGAGATTGTTGCTAAGGAGCACATTTGAGGCATAACAAGTAGAGAAAGCTTTTTTTAACGTATCTTTCTTAGTAATTTTTTCTCTACATAATTTTATTTAAGAGTTAATAAAAAAAACATAGAGTTATACTTCCTGATGAAAATAATAGGTATTGGACATTCCCTAATAGCTTAAGGCCTAAGATTAGGATGACCTAGAACCACCTCCCTAATAGGCGAAAATCATGAACAGGCTCACTCTATGCAGTTGGGCAACCACCACTAATGATCTAATCCGGATGATAGAAATCTTGGCCAACTTCGAGGCCATCATCATGTTATTGACCCCAACTTGCTCCCTTCTTATTGGTCCTCCCCCCGACCTAATATAAGACCTATAAATTGCGAGCTAACATGGCTGCAAGCCTTAGATAGGTGTACAATATTCGAAACACGACCACTCATTGTGTTACTCCTCACCCATCACTCACATCATATTTAATGTAAACCCATAGTCTAAGTCCACTATTTTAACATAAAACAAAAAAAAACCACATACTCTCGCACTTTCACGTTAAGCTTAAACTCCTTCTCCTTTGATCACCCTTTGTCTATTTTGTACTATGCTCTCCTTTAACACATTAGAATCTGAAATGCTATAGTTCGCCATGTATTTCTAGCATTTACTAACATGCTTAGCGTAACTTTTTACTAAAAACTCAAAAAATACATGTTATAATCTTTAAATAGTATCAAATGTGATCTCCATAAAAAGAACCGAAAAGACCACTATCTAAGTAAATTTCATAAAACCTTGAACAAAAATTTACTAAGAGTAATTTGGAAATTTAATTATCTAATTTTAAGGCTTCCTCATAATTATAATTTTAACCGTTGGTCCCTAACCTAGTAATTTGGTGAATATCTTTAAACTTAATAAATTTTGTAATTCTTTCCCAAGTGTTTGCACCTGAAAAATAAATATGGGGTGAGCTGAAACCCAATACGAAATATACAAACACATACGCATGACCATAGAATAATGATCACATCATACACACACAGAACATGTAATAGATATGCAACAAACACCAATTTATTATCTTTTATTTTAGGCCTACATATAGCACAGTTTAGAATCATATGCATCTAACTCAAAAACTAGGAAATGCCCTAAATCTACCCTTATTATTTTCAACCAAGACTCCACTCGTCACACCATCGCATAAGGATCATTGGGGTACTAGCTCAAGATCACTTTTCTTTCCAATCCTTGGGCCTAACTAAGTACAAGTAACACACATTCAATTAATGTCCATTGATTAATTGGCCTAGTTATGTAACTAGCTTAACAACACAAACAACAAGTAAGTATCTTGTACTTGAAACCCAAGACCAACTAGTAGAATCTATGTTAAAGGCCCTTTCAATATCAACACCTAGGGCAAAACATAGAGATAACAACTTTTAGATTTCTTTTCTAGATTTTCTTATCCTAAGTAAGTTTTCTTATTTATATTACTAAATTCATGAACAAAAAAATTAACATTGCTTAAGGTTTTAGAACTCATTTAGACTTTTAAACTAGCTTAGAACCGATTAGGTACACTTTAGTAGGATAAGAAACAAGAAATGAGAAGAAAGAGAGAAGATACAAGTCAACGCCCAAGGATTACAGTTGTAAACATTAGTTATGATTCCCTTTTGAAAGTATGGCATCACTATACTTAGGATCACAACCATAAACTTTGGTTGTGATCCTTTAGGCTACCAAAACCTTCACTTCTTTCACAAACACTTTATTCCAACACCCTTGAAAGGATCACAGTTAGGATCATACTCGTGATCTTAGGTCGTGATTCTCCTATTCATAACTCACAAATTCCAAAACTCAAATTCTTACATCGAAACTCTATCACCATCACAACCTATCCTACCAATCAATTTTGTTAATATCTCTAACTTCATTAATAGCAAATCTCTTCACGTTTAACATTTAAATATTATCAATTATCATATTTATAATCCAACCCTTCTTCTTTCAAGTATCATAACTAGACTTAAATACCAACTCCATAATTAAAATAAAAGAAATAGATGATGTTCTTACCTGTAAATTTGGAATCTCATACATAGTTTTAGAATTCACAGTTCACCATTATTTGTTACACTAGATTCTCTTTTCTCCAATCCCTAAATAGAAGAACGAACCTTAAAACCCAAAACCCTATTGATCTATGGAAAAATTGTACTATCTTGTCTTACCTTGGAATCTTTTTTTCAATTTTATGGATAAAACACTTGTTCTTGGGAATTTTCAAACAGATGATCTATTTCAAAATAAGAGCACGTATACCTTATTCACCTTTTATTAATATTACTAAGATCTTGATCGTTGGATGCTCAATGGTCCATACGAGAGAGGTAAATGAAGTTATATTTTGAGAGGCTGATGGAGAGAAAAGAATTATGGAGGGTTAAGGCTTAAAGAAGGTTTTTGTTTGTAATAGATAGGTGCTAACAAGGCTCTTTAGACATGCGCTCCTTGAGCCCATCCAGATTCGACGTTTCTTGTCGCCTGGGACTCACCGCTGTAGGCTTAAGCCTTGGGTTCGGATTGACTAAGCCTAAGAAGCTCTTCAATGACTAAGATACATGAGATAAAAATAAGATACTAAGTCAACAACCATGCCTGGAATAAGTGGGACAGGTTAGACGCTACAGCACCATTCTCCCATACTTGCGAGATAAGATCTTTCCCCACTAACTGTCATTTAACTGGCCATGCCACTCTACTATAAATACCCTATTACCACCTTACGGTAAGGCTCTCTATACTCTGCACACTAAGCTTACCTATTACTTAAAAGCACCCTCTACTCTCCAATAACTCACTGTTAACTTAAGTATTGAAGTGGCCATGTTGGACAACACCCTAGCGTCCCTTTACTGTGTTTTGTTTTGTAGAGCCCAATTACTATCGGTAAATACTTAGAGACGACATTTGGCGCCGTTTATGGGAAACTAAATTCCTACACTTGAAACCTCAAATACACTAAACATATTCTCTAAATGCAATTCTCAAACATCATGTCTCACCACGACGATCAAGAGAACTTCTAGTTGAAGAATAATTAACCTACGGCCAATTAGCCCCTCCCGAAGGCAATACTAGAGGAGTGCTTGGAGCACATGAAACGACTAGTTGAGGAGTTAGCTGCTCAAAACAGGCTACTCTATGCTTGCCTCGAACAAGCTAACAGGTACAACATACAAACTCATCCCCTTGAAGGTTCAAATGCTTATACTAGGTAGAATAACCCTTACCAACAACAGTAGAATGGTAGGCATCAGTAACCTGATCCACCACCATAGCAACTGCCAATAAGGTTTGTGGGCCACCCACGACTAAGCCCTGATTAGCAATGAGTAAGTAACCAACTCACAGGGAGTACAAGCTCAATCGGTAGTATGCGTAACTCATCTGACAAATGATGTTGACCTTAACAAGCTTCGTGCAATGGTGAACAGGCTTTCCAAGTAGCAGGGGAGCAAAG
Source organism: Lumnitzera littorea (assembly GCA_024138015.1). Lineage (NCBI taxonomy): Eukaryota > Viridiplantae > Streptophyta > Magnoliopsida > Myrtales > Combretaceae > Lumnitzera > Lumnitzera littorea. Next base: position 55,585,764 of record JAMXBB010000011.1, read on the forward strand.
TTGCTAGTGACATCGGGCTGGTCACTAGCAACAAGACCCCTTTCACCAGGAGCGTTCAAGATGAAGTGTTGCCTCTTAATAGTAAACTTCCGTCCCTAGACCAATATGATGGTACAGGTGACCCTAATGATCACCTCCTCCACTTCTGCACCCTCGTGAACCTTTACAGTTATGGGGATGCTATAATGTGAAAGGTTTTCTTAGGTGCCTTAAGGAAAGCGACTCAAATGTGGTTCTACCACCTCTTTGATAATTCCATCAGCTCCTTTGACGAGCTGGTATGAAGGTTTAACCTCTACTTCAAGGCTAGTAAGCCTCTGTCTAAGGACACGTCGTCCTTGTACCTAATAATGTAAGGTGAAGGTGAATCTTTACACGACTATGTGGTCCGGTTTAATAATGACGTGGTCAAGATCCCTTAGTTAGATGAGGGAGTCGCTGTCCATGCCGCTCAGCTTGGCATTTGACCTTCGAGAGACTTCTTTCGATCGCTTGTGAAGAGCAAGTCGAAGACCCTGGTCAACTTCTGGAATAAGGCCTAGAAGTACATCGGCCAGGAAGGTAACATTCACGCCAGGTGCAATGCTAACTGAGAGAGATTGGGCAGAAAGTAGGATAAAGAAAAATTGTCCGTAAAAGATTACCTTGGCAATAGGTTGTTAGGTAAATTAGAGGGGGAGAGTTCTAGGAAGAAGAGGCGCTAAGCCAAGCGCAACCCACTACCCCCTCTTATTCACATACAACACATGCCCATGAATAGACCCATAGCCTAGGTCTATTCTGAGGTAAAGCACAAGAACCTGCTGTAGAGACCCTTGAAGATGAAGGGGAACCCTAATCATCGAAACTCGGATAAGTACTGCTAGTTCCAAGATGATCATGTTCACACCACGGAGGAATGCTTCTAGTTAAAGAACACAATCTAATTCGCTATTCAGTTGGGCTTCTTCCTAGAGTACGTGGCCTATTTGAGGAATGACAACCGTTCCAATGATGATGGCGATAGGGCACTTCAAAGGCGACGAACCAAGAACGCCTACATCGAGTAGAACAATGATTACCATAATGACCGTACCCTCAACAATATCATTAATATGATTATGGGGGGGCTGAACTTAAGGAGCTGACCAAGCACCAGTAGCTCGGTTAACATGTCATTAGAGATGCTAGCTGTAAGGGAGAAGAGACAAAAGTTGAACACTTCCATCTCCTTCTCTAACGAAGACCTTGAAGGGGTTGATACACCCTATCAAGATGTCTTGGTAATAGGGGCAAGGATCTTAAATTTTGAGGTCCTAAAGATTGTGGTGAACATTGGTAGTTCTATTGACATACTTTTTCTCTATACTTATGAAAGGATGAAGAAGGAGCCGTTAGTGAAAATGAAGTCGTACCACCATAATCTGATTGGCTTCAATGGAAATATGGTCTAAGCTAAGAGGATCATCATGTTAGACATGGAACTTGGTAATGACTACCATGTAGTGCGACAACCTATAGAATTCATCATGATTGACTACCCTTCCCCTTATAACGTACTCTTGGGAAGACCAAGCCTAAATGCATTTAGGGTAATCACATCCTCCCTTCATTTGAAGGCCAAATTTTCAACCTTGACCAAGGTAGGAGTATGCAAATGTGATCAAAAGCTCTCACAAGAGCTATATGTCAAGATCACTAAAGGAGGTGGTGTCTTCACTTTAGAGACTGACCTACAGGATAAGCCAGCTAAGAGGGATGAGCCAAGGGAAAAGACAGAAGAAGTCTAGATTGAACCAACACCTGAGCAGACCATGAGAGTCGGGATTGAGACCCCCTACAAAGTGAAGGACGAAATTATTACTCTCCTACGAGCAAATTCGAATAGGTTCACTTGGTCGATGTCAGACATGTTCGAAATCTCGCTCGACCTGGCGACCCACAACCTCAACATCGACACTACAACATGGCCTATCAAGTAAAAAAAAAAAAGGCACTTCACCCTAGAAAGGCAAGCTACAATTGAAGAAGTACAAAAGCTGCTTAAGGTTGGCTTCGTGAGGGAGGAAAAGTACTTGACCTCACTAGCAAACATGATGCTGGTTAAGAAAAAGAAGGGGAAGTGTCAAATGTACATTGATTACATTGACCTCAATAAAGCCTACCCTAAAGACTGTTTTCCCCTCTCGAAGATCGATCAACTCGTCGATTCTACTTCAAAACACACCCTGCTAAGCTTTATGGATGCTTTCTTGGGATACAACCAGATCTAAATAGATTCAAATGACGAAGTCCATACCTCCTTTATCATTGATTACAACACATACTACTACACTATGATGTCGTTCGGTTTGAAAAATGTTGGGGCCACATGCCACTGAATGGTAATGAAACTGTTTAAGTCCTAGATAAGGCACAATATGGAGGTGTACGTCGATGACATGATCATCATGAACCAGAAGCTAGATGATTATGTGAAGGATCTCCAAGAAGCCTATGGCCAAATGCACATGTACGACATGAAGTTGAACCCTCAGAAGTACGTCTTTGGGGTTGGATTTGGCAAATTCTTTGACTTCCTAGTAACACAAAGAGATATTAAGGCTAACCCCGAGAAGATTACTACCATCAGAGGAATGAAGCCTCTAACCTTATTCCAAGACATACAAAAGCTCACTGACATCGTAGCTACATTGAACAGGTCCATCTCAAAGAGTGCAGACAAATGTGTTGAGTTCTTCAAAATCCTAAAAAATCCAAAGGGTTTTGAATGGACTTCGAAGTGTACTGCCGCCTTTCAGCAACTCTAAGACTTCCTCACATACCCACCGGTCTTCTCTAAGTCTGTCTATAGGTAGGACCTGCTCTTGTACCTGGCCGTGAGTGACTGGGCGCTCTCTTTTGTGCCGGTCAAAACAGAGGGAAGAAAATATAGGCTCGTATACTACATCAGCCATATACTTCATGGGCTTGAAGTCAAGTATACCCAAGTAAAAAAGTTCGCCCTAGCCATCATTATCACGGTACGACAACTAAGACCCTACTTCTAGGTACACCAGGTAATCATACTCACAAATCAACCATTATGCACCATGTTGCAGAAGCCTGATGCGTCTAGATGGATGATGAAGTATGTGATGGAATTGAGCGTGTATGAAATCCAATATCAGCTACAAATGGCCTATAAAGCATAAGTGCTAGCTGACTTTGTGGTAGAATATACGAGATAAGAGGAAGCACCACTGGGCAATGACAAATTGGTGTGGACTCTCTATGTCGACGAATCATCCACCTCAGGGGGTGGAGGTGCGGGTCTCATTCTAACTGGCCTGTACAAAGTTATGATCTACTATGCCCTTAAATTTGGGTTTGATTTCAGCAACAACAAATCCAAATATGAGGCCATTATTGCTAGTCTTAAGTTAGCCAAGGAGATTGGCGCCGATCATTTACGGATCTTCTTGAACTTTATGCTCATCATCTAGCAAGTTCAAGATGAATGCGAGGCTTGGGGTAACATTATAGCTAAGTAACTTGAGAAGGTGAAGAGCCTTCTAATTGAATTCCCTTCATGGGACATCGGGAAGATCCCTCGACTTAAGAATTTAGCAACAGATTAGCTATCCAAGCTCGCCTTTACCAATATACGGAAGCCTAAGGTAAAGGATAGCAAAATTTACATAGAATACCTACTAGAAAAAAGTATAACTCCGAGCTCAATTGAAGTTTTGGAATTGACCACAGTAACACCACAGTCGAGCTGGATGGATCTTATCTGGAGTTATTTGGAGCAAGGCATGCTTCTAGATGATAGGAGGGAGGCAAAGAAGCTTTGATATCATGCCCTCAACTATATGTTGGTTGACGGTATCTTATATCACAGGGGAGTTGGCCTTCCCTTACTTTGATGCCTCAGAGAAGGTGAAGGGCTATACGTCATGAAAGAGTTGTATGTTAGAGTGTGCAACAATCATATCCATCCCAAGCCTTTTACCTCTGGGTATCATGACACAAGTATTATTAGCCTACCATGAGGCAGAATTCAAAAGTCATAGCCCAAAAGTACCTGCAGTGCCAGAAGCATAAGCCAATCAATCATGCACCTAGCACTAACCTCTAACCCACCTAACACTAGCCTCTAACCCTTGACCAACCTATGGCCATTTGCACAATCGAGTATAGATATTATTGGTACCTTCCCAAAAGCTTTAGGAAGACGATGGTACATAATTGTTATTGTAAACTACTTCACGAAATGGGTGGAAGCCGAAGCGGTGACAAGGATCACGGAGAGAAGTGTTAAATCTTTCATTAGAAACAACATTCTCTCTTGGTTCGAGGTCCCCTATGCTCTCATTATGGACAATGGATAACAAGTTGATAACCCCAAGTTGAAGGAGTTTTGCATTAAACACCACATCACCCCGTACTTCACTTCGATTGCCTACCCACAATTGAACGGATAGGTTAAGGCAACCAATCGGATTATCTTAGATAGCCTAAAAAAGCGCATAGATCGATCTTAGGGTGCTTAGGCTAATGAATTACCAACATCTTATGGGGGTACAGGACTACCCATCATACTTCTATAGGTAAACCCCCTTTCGCCTAGCAATTGGGTCAGAAGTAGTCCTCTCCATCGAACTTGAGCTTCATAATATCTGGATTCGAAGTTTCAACGCTGCCCTTAACAAGTTACTATTGTAAGTTAGTGTTGATAGCATTGAGGAAATCAAAGACCTTGCTGCAGCTCAAGTAACTACATACCAACATCAAGCTACTCGATACTATAATCAGAAGGTTAGATACAAGGAGTTTAAGGTCGGTGATCTAGTGCACTCATAGCTAGAAGCCACGGGTTTACAAGAAGGGCAAGATAAGCTAGCCTCCAATTGGGAGGACCTAGTCGGAGTCTGGAAAAGATTGGGCAATGGAGTGTATAGACTAGAAAGAATGGATAGCGAGTTCATCCCAAATACATGGAATGCCGATAATCTTCGGCTTTACTTTGATTAGCATATTGTTGTGTACATCTTTCTAGAATAATGAAATAAAGAATTTGCTTCATAATTTGTTCTCTCTTTCTCTCTCTATTGTTTACGAAAATGGCAAATTGATTCGGGGAATTTATGATACAAGTATTCAATTAGTGCGGACTTGTTTAATTTTGAATTGGGACCAAGACAAAAAAAGTTCTTATATCAACAAGGCCCACGCTTCCTTTGTTGAAGTAAGTATAAATGGCCTGATTCGAGATTTTCTCAGAATCGACTTAGTAAATCTCTCTCTCTCCTTTCTCTTGCCATCCCAACCTTTAAAAGGGGAACAGACCATTTACCGAGTAAGTCAAAACGCTACTGACCTAACCCCCTCGAGTAACCTCAGCAACAGAAAACACCTCTTGTATAAAGGAACTCCCATCTTTTAGGAAGGTCAGAATGCTATTGACCTGACCTTCTCGGGTAACCTTGACAAGGGGAAATACCCCTTGCATAAAGGAACTCCCATCTTTTGAGCAAGTTGGAACACCACCGACTTAACCCTCCCCCTTAGGTTAACCCCGGTAAGAGGAAATGCCCTTTGCACAGAGGAACTCCCATCTTTTAGACAAGTCAGTACGCTACTAACCTAAACTCTTCGGGTAACCTCGGCAAGGGAAAACACCCCTTGCATAGAGGAATTCTTATGCAAATATATTCGAAGGAAAAATAAGAAAAAGCAAGTGTATAAGAGCAGGCAAGTAGAAAATTTCATTCATTGATTATAAAATCATACAATTAAGGTCGACATCCCGACTAACATACATATATTTAAAAAAAAGAAACAACAGACAAACAAGCTATCGCCTTAGATCAGCTAGCTTCAGTAACTTAGAAAAGTCCAAAGCCTCAATCTACTTAAAGCGCTAATCCGACGATACCTCTTGAGGAAGCTGGCCTTGACATGAGGTAGGGGTTGAAGGTTGTGAGCTAAGGGCAACAAGAGGTTCACTCGAATGTTGATTATCCAAAGAAATTGCTTCTAGGGAAGCCTCCTATTGGGCTATTGGGGCAGAAGTGGATGTGAAAGCATCTTGCTCAACCCCAACAGCAAAGGGGATGCCTAGGACATCCCAAGCTGCTTAAGCGACCTTCCTCTTCTCATTGAAGGTTGGGGAATCCAAGAAGGCTAAGAAACTCAAGTCAAGGTTCGGATAGTGGGAGATCACCTCCTTCCTTATATGGCAGGCGTAATAAGTGGACAAGTCTTCCAGCTCTTCTAACCACTCATCCGTCGTCCGATAATCGATTATGGCCTTCTTCGCAGTGGCATCGCTAAGGACCTCTCCACTCTCTAGCTTGGATATTTTCTCCTCCATTTCTAAAACCCTTCCCTGCAACTCCTGGACCTGCCACTCCAACCCAACCTTCAAACCGTCCAGGCTCTAGCAAAGTGGCTTTAACATTTTCGCACTCGAACGCCTTCATTGCCAGCTCAGTTTGTAGCCTGGCAACTGACACCTTCAACTTGGCGTTCTCTTTCTTGACTTGGGCCTTAGCCTCCCTCTCCTCATCTAGTTACTGAGAGAGGTAAGCCTCCATCCTCTATTCTTCTTTGAGTCGAACCTTCAAGTCATTAGCCTTCTTCATTACCTTCTCAACTTTATCCCTCTCTTTCTTCGCATCCTTCAACTGCGCCTAAAGCCCTGATACCTACACAGAAGAGCGATGTAGGAGTCGGTTAGCTTTAGAGAATTTTTCTAAATGCTTATTTGTAGAAGACTTTGCCTCTTCAGTAGGAATTCGCAGATCCTCCAGACGTAGAGCACACAGGTCTTTCATTTTTTTTTTTCTATACACGTCTTCTTTATTTTTTTCTTGCTTAGCCAATAACTATAGATTCCAATCTACTCTTGATTAGTTGGTGAGAAGTGCGATTTGCAGGTGCTTCTTAACCCAGCGCAACGCCTCCCTATAACCCTTTACCTCTCTCTAGGTGACATCATATTTATTCAATTAAAGCAGTACCTAACTGTGGTATTGCAAAAAAACACAAGCCACTGTTAATACCATGAGAAGTGAAGCACATCAATATAGAAGTAATAAAGACTTACCTACTGCATAAGCATGCTTAAGTGGCCTGCCATCTCCATGGGGTCATCCCTACCTTCCTTGGACAGCTCATTGGGGAAAGCTTAATCGCTGGGGGTGCAAGATCCCACAAAAGCCTAGTAATTGAGTGTCCAATGCTGTAACATAAGATCATTGGCACAGTCTTCCTACTTCGGCCTGAAGAGCTTCCCCCTAGCCTTCTTCATTTCCATCTCAGGAACTCTTCATCTTGAAAGACATACGATACTTGGTGGAATGAGTCTAACTCAATCCCCAGCAACCTAAAATTGTTAAGGACATAAAAAAATTTGTCCCCCAAGTCAACAACACATTAGTAGGAATGAGCCGTCGACTACTCATTCCATTTCCCACGGTTTAAAGGCGCCTTCACCAAGGGCCTTTGCTTCTTGGCTCCAAGCTTGGCCTCCCTAAATGTCTCCAGAGCCTTCCTCTTTTTTCCTTATAGCTGTAGGCAGGATGGCGGGTTTTACTATCTCCTCTTCTCTTACCCCTGGAGGGGTAAGCATTTGAACCTCTGGCTCCTTCGTGTCGGTACTCTCGTCCCCCACAAGAATAGGCTAAGTGGAGAGGATAAGGGTAAGGGCAAGCAAAGTCACACCTAAAGGCTTCGCATCCAGTGGCTTGTCCTAAATACCAATGGAAATCCCTTGAAGAATAGCCATCAGTTACATCTTATTGGTCTCCTTAGCCTTTGGCCTTGCCCATATGACTTTGCCCTTCGACTCATTTGCCCTGGCTCTGACCTAGTAACAGCTCATTAGCTCATCTACAAAGGGATGGGGAACCCTCTTGACTGAAATTTTACTTGCAAAATAAGATGGAAGCAATGAGGAAAAGAAAAAGTGAGATGAACTAAAGAAACTATTACTACCATTCATAAAACTCCACCGTGACCAATACGGCTAAGGAGGTTCTCCTATCCTACATAAGAGGCATCGAACGAAGTACCTCAACACAGGCACAACCGAAGAAGGCGTTTCCAAATAGAACGAACCTCTACCTTAAGCCTACTTCTTAACCATAGCCTTCTTTATGCTGAGGAAGAGCTCGGAGATTGGATGCCAGAAGTTTCTCTCCACTATCTCCACGGTATTAATCTCCTAGCTATACCTTAGGGCCATGAAGGCTTAAGTCTCATACGCGACTTTCGCATCATTGGGGCTAAGCTCTTTCTAGGCTACTGTTTGAACCAGATTGGTCCATCGCGTTTAGAAATCTACCTCTTCGAACAATTCGATGACCACGTAGTCGTCTTGCCAACCCTTTACGAAATCTATGAGGCTACAAAATATTTTCTTCCTTAGTTGGGACTACAGGTACGACCACCCCCCTCCCCCTCCCTATACACACACACACACACTCTTCCACATATAAAGGTGGTTAAAGAGCTCGAGAGTGGCCCTCACTACTAGATATTCATATAACGCCTGAAAAGCCTTCAATACCCTTCACCCATTAGGAAGGACCTCTACTAGACTACATTGGTAAAAGTTGAAGAGCTCTTTCTCGAAGTGGCTTAGGGGTAGGCACTGCCCAAACTCCAAACACTTTTCGAAAACTGCAAAGCACCTCCCTAATAGCAAGGCTACACATTCCTCTTTACTCAGTAATTGTATCTACTACCCAAGGATTGGCTCAACAATAAAGTTACACAGGACCCAACTAGGGGCAATGGGTTTACTTTTACTCACTTAGCCACTAGGACCCTTACTTGTCTTAAGGGCATTGAACTTATCTTTAGGAGGGGGCAAAGGGGCATACACATATACATCCGAGGGATGGTGTTGATAAGCCTGACCCTATATAGCGCCTCCACCACCATTCTAATGGAATCGTCCAGTTGTGCTAGTGATGAGACCTCTTCTTCTCTTGCTGAGGGGAAGGAAATACTCCTTGTAGATTCGGAGTCAGAAGCATGTAGTGATGAAGATGAGCCAGCCTCACCTTTATTACTCGACATGTTCGTAATGTATGAAGAAGAAAGAAGCTTAAATAACTTTTGAAGGAGGTTTGATGCAAAAGTAGAATAAAGAGATTGTAGAAAAGTGATCTCTTGTTGTGATTGTACTATTTATAGGCGAAATGCTTGGGAAACTGTACAGGTGGTTATCGGGATTTGTATAAGCAAAAATCCTTAGGAATGCTACTGAGTAGACACATGGAGTGAGTTTTGATCAAACGGGCCCCTTCAAAAGGCAAAACTTACGTAGCTGTATACTAGTCTACTATGACTACACACCTATCACATCACATTAAATGTACAAAAAAGGGGGTGCAATTTGGGTCAGAATTTGAAAAAAGTTTCTTCTATAAGAAGTTTTCCCATAATCCCTCTAACTTCTACTTGGTTGGCATGATAGAGGTGTGGCACAATCGCACTTGGTCGGTCCATGACAAATGTTGTTTGGCCTGACTAGTTTGTAGCATTGATTCACCTGCCTAGTGAGATAGGAAGGTGTCCTATTTTGATACCCCAACTAAGGTCCCGTCCTGCTTAAGTCATCAATACTTCGCTTCAGGATAGGTACAGACCATCTTGGTCTATCCTACCTTAGACATTTTCAACCCAACTATTCACTGCCTTGGACGTCTTCGCTTCGGCCTGCTACCAACCTAAACCTATACCCTCGCTACGTTATCATTGCAATACCAGGTTGGGTCTCGTTGAGTCAGATCAACTGTATGCTTAAGTAACCTATATATCCTTTCTCTTTGCCTTCGCTTTAGCAACGAAATTGCAAGGTGGCAAGTGTTGATAGGGCTCTTTAAGCATGGGCCCCTTCAAGTCTATCCAGATCTAATGCGTCTTGTCACTTGGGGCTCGCTGCTGCAGGCTTAAGCCCTAGGCTTAGATTGACTAAGCCCAAGAAGCTCTTCAACGGCTAGGATGCACAAGATAAAGATAAGATACCAAGTCAATAGTCACGCTCGAAATAAGTGGGATACATTAGACGCTATATCACCACTCTTCCATACTTACAAGAAAAGATCTCTTTCCACTAACTATCCTCTAACTGCCCTGTCACTCTACTATAAATACCCTATTGCCAACTTATGGTAAGGTTTTACACTTTGCACACTAAGCTTACTTATTACTCAAAAACACCCTCTACTGTCTAAAAACTCACTACTGACTTAAATATCGGAGCGGCCACGCCAGACAAAACCTTGACATCCCCTCACTGTGTTTTGTTGTATAAGCTAATTGCATGCGGAGCTCAATTACTATCAATAAATATTTAGAGATGATGATAGGTTTATAAGTATTTTGAGTTGAATTATAATATCCTTGTCTTTTATAACTTACCGATGCCTATTATTGTTTTATTAATAACTAGGCTAGGTTTTACACCCACCATCTAAGCCTTTTAGACAAGCCCTATTCCAACCTAGGAGGCTTAGAGACTTCATCGATAAAATATCTGAGGGAATAATTTAAAATCTTGTAATAATAATGCATCCAATTGTTGCAATCATTTGCAAGATTAATAGTTTTCTAATTGTGAAACTTTTTTTGTCTCTTAGGAAACATCCAATAAAATTGTGAAACCATTTTTTTTTTTTGAATTATTTTAGAGAACAAGTGGATCTTTACTATGAGATATTCAAATTTTGATGATTCATGAAGGTAGTGACAAAGGATTATCATCGTCTTGGCACGATTTTGCATTAATTTATTACTTTCTTCCTTAACGATATTCCTAAGATTTAATGTATGAAGATGAATTTTAGCATCTAGTATCCAAGATAAATAGTTCTTACGCGAAAGTTCAAGGTCATAAGTTCAAGTTTTTTAAGATTTGACATGATAATACAATAATTACAAATAAAATAAAACCAATAGAATATTTAACAAGATGTAAAAATTTTACCAACACAACTTCTTCCTCATGATTGTGTTGAAGGACCAAATGTAAACTCATTCGTGCGTTACAAATTATTTTACGCGAGAATGAACTAGAGAGCAAATAAATAAAATATAAAGAGGAACCAATAAACTTTTTTATTACTTTTCAAATGCTTCGTATTCATCCTCTATATAATGTAGGTAACCTAAAATCCAAAAATTATAAAAAAGATTGAATAAAATTGAAGGTTGAGAAAGTAAATCAATATTCACAATTAGAGATAAGTGAATACAAAGCGAATAAGATATGAGATCTACCCATATCTTATCCTGTAAGTACAAGTTCTTAAATTTTTGTATTCGAAACCTACCTTATGACACTTGAGAATCACCCTATACCTTATACTCCACAAATTTTACATGGTACAGAGTACTTTGTGGAACTTATAATTTTTTTCTTATTATCCTTCAAAACTTTTATATTAGATGCATAATTGATATAAAAAATATAACTATATTATCGATAGATGTGCAAGCAATAATTTGTATAGGTTGTAACGCGTTTCGAGTTGAGACAATATAAAATTTTAGTAGACAAAATAAAAAATATCTCTATAATTAGAAATGTTGAAACCTATAGTTGGGTTATGCTTAAATTTCTTTTGTTATTTTTCTTAAATTATAAAAATAAAATTTTAATCAAATCATAAGATTATTATATACAGAATGTAAAAACCATATGCAAGTGACTCCAATATTGAATAATAAGTTAAGAGCTGAGATATTTTTAGGATCTCATTAGTCTAGAAATAATAAAAAAAACATAAGAGTAAAAGAAGAGAGAGTTTTTTACTAAAGAAGAAGAATTAGCAGAAGAGAGAGGGGGACTAGATAGTAGACATAAGTTACGTATAGCCTTAATAGCCTTAAGTTATTATTATGAGTTGGGCTTTTATTGTTTTTTTTTTTTAAATTGAAATAGAAAAATTAATAGTATTAAATTTTGTATTTATTGAATTATTTAATTATTGTCACAAAGTAAGTTTAACATGTTATAAAATGAGTTTATACTCATACCCTGACTTCGTATCTATATCCTATCTTATAAGAGTAAATTACAAAAAATTATTATCCGGAATCTATCCTATGAACCTTATTAGCCACCTAGAACCTATCCGAAAAAGTAAGGTTCGAATGAATATTCTATATGATAGAGTTACTTGCTCACCCCTATTCACAACAATTAATGAGTTTATAACATTTTTCTAATATTAAAAAAACTAAAAGAATAAGGTTTTTTAATTGATATAACTATACTTTTTATTTTTATTCTCTTTTCCTTTCTTTATTTCTTTTTTTTTTTTTCGAAATATGTAGTTTCTCTTTCTAATTTATTTCCTTTTAAATTCTTTCCTTTTATTTCTTTCCATTTTGGTTAATTCATCGTATCCAAATATAGTGTTAATCCTGCAAAAGCAAAAACGTCTTTGGCTTTTTCTTTTTAATAAATACTGATCATGATCATACTTTTTAATAACTACATAATTTTTTATGTGTTATAAAAATTAAAAAATATATATATACATAATGGTAAATAATGATGATTGCCCGTGTATTGAACAATAATATTAAGTTTGTTTGATTTTGTAAGAGTTGAGTATAATGGTTATTCTATACTATACCCAACTGTTCCTATATTTGAATGGTGGAATAATTATTTCATAAAATTATTATTTTTAGAAAATAAGGAATTGTAATTCCTTTATAGAACTAATGAAAAAACCATTATTTAATTTTTTTATATTATATTTCATAGTTATTGATGATATTTAAAATAATTATAAGGAATAGTTATTCCTTATATAATAAATTCTTGAAAAATTTTAATTCCATTTTTACTTTATTCCATAAATCAAACATGTTAAATTTGCTTTATATAACATTTAACAAGAGTATCAAACACAATTAGCGAGCATTCCATTTCCACTCCATGTGGAACTATATGTAGGTCGTTTGCTATTGTCGTTCCATTACCTAACGCTCCAACAACTCGTTGATATTATCATAAAATTATAATAATGTAAAAGCAGCCGTTCAAATATTTTTATGTACACGATCTTCAACAGGATGTATAGTTAATATTTGGAAGTCTTCTATAAACCACAATAATCACTTGAAAACCCATTAAAGAAATAATATAGGACAATTGTGTATATAGGAACCTTCTTGGTATCATTTTCATAACATTTTCAAACTATATTGTGCATAATATACAACTGTACATATGTACTTGTAAGTATATCGCGGTTCATCATTATTTCTACCCGTCCTTTTACTATCACTTCGACACCATTTTTAAACTTTATAGTTACTAAAATGAATATAGAAAAAACGAAAACATAAATTTATATATATTATTTTTATAAAATTAAATATCTAATAAATTCTTATAAAATTACATTGTTTAGTACGTTTGACAAAAAGAATAGGTAAACTTTTAATTCTCCGAGGAGTAAAATATGTTTCTTAAAAGGTAGGTAAACTTTCAATCCTTAACTCTTTTTTCCAACTACTCTTTCACCATATTTATATTAAGATATTAAAATAACGATTTTATTCAAATATGATGAAACCCATACGCTACGAATATATACTAGATAATTTTTCAAATATTTCTAAATGGTAAAAAAAAAAAATGTCCCTAAAAACCAAAAAACAATTCTTTAGGTATTATACACCTGGTATCATATATAAATGATGTATAAATATAAATAAAATATTGATACATATAATAATAGAATGAATGACTTCTAAAATAATTACCAACAACAATAATAAGCATATATGTTAAAATTTTATTAAGATTTACATACTAAATATGCATGTGCATGATTATGATGTGTAATACCAACTATGTAATAAGTACTGTTGATAGGGTATTTTAAACATGAGCCCCTCAAACCCAACCGGATCTAATGCGTCTCATGGTCTAGGGCTCATCATGGCGGGATTGAGCCCTAGGCTTGAATGGACCAAGCCTAGTAAACCTTATTGCAGCTACAAGGTACAAGATAAGAATAAAATAGTCACGTCCTAAATAAGTGAGACATGTCAGGCATAACAACCCAACTCTTTTACACTTGCTGGAGAAAATCTCTCCCACCAACTATAGACACCTAATTTTTGTCTTTTCGTAGTCTTAATTTTTTATTTTTTTTAAGAAAAGGGTCCTAATTAAAAAAAATAAAAATAAAAATAATAAAAGATAAAAATAATAAAAATACAAAAAAAAAATGAGGAAAAGAAAAAATTAAAAAGATTTTTTTTTTAGGAAGTAAATTATTTTAGAGATAAATAATTTTAGTTTTAGCTTAGTCCGAATAATTATTTTAAAGAGTCGCGTAATTTAAGTACAATTTAATTGTATTGAATATCAAGGCATAGGCCAACGACCTAATGGATAAGTAATTGAGTATTTGATATAGAGTTTATTTGAGGTTACAGGTTCGAATTTCACAAGACATTTATATGTTTTTTATTTTTCTATCTTTTACAAAAAGCGAGATAAATAAGTGGAATCATATCTAATCAAATTTTCTTCGTTTGAATTTGAATAGTTAGAGAATATTCGAATCTAGTTTGATTTTATCAAATCAGATTTGAATTTATTCGAATCTAATTTAATTTTTATCAAATTAGATATGATATATACGGTTTGTTACTATTTGGTTTAAGTTTATAAATACACACACACACACCAAAACAAAAGGAGTTTGAACCGATCCCAATTAAAACATCACACACACTTCGAACCCCATACAGCCACAACTCTCCATCCGCTTCCTAAACTATTCTCGCGTAGCAGTTCATAGTCTCTAAGATCAACATCCCATGCCCTCCCTCGCAGCACAATACATAGCGAAATAGTAGTGACCGAACCAAACAAAGACGTAACTAGTTTCAGCCTTCGCTTAGCCACGCGTAGCACCGAGCAACACCAATCAACGACCATCCTTTCTATGACAACTACAGCAGCGGTGACCACAGCATAGGAATCAGGTCCAGTGACCGCAATCATAGTCCACAAACCGCATACTCCATAGCAGCAACTAGACATTGTGGCAATCCTTAACAGCCAATTCCAATCAGTGGTTCATCTTCAGTCACAACTAGCTTCGGCGCTTTACTGTAGAATTTGCTGCAGCACTTCTAGACCAATTTGCAGACTAACATCCAACTCACTCTCGCACTGATCGCATTCACGCTGATGAACATCACCATCCTCAGCAGTACGCTCCATCAGGCACTACACAGCCACTAAATGTATGGTCTACGTTTTGATTGCTTTCGATCAGCCACACGACACCGCTGCAACTTCACGATCAGCCCACACTCCATCGACACCCTACGACTTAAACCCGACAACTAACACCCATAGTAGCGACCGCAACCACTTCACGGCCGCTAACTCTAATTTGGTAACGGTCTACTGCACAACATAACTCGGAATCAACCACAGTGTACAACAGCAATTTAACACCAATCCTACATTTGCTCATACTGATTACTCTGATCAGCCATCACTACACATACATATCAGCATGCCGCTTCACCATCGCGACAACAAACTCCACTATAGGACTCATTGTGTGTCCCCAGTTGCACGCCCAAGCACAGCACTTGACACACACAAGTACGCTGTCCAATCTGATGCGAACACCGCAATTCCAGTAACGCTGATCGTGCTTGAATACACACGCCGTTGCTCCTTCATTGTACGGCTGAATAGCTGAAGCTCAAGTTCTATTTAGTCCAAATTTTTTCTTATATATATATATATATATTATTTATCATTATGATATTATTATATTATATTAAATCCTTAGTTATTTTTAGGGTAATTATGCATGTTAGGTTAGTAAGTTCTTTTGGTGTTAAATTAAGTATATTATATTTTATTTATTTAGGTAGATAGTTGTGTAATAATATAGATATATACATATATATATGTAGGAGTTTTTTAGTATTGTTTTTTAATTCTTCACATAGAATTTTTTAAAGATAGAAATCAATAATAAAAAGAAAAAACCTTTTAAAAATTTTAGGACTTTTAGAGAGTTTCTTTTAAATAAAATCACTCAAGAGTTAAGGCCCCTTTAGATTTTTAATAAACTAAATCAATTAAAACGTAAATTTAATCGATTTTTTTCAAAACTAAAATTAACCAATACGTTAAAGTTTTTTGGAAAGAAGTATAATCGTCTGATCTCGGCTAACGAGTACGTAGACACTTTCGAGGTGACGATAAAATCTGTATAAACTTAGGTATTTTTTTTCTTTTGATTTTTTTTTATTTTTAAATATTATAATTAGAAGAATAATCCTAATTTCGGTAAATAGATGATGGTATTCGTTAGGGTTTAACAGGTTAGCTTCTAGATTCGAATTCCTCTGGTTTGTATTAAATTGAAATCGAAGATCGGTAGCTAAATCGTAATCAATCCACCTAATAGATTACGGTTTTCTTTTCTTTTTCCCAACTCTGGTCGGGTGGCAACTCCAAAAATTTTTATAAATAAAAAAATCGAAATTTCCCGATTTCTTTAGTCGAGGATTAATATTAAATGGATTAGGGTTTAGTATTAATCAGAAATGGGGAAATCAATTTTAAATAAAAGAAATTGAAAAATCAGGCTTGACACCAACTAACCTCTAACTACCAACTCCACTTCACTATAAATATTAAGTTATTCCCCAACGGTAAATCTCTTTACACTTTGCATACTAAGTCTGCATATCACCTTCAGTATTCTATACTTTCAAGCCCCATTGCATACTTTCAAGCCCTATTGCTAACTTAAGCATTGGAGTGGCTATATCGGACAACCCTTCGGCCTTCCTCATTGTGTATTATTTTGCAAGCCCATTACGTGCAGTATCCTAAAGACTACTAATAAGAATCTTGAGATGACATTTGGTGCCGTCTGTGGAAAAAGCTGAATTCCTACACCTGAAACCTTAAACACCTCCAATATAAAACCCACAAACAATCCTTTCGACATCATGCCTTAGTGTAGTAAGTAAGAAAATCAATAGTTGGTAAACAACCAACTTGGGGGTAAACAACCAACTTAAGGCCAATCAACCCTTCCCAAGAGCTATTTTAGAGGAGCACATGGAACGTTTGGCAAAAGAGTATGCCACACAGAACAGGCTGCTTCGAGCTCGCCTAGACGAGGCGGAGTGGCATAATGCGCAAACTCACTACCCTGAAGCTTTAGATACTCGCACCGAATGGAATAACATCCAACAGCAGGAGCAGAATGGAAGGGATTAACAACCTGATCCGCCATTGAATCAGCAACTAGTAAGGTTAGTGACTACTCGTGACCAAGCTCTAGTTAGCAACGATTAAGAAGTTGACTCACAAGGAGTACAGGCTTATTTGGTTGCACGACAAGCTCACTAGATAGACGATGCCTACCCAAATAAGCTCTACACTATGGTAAGGCAGCTCTCTGAGCAGTAGGGGAGCAAGCTTACTAATAATGCTGGGCTGGTCGCCAGTAATAAAACCCCTTTCACTAAGGGTATCTAAGATGAAGTGCTACCCCCTAACTGCAAACTTCTATCCATGGACGAATATGATGGCACGGGTGACCTTGACAACCATCTTCTCCACTTCCATACCCTCATGAACCTCCACGGTCATGGGGACGCTATACTATGTAAGGCCTTCTTAGGCACCTTGGGGAAGGTAGCTCAGACATAGTTTAACCACATCCCTTATAACTCCATTAACTCCTTTGATGAGCTGGCATGAAGGTTTAGCCTCCACTTTAAGGCTATCCAAGGACATATTGTTCTTGTACTTAGTAAGGCCAGGCAAAGGCGAGTTCCTGTGTAACTATGTAGCTCGATTTAGCAACGCCGTGGTTGAAATCCCTCAATGGATGAGGAAGTCGCTGTTCATGCCACCCAGCTCAACATTCAACCTTCAAGAGAATTCTTTCGATCACTTGCGAAAAGCAAGCCAAAAACCTTGGCCGACTTCTAGAATAAGCCCTAGAAGTACATCGACTAGGAAGAGAACATTTGCGCCAGGCGTGACACCGATCGAGAAAGGTCAAATGGAAAGCAAGATAAGGAAAAATTGTTCATAAAAGATCGTCTTGGTGGTAAAATGTTGAGCAGGCCAAAGGGGGAGAGCTCTGGGAAGAAAAAGCGCCAAGTCGAGCGGGACCTTCTCCCTCTTCCCATCTACACCCAATATACGTCCCTGAATAGACCCATTGCCTAAGTCTATTCTGAAGTGAAGCACTGAATTTTGCTCTAAAGGCCGCAGAAAATGCGAGGGAACCTTAGTAGTTGAAACTCTAACAACTACTATCAAATCCACAATGAACACGGCTATACTACCGAAGAGTACTTCCGGTTGAAGAACGCCGTCGAATATGCCATTCAGTGTAGCTTCTTCAACAAATATGTGGCTCATTGGAAGAATGATGACCACTCAAACGATGACAGAGACAAGGTAACTAGGAGGCGATGGGCCAAGGATGCCCACATGGAGCAGAATAACAACCGTTGCAACAATTACGCCCCAAATAGTATCATAAACGTGATCATAGGGGGAGGGGTCTACACTTTGGGAGCTGGCTAAGCGTTAGCAGCTCAATTAATGCCCCATCAGAGGTGCTGGCAGTAAGAGAGAAGAGACAGAAGCTAAACACTTCCATCTCCTTCTCCGACAATGACCTTGAAGGGGTTGATACACCCTATCAAGATGCCATGGTGATTGGGGTAAGGATCTCAAAATTTGAGGTTCTGAAGATTATGGTGGACACTGGCAGTTCCACTGATATACTCTTCCTCCATATATACGAGAGGATGAGGAAAGATGAAGCCATACCACTACAATCTGATTTGCTTCAATAAAAGCATGGTTCGAGCCAAGGGCATCATCACGCTAGACATGGAACTTGGCAATGATGACCACATAGCGTAACGACTCGTAGAGTTTGTTGTGATCAATTACCCTTCCCCCTACAATGCGCTCTTGGGAAGAACAAGCCTTAACGTATTCAGGATGAGTACATCCTCCCTTTACTTGAAGTTTAAATTCCCGACCCTAACTGGGGTGAGAGTTTATAGATGTGATCAAAAGCTCTCACGGGAGCTATATGTCAAGGTGACCAAAAGGGATGATGTCTTCACCCTAGAAACAGGGCCCTAGGAGAGGCCAACTAAGAAGGGTGAGCTTGGAGAAAAAATAAAAGACGTCCATATCAGAACATCACCCAACCAAACTGCAAAAGTCAGGATTGAGACTCTAACCAAAGTGAAGGACGAAATCATTGCCCTCTTGTGGGCCAATTTGGATAGGTTCACCTAGTTGGCGTTAGATATGCTAGGAATTTCCCCTAACCTGGCTAGTTACAGCCTCAACATTGACACTATAGTGCAACCTATCAAACAAAAAAAGAGGCAATTCACCCCAAAATGGTAAGTTACGATCGAAGAGAAGTACGAAAGCTACTTAAAGCCAACTTCGTAAGGGAGGAAAAGTACCTGACGTGGCTGGCAAATGTAGTACTGGTTAAAAAGAAGAATGGGAAGTGGTACATGTATGTTGATTATACCGACCTCAACAAAGCTTGCCCTAAAGACTGTTTCCCTCTCCCTAAGATTGACTAGCTTATTGATTATACGTCAGGACACACCCTTCTAAGCTTTATGGATGCCTTCTCGGGGTATAACTAGGTCAAGATGGACCCAAAGGACAAATTTCATACCTCCTTTGTCATTGATTATGACATATACTACTACACTATGATGCCATTCAAACTGAAAAACGTTAAGGCCACATACCAGCAAATGGTGACGAAATTGTTCAAGCCCCAGATCGAGTGCAATATGGAAGTGTATGTCGATGATATGATCATTAAGAGCCAGAAGCCAGTCAATCATGTCAAGGATCTCCAGCAAGCCTTCGATCGAATGCATATGTGCAACATGAAGCTAAACCCCTAAAAGTGTATCTTCGGCATCGGCTTTAGCAAGTTTCTCGAATTTCTGGTCAGTTAGAGAGGTATTGAGGCCAACCCTAAGAAGATCATAGCCGTCAAGGGAATGAAGCCTCTAACTTTAGTCCGAGATGTACAGAAGCTTACTAGTATGGTGGTTGCCCTGAGCAGATTCATCTCAAAGAGTGCTAACAGGTACGTCGAGTTTTTCAAAATCCTCAAAAATCCAAAGGGTTTTGAATGGACTCGAGAGTGTGCCACTGTTTTTTAATAGCTCCAGGACTTCCTTGCTCATCCATTGGTGCTCTCCAAGCTTGTCCCAAGGGAGGACCTGTTCTTGTACCTGGCTATAAGCAACCAAGCACTCTCTTTTGTAATAGTCAGAGCAAAGAGAAGAGAACACAGGCTAGTATATTACGTCAACTACATACTGCATGGGCTTAAGGTCAGGTACATTCAGGTAGAAAAATTTGCCCTATCTATCGTCATCACCACCCGACAACTGAAGCCCTACTTCCAAGTACACTAAGTAATCGTACTCACGGATCAACCACTATGCACCATGTTATAGAAACTTGAAGCGTTTAGACGGATGATGAAGTACGCAATGGAATTGAGCGCATATGGAATCCAATATCAGCCATAAACAACCTATAAGGCACAAGTCCAAGCTGACTTCGTGGTATAATATATTGGAGAGGAAGAAACACCGATAAGCGATGACAAACCGATGTGGACTCTCCATGTCGATGGATCATCCACCTTTAGTGGTGGAAGTATAGGTCTCGTTCTAACCGGCTTGCATAAGGTCACCATTTGTTACGCCCTCAAATTAGGGTTTGATTCCAGCAACAATGAATCCAAATATGAGGTTCTTATTGTCAGTCTCAAGCTAGCCAAGGAGATTGGCATCGAACAACTACGAATATTCTCAAACTCTATGCTCGTTGTCCAGTAGGTTTGAGGTGAATTTGAGGCCAAAGACAATACTATAACTAGGTACCTAAAAAAGGTAAGAGGTTTCCTAGTGGAATTCCCTTCTTGGGACATTAAGAAAATCCCCCGAATGGAAAATTCAATGGCTGATTGGCTGTCCAAACTCACCTCAATAGGTATGCGGAAGCCTGAGGTGAAGGACAGCAAGATCTTTATTGAGTACCTGCTAGAAAAAAGCATATGCCTGGGCTCGACTGAGGTTTTAGAATCAATTGCAGAAGTATTAGAGCTAAGCTGGATAGATCCAATCTAAAGTTATTTGGAATAGGGCACACTGCCGGAAGACAAGAAAGAAGCAAAGAAGCTTCGATACTATGCTACCAATTACACATTAGTCAACAACATCCTGTATCACCGAGGAGTTAGCCTCCCCTTTCTTCGATACCTCCGAAAAGGGGAAGGGCTACGCGTCATGGAAGATCTACACGCCGAAGTGTGCAGTAATCACATTCAATCTCAAGCCCTGTACTTACAGATGCTACAGCTAGGGTATTATTGGTCCACTATGGGGCAGGACGTAATGGCTATAGCCTAGAAGTACTTGCAGTGCCAAAAGCACACCCCAATCAGTCATGCACCTAGCATCGTCCTTTAGCCCCTGACTAGCATATGGCCTTTCGCGCAATGGGGGATTGATATCCTCAACGCCTTCCTGAAAGCTTCAAGAGGACAGTAGTTCATAATTGTTGCCGTCGACTACTTTACGAAGTAAGTTGAGGCCGAAGCAGTGGCCAAAATCATGGAGAGAAGTGTTGAGTCTTTCATTAGAAACAACATTCTCTCTCGGTTTAGAGTCTCTTATGCCCTCATCACAGACAATGGTTGACAGTTCGATAACCCTAAGTTCAGGGAGTTCTGCGCCAAGCACCACATCACCCCATACTTCACCTCAGTTACCCACCCCCAATCAAATGGACAGGTAGAGGCAACCAATCAGGTCATTTTAAACAATTTGAAGAAGCACATGGACCAATCTCAGGACACCTAGGTTGACGAGCTGCCTAATATCTTGTAGGGGTATAAGACCACGCACTGCACTTCCATAAGCGAGACCCTCTTTTACCTGACTTTCAGGTCGAAAGCAATCCTCCCCATTAAACTTGAGTTCCTTAATATGCTGACTCGAAGTTTCAACGCTACCCTTAACAACTCATTGCAGCAGGTAAGCGTTGATATAATCAAGGCAATCAAAGACCTTGATGCTACTCAGGTGACTGTATACCAACATCGAGCCACCCAATATTACGATTAGAAGGTCAAACATAAGGAGTTCAAGGTTGGCGACTTGGTGTACCGAAAACTAGAGGCCACAAGTTCACACGAAGGATAAGGCAAGTTGGCCCTTAATTGGGAAGACCCGATCAGAGTTAGGGAGAGATTGGGCAATAGAGATACAGGTTGGAAAGATTGAATGGCGAGCTCATCCTGTGCAGATGGAATGCTGATAACCTCCAACTTTATTTTGATTAGAATTCCATTATGTACAAGTTTTTCTTTTTACTGTGACGAAATAAAAGTTTCACAATTGATTATCTATCTCTCTCTCTCTCTCTCTCTTGCTCCCTTTCTTTCTTTGTTTTTTTTTTTTTTTTTGCCATATGAGCCTTCAAAGAGGCATATAGATAGTCAATTGGATAGGTAGGAATACCATCGACCTGGCCCCTTAGGGTAACCTTGATGAAAGGAAACACCCCTTACACAGAAGAACTCCATCATGTTAAGCAGGTCAGAGCGCCACCAACCTAGTCCCCTATGGTAACCTCAATAAGGGGAAACATCCTTTGTACAGAGGAACTCCCCCACGTTAGGCGGGCCTAAACATCACCGACTTAACCCCCACTTTAGGGTAGCTTTGACTAGGGAAAACACCCTTTGCATAGAGGAACTCCCTTACACTTGGCAGGTCAGAACGCTACCGACTTAATCCTTGCTAGGGTAACCCTGGCAAGGGAAAACACCCCTTGCACAAAGAAACTCCCCCAACTGTTAACCTCGGCAAGGGTTAACTCCCCCTAACTGTTAACTTAAGCAGATATATTCAAAGACAAAAAAATAGGAAAGGACATCTTAAAAACATTCATCTAGTTTTTCATGAATTGTTTAATTACACAGCAAAGGCCAGCATCTCGACCCGACTTACATTGATTTCAAGAAAAAGAAAGAAGAAAGAGAAATCTACTATCTCTTAAGATCAGCTAACTTTAGTAATTCAGAAAAATCTAAGGCATCTATTTGCTCGGAGCATTGATCCATTGCTACTTGAGGCGACAGACCTTAACTTAAAGTGGGGCCTGAGTGATGCAAACTAGGAACAGAAAGAGGATCGCCTTTGGATGATTAATCTTCAGGAACTGCTTTAGGGGTAGCCTCCTGCTAGGCTGCTAAGGCAGAAGTGGATGTAGAAGTGCCCTGCCTTACCCTAGTAGTAAAAGGAGTTCCTACATCATCGTCAACCGCCTGGGTGGCCTCCCTTTCCTATGCTAGGGCTTCCTTCTTCTCATTAAATGTCGGGGAGTCCAAATTGTCGAGGAAGCTTAAGTCCAGGTCCGGATAATGGGAAAGAACCTCCCTCCAAGTGTAACGGGCGGAGTTAATGGCTAAGTCCTCCAGTTCTTCTAACCACTCCTCGGTGTTCCAGTAGTCGATGACCACCTTCTTAGCGATGGCATTATTGAGGACCTCCCCATTCTCCATCTTGGAGATCATCTCTTTCATCTCCAAAACCTTATCCCGTAGCTCCTTGACTTACTACTTCAAACTAACCTTCAGACCGATTAGCTCCAGGAAAGTGGCCATAATGCCCTTGCACTCGGACACCTTCATTGCTAGCTTGGATTGCAGCCTAGCCATGGATGCTTTAAACTCGACATTCTCTCTTTCGAGTTAGGCCCTAGCTTCACCCTCCTCGTCCAGCTTCTGAGGGAGACGAACCTTTGCCTTCTGCTCATTCTCCAACCGAGCCTTTAGGTCATCGATCTTTTGGGCCACCTTCTCAACTTTATCCTTCTCCTACTCCGCATCCTTGGGCCTCGCCTTAAGCCCTACCACCTATACAATAAAGTGGCGTAGGCGCCTGTTAGCGTTGGTGAACTTTTTCAAGCACCTCTTACTAGAAGTCTCTACATCCAACAGGTACTTCTCGTACTAACGTAACACCTCCCAAAATCCCTCTACCTCTCTTAAGGCGGCATCGGATTTGTTCAATTAAGGTAGCACCTGGTTGTAATACTGTAAATCGAAAACCAAGCTCGCTGTTAATACAACTGACAAATAAAAAGCATGACAATACAAGTGTAACGAAAACTTACTTACCACATCAGTGTGCTCAAGTGGCCCACCATCTGTATTAGGTTGTCCCTACCCTCCTAGGAGAGCCCTTTGAGGATAGCTTAATCGTCGAGAGTATAAGACCCCATCGAAGCTTATTAGCTAAGTGTTCGGTGCCGTAGTGTCAGATCGTTGGCACGAACCTCCCACTTCGGCCTGAAGAGCTTCCCTTGGACCCTCTTCATCTCTGACTCGAGGGATCCTCTCAATAGCTCGTCGTCCCGAGAAGTGTACAACACTTTTTGGAATGAGTTTGGCCCTATCCCCATCAATCTAAAGTTATTAAGGACTTCAAAGAATAAGTCCCCCATGTTGTCGACATTCTGATAAGGATGGGTTATCGGCCACTCATTCCACTTCCCTTTGTTTAAAGGTGCCCTCGCTAGGGGCTCTTGCTTCTTTGCTCTAGGATTAAGCTCTCTAGCCATCTCGGGAGCCTTGCGTTTCTAGCTAATAGCTTGAGGATGGGTAGCTACTTGCTCAATCTCTTCCGCACCCCCCCCCCCCTCCTCCTCGCCTTTAGAGGGGAAAGCACTTACACATCGGGCCCCTTTGCTTCGATACCTTCATCGCCTAAGATAATGGGCTTGATAGAGGGGGCGAGGGTAAGAGCAGGTAGAGTTACACCTAAGGGCTTTGTATCCATAGGCTCGTCCCATATGCCAAAGGGAATCCCCTGAGGAATAAACCTCAACTGTGCCTTGCTAGTCTTGCTAGGCTTTGGCTTCAGCTTTATTGCCTTCGCTTTTGGTGGGTTTGCCTTGGTTCGCGCTTAGCGCCTGCTCATCAAGTTGTTCATAGATGGACGAAGCATCTTCGGGGCCAAATTTTTGCCTATAAGAAACTTGATCGAAATTTAGAAAAGGAAAATAAGAACGAACGAAAAGAAACTCCTACCACCATTCAAAAAACACCATCGTAACCAATACGGCCAAGGAGGTCCTCTCATCTTGCAGGCGTTGGATGAAGCACCTCGATATTAGCACAACAGACGTAGGCACATAAGAACGAGCCTATATCTTTAGCCTACTTCTTTACTACAACTTTCTTCATGCTGGGAAAGAGCTTGGAGATTGGGCATTGGAAGTACCTCTCTACGGTCTCCGCAGCGTTAATCTCCTAGCCATCTCTCAGTGCCATGAAGGTTAAGATCTCCTGAGCAGCATCGATTTCACTAGGACCATGCCCCTTCTTACCTCCAGTACGGACCATCCTAGTCCATCAGGTCCAGAAATCTACCTTATTGGGCAGTTTAACCACTACATACTTGTCTTGCCAACCTTTGACCGAGTCTACAAGCCTATAGAACAACTTCTTCCAAGGGTAGGTTGGAAGTAAGGCCACCCCCTAACGTTCTTCCACATGTAGAAGTGATAGAAGAGCTTGAGAGTAGCTCTTATCACCAGGTATTAGCTGAGCGCTTGAAAAGCCTTCAATACCCTCTACTCATTGGGAGGGACCTACAATGGATTGCAGTGGTGGTAGTTGAAGAATTCCTTCTCAAAGCGATTGGAAGGGAGGCGCTGCCCAAACTCCAGGCACTTCTCAAAGATTGCAAAGTGTTTCCCTGATAGCAGGGCCACCTGTTCATCCCTATTCGGCAATCTAATCTACTACCTATGGATTGCCCCCACAAGAAAGTTGTTGATGATCCAACTAGGGGTAAATTGCCTACTTCTACTCACACGATTGTTAAACCCCTTGCCCATACCAAGAGCATCAAACAAATCCTTTGTAGGGGACAAGGGAATGTCCACATATACATCCCTGATGATGGCATTGATAATTTTGGCCCTTTCCAGCACCTCTACGACCATCCTTGTAGGTTAGTCGAGTTATGCTAGTAATGAGACCTCACCCTTACCCTCTCGTACCTGAGGGGGATCACTCCTTGTAGACTCTGAAATAGAGAGTTATGGCGACGAAGAGGAACTAGTCTTACCTTTATTGGTTGACATGACTATAGTATTCGTTCAAGAAAAAAAAAAAAAAAGAGGCTTTGAGAAAGTTTAAACGATTTTGAAGAAAGTTTAAACGATTTTGAAGAAAGTTTAGAGTCTGATAATGGCAGAACAAAGAGATTGTAGAAAAATGGTCTCTTATTGGGATCCTCCTATTTATAGGTAAACTGCTTAAGAAACCATATAGATGGTTATAGGGATTCGTATAAGCATAATTCCCTTAGAATGCTACATAGCAGACACGTAGAAAGCATTTTGATTGAATGGCCACATTTGAAAGGTAAAAGACATGTAGCTACACACTAGCCTGTTACAATACGACACTTGTCACGTAGCATTTAATGTACGGAATACTTGATGGGAATCAAGCTATGGGGCCCCTGACTTACAGCCGAGCTTGATGACTAGAAGGATTAGCACGACGAATCCTTATGTTCCAACCAACCTCGGCCGAGATCGAGTACCTCTTTGTTGAGTCACCTTTAATGCTGTACTGTATGACCACCCATTATTGTGTGGTATGCCGAGTTAACGATTACTCTCTATTGCCAAGTCGACTAATTACTAGGCATCTTCCTTGTCGAGAAGCCGAGAGAGAGACCAGACTGATTAGGCCATCCCTATTCGGACAAACCCATCTGTCCATACTTTTTGTCCGCATCTCCTAATGACCTTACCAATGCCACCTCGCTACGTGTACAATATCACATGTAAAATTTATAGCACCAATGATTATTTTCTTTGTGTATTCATTTTTACTCTTTATAACATGTACATTACCCCTTTAGGAAATGTCTTTTTTATCTTTTTCCCTTTGGGCAAGTTGCCCTAGTTTACAAGTATAAATACCCCTGTACTTATAGTTGTAAGATAATCAAATTACCTTCAATACACTTGAGTACTTTCTTCCTTGTGTAAACATTGCTTGTTTACTATTAGCATTACTCTTATCATTTCCCTTAAGCAAGGTTAGGTCGCGAGTAACCTCATTGGACCAATTTGTACGTCATATTAAATTATGTCATGAGTCCTCGGAAGTTCCTTTGGTGCATCATATCCTTTGGAGCTGTTCGTGGGTTTTTGCTTACTATTTCATTCATCATTTTACCCCTTTTCGTACCTTTCTCCATTAATCCTTTTTGAGCTTTTTGTAAGCTTGGACCCATCCAACAACCGGCCTTATCTGTTTTTAGTCATAGTTCTCACCATCCTGGTATCAAAGCGGAGGTTTTGTGTGAGTTGTAGTTAGTTCTTCCTAAATTTTGTTATACTTTGTTTTGTGTATGCAAAACAAAGCAAGTTATTGTGTTTATTTAATTGTTGTGTTGCTTGTTGTCCAATCTCTGAAGTGTTTGTTCGAATTTGAATCTATGAGGAAAAATGACAAATCTAAGTATGAATGTCAATGTTAGTGATGATAGTGGAGTTGTCCACTATGGACGATAATGTCAAGAAACTCCTAGAAGTATTGATGAGAGACTTGATGAGGTAGCTAATCTCTTAGTAGATCTAACCCGAGCCATTCATGCCCCATCTTGCCGACCTACTGAGGCTACATAAAACACTCCATAAGCTGCTCAACCTATTAGAGATTAGAACCTAACTAGACCAATTTAAAGTGGAGGAGTTGGCAAACGAGTAAGGCGAAGGATAAATCTAAGAAAGCTAGATGAGGAAGAAGAAGAGCATTTTGAAGAAGAGCATGTGCGCATCCCTAAAGCATCCGACCGTGTAAAGCTTCGAATTCCGAGTTTCAATGGATCTGGGAATGCTGACGAATATCTGAATTGGGAAGAAAAGGTGGAGCGTGTATTTGATTACTACTAATACGAGGATTATGAGAAAGTGAGGACTATTACTGTTGAATTCTCTATATGCCGCCATGTAGTGGAAGAATTTTTAAGCATTGAGAAGAAGAGAGGGGTATTGAAAGATTAATACTTAGCCCGAGATGAAGAGAGTGCTCAGAAACAGATTCGTACCAGAAATGTATCTCCAAGATACTTTCATTCGGTTTTAGGAGATGAGACAAGGAGGCTGAATTGTTGACGAATATGTTCAAGAAATCCAAATGCTTATGATAAGATGCGAAGTGGAGGAACCACCTGCTCAAGCAGTCACAAGGTTTGTCACTGGGTTAAGAGGAGACATCCGAGACATTGTGGAGCTCCAACGATTTAACATAATGGATGAAGCTGTTAGGATTGCACAATGAGTAGAGAGGTAAAGAAGGAGCTGAATAATGACTAGAATGCCGAGTAGCCAACCCAAATAGGCAAGTTACCGGACTCTGCCGAATATTGAGCCGAGCAGAAGGGTTGATGTCCGAACCGAGCAGAAAAGCCAACTAGAAGATGTAGTGTCGACCTGAACGTGTAAGAAGGGGTAAGGGTTTAGTAGGAAGACCAACCAGATCAAGTGCTTTAAGTGTCAAAGGTTCGGACATATCGCTGCTCAGTGCTTGAACTGAAGGACGATGGTCATCAAGGAGACATCTCGAATTTAGATGTAGAGAGTACGGATGAGGAACCCAAGGAGGAGGTTCCTATCGAA
Source organism: Lumnitzera littorea (assembly GCA_024138015.1). Classification (NCBI taxonomy): domain Eukaryota; kingdom Viridiplantae; phylum Streptophyta; class Magnoliopsida; order Myrtales; family Combretaceae; genus Lumnitzera; species Lumnitzera littorea. The sequence continues at coordinate 55,614,565 of JAMXBB010000011.1, forward strand.
AATGAGAATGCCGAGAAAGAGTTGATTGGACCAACTACTCATGGTTGTCCAACATACTATGAGTATGGAACCCTCACGAGAGAAAGAGTAAAGAGAGAACTTATTTCATATCACCTGTAAGGTAAATGATCAGACGTACGCCCTTATCATAGATAGTGGGAGCTATACCAATATGGCGTCAATCGACCTCGTTTCAAACTAAGGTTGCTGACTGTAACACACCCAAAGCCGTACAAGTTGCACTGGTTAAGTGAGAAGGGAGCCTTATACGTCACTCGGCAAATACTACTGCCAATCACTGTTAGCAATTACTCCGACCAGATTCTTTACGACGTATTGCTCATGTGCGCGTCCTACGTATTGTTAGGAAGACCATGACTATTTGATAGGAGAGTTATCTGTAAACCCTAAAGCCAAGCCAAGTAACCATAGGTTTGAGCTTAAAACCCAAGGTTTAAGGCGATCGGCTAAAAGATCCGATCAAACCTAAATTATAAAATATTTAGCAAAATACCAGTAAAAATGACCCTGTAAACTTAAATTTAAGAAAATGAGTAGTAAAATAGGAGACTATAAAATTTTCAAATTTTAAGCATAATAACTGCTAATTACCGAAAAGGCAAAAAGTGTAATATAATAACTAATAAATTAGTAGAGATAGATTATATGTATACTAAAAATTTTAGAATGACCAAAATAATATTTAGGAATGTTCACGTATACCCTACATGTATTTACGTATAGATAAAAATACGCGTAATTGCTAAAATAGGCCGAAAACTAAGTAAATAATTAAAGAAAAATACAAAATAATTATAAAAAAATCAGAAAAAAATCAGAAGAAGATAACTACAACAAGATCAGGTCGTGTACTAAAAAGAAAAAATTAACCAATAAGAATTTGACAAACAAAAAGCCTAAAATTAAGGAAATTGGGCAAAATCCCATCAAATTAATGCACATTAATTACTATATTTGTCTATAAATAAGGAAAAAATTCTCAGAAGACATTTGGACAGTTTGTGATATGAGAAAAATCGAAACACAAGAAAAATCGAGAGAAATTCCAAAAAAAAAAAAAAAAACTGTGCAGATTAGCAAGGTGAACTAAAACCACCACCCACCACCACCTGGGACCGAACCACCACCACCACCCTACATTAGGACCAACGTCTGGACCGGCCGACAGCCTTGGACCGAGTTTGGACGGCCAGAAAGCTTTGAACCGGTTAGTCATTTATTCACCCCGATTTTTGTATAATTTTGTAAAATTAGTTATTTTGCCCAGAAAATTATGAAACTTGTTATTCTGAGGTTTTATTGTATGTAGATTTAGGGAAAAATATTGGTTTAGTTTAATTATGTCTGGAAATATAGGGTCCCTAACAAATTATTCAAAACCGAGCATGATTAAACCGGAAATTAAATAGGCTTAGGGATGTAGTTTGGGGCTCAAAATTTTTCTATAGGATTCTCATATGATGTAGAACAATGCTATGAAGCCATTTTTTTAAAATTAATTTTCAAAAATTTTAAGTTCATTTTTAGCCCTAAAATGATGGTAAAATTGGGTGATTTAGGATTAATTAGGTGATTAGGATGTTAATTACTGATTTGGATCTTAATTAGATGTTTAAGGAAGTTAATCTCTGCAGTGGAACCCTAATCCTAGCCTTTAGGTATTAAGTATGATTAATTAGGGAAATTAGGTAAAGAATATAAGAAATTAGGAATATGTGAAAATGCAAATTAATAAATCTAAAAAAATAAAGTTATTTAGATAATATTATAACTGAAATCAAAAAAATAATAAATCTGAAATAATATTTAATTTTAAGTAAATATCTCAAAATGTAAGATTTTTACACATCGGGAATAAATCCGATACCACAATTAGGGTTAGCGTGTACCGAATAGTTTAGAATACCAAAATTACGACCCAATAGGATATTTGAATACCCGAGCATAAGGTGATTTATGTCACATTGGGATTCGAGCCTAATTACGACTTAGGAATTAAAACTAGAATCTAGTTTAGGAGCCGAACCCCAAAATAAAATACAACGAATTATTAATACGTTATAGGTATACATGAGGAAAATGAGTTACATTATAAATTAGAATAAGAATCTATAAAATATGAGTACTAAAAGAACCTATTTGTATTATAGGACACCCAGAAACAAATCAACTCGCAACTAGAGGATCGAGCGATTGAGCAAATTCAGGTAAGTTGGGTTATTGCTTATTGTAATAGAGTACTAGTTTTGTAGTACTCGGAGACTTAGGTTTGTATATGATTGTGGTTGTAAATAGTTTGCGCATGTGCTTTATGTATCTGAATTCGTGCTGGAATTTGTACTGTGAATGATTTTGTGACTGATTGAATTGGTATGAACTTGTTGAAGTCCCTAACCGGAATTTAATCTTAGTCGACCTTAATAACCGAAAATGTCATGCATTGCAACCCGTTAGGGGATCATAAGACTCTCCAACCAAATACCGACCCCTTCGAAAGGGATAGCGCAGGATTGCAAAATGGTCCCTTCTTCATCCTCAGTCGAACTAAGTGACAGGAGAGGAGGTCGCGGCGGGGGTGAAGTCAATGGTTCGAAGGTAGTCGCGGGAGGAGCGAGGTCTCCATTGCACAAGCCTGGGTTTGGTTGTGAGCTGCTGCATAACATGGAACTCCTCAACCCGGATTGGAGCGGGTGAAATTTCTCTGATTTCACAACGGACCGGACTACGTTGTGCGATGACACTTGATTGTTGCATTGCATGAAAATAATTGTTTGATAACCCTGTTTGTGCTTGTATGCATTCATAAGTCTCCAATTCAACTTACTGAGCTGTAGTTGCTCATACCCTTATAGATCCCTTTGCAGGTTCTGATTTGTAATCTCTTCAAGTACTATGCCGCCCTACAATTATCCAGAAGTTAGTCTTTTTGAAGCCAGGGGTGTGAGGATCAAGTTATTTAGCATAATGTGTAACTAGACTGACCTTGTAGTTAAAGGTTAAAGACTGTTAGTTATTCTGTAAATTAGTAGACTGTGGTGATTTTGTAAATCTTCCTGGGAAGCTCTGTGGACTTATTTATATAATTATCTATGTTTAATAGTAATTTGAGATAATTATCATATTTGTAGTATAATCATTAATCGAACTGTTTACTTCAAAACGAGTGGTCGTCGACGCCTTGTGTAGATTATCTCTATGGTAGGAACTGTGAGGCCAGTTTCTATCATAGAATGGTTTACACGGCGGGACTGTTGCGACTTCGTGACTTCGGGGCGTAACATTATCCATAATGGTTACAGGAATATCTACATGTTCGAGAAGGATAATCGGAAGATTACGCTAAATCTAATGCTGCCTAGAGAAGTTCATAAGTTACCGATAAAACTTACTCGTGGATCGAAGAAAGCTCTGGTGATAAGTAGAGCTAAGCTCCGAGAGACCATTAATGCCAATGAGCCGACCTTCCTGTTGGTCAGGTGACTACTGGAAATGAAGAAGTAAAATGATTTACCCCAAGAGGTGAAGGAACTATTGGATAAATATGCTGACTTGTTCCCAAAATAGTTGCCAAAAGGGTTACCCCCAACCTGAGGCATAGAGCATCGCATTGACTTAGTACCCGACGCTGCACTACCGATCAAGCCAGCTTATCGCATGAATCCTGAGCAGGCTTCTAAGCTTCAATATCAAGTTAATGAGTTGCTGGAAAGAGGATACGTGAGAGAGAGTGATGCACTACCGACCAGTGGTCCCATTACTCACGTACACCTCCAAGGCCTCCAATCCTTCTTCCGGAGAATTCTCTCTCGACAACCTGCTAATGACATGAAACTGTATGTCAAAGAACGGTAGTTGAACTCCCTAAGCTCTCTACATTGTCATACGTTGATCTATATACTCAATAGTGATGATGCCAACCATTCCCTTGCCAAGGACCCTGTATTGAGTACTCCGACCAATTGTAGCCGAAAATCCCTTGTCGAGTGATGAGAGACTCACTTAAACGACCGAGCAGTTTTCTTTCGGCATATCACCATCTCTCTTGTCCTAACCCTTTTAGTGCCGCAATATTTTGACCCTTCCTGCCTGTTGTACTCAAAGAATATTCGTATAAGACCAATGTTACACTGCCAACTGTCCACCTCGTCTGGCATTTAACTACTTTTCCATTTTTGGTTTGTTGTCCTTTTCACCCTTTTCATATGTACTAGGAATCCCTTTTTTGTAAATACTTTCTTGTAATTTTTTTTTTTGTAATGCTGCCCTAGGGACTTACTATAAATAGTCCTTTTCTCCCTTTTCTCTTGTAAGCTGAAAAGATAATAACTTACATTTTAATATTGAACACTCTGTTCTTGTGAGATAATCCTCTCCAAGTCCATACCCTTTATACTCTTATCTAATCTTGCCAAGTAGCTCAGAATTAGTGGCGGGTAGACCTTGACATCAACTTATGCATCATATTAAGTGAGGTGTCAAGTTATGTTGTATTCATTGGTGAGTGATATCCTTTGAGCAGCTTCACATTAGCTACTCTTGTTCGATTGTAGACCGTCTCCCTCTAATTTTCTTCGATACCTCGAAGGACCCATTTCAGTTCAATTCTGTCTTAGCAAGTCCTAGTGATAACTAAGCTCCTGGCACACTATATATTTCCAGTATCAGAGCTTGAGGTTAAGCCTGAGGTTGAGGCCGAAAGTTGTGTAGTGTTAGTTTACTGTATCCATTGTACAAGATATTTGTGTGTAGAAAACATTTGAGTTAAGTGTCCTTGCTGAAGCTTGTATTGAGAATGTCAAACCTTAATGTATAGGGAGAGATTCACTATGTCTAGAGTGATGCTCATGGTCGTGGTCAAGTTAGCCAACAAATACCCCGTACTACTGATGAGCAGATACAAGATCTTACTGCTATTGTGGCCAACTTAGCTATCTTAATAAACAAGGTCTTAAAGGTTGGACTACGCGAAAGAGTTGTTGAGCAAGGCCGAGAAACAAGAGATAGTTCGAGGAGGCAGATGAATGAGCGAGCTTTGGAAGCCTTTCCTATGAACCAAACACCACTGTGACATATCGATAGAGTCGCAAGAAGAAGGTTAGAGTTGGATGAAGTGAAAGAGTACGAAGAGGAAGAAGAGTGGTATGATGGGATAGATGAGCATGAATTTAGAGCGCTAAGAGGTGTCGAACATCTTAAGGTACAGATTCCAAGCTTCAATGAGTCTGGTAGTGCTGATGACTACCTCGACTGGGAAGAGAAGATCGAAAAGATATTTGACTTCTACGATTATGAAGATGCTATCCGCATTAGGGTGGTCGCGTTAGAATTTTCTAAGTATGCGGCAATGTGGTGGAAGAAGCTATAGAATATTCGTTTAAGGGCTCGATACGAAGTTCGTATATGGAACAAGATGAAGAGAGTTCTGAGAAGTAGGTTCTTTTTCAAGTACTACGAGCAAGATACTTTCCAACGACTCTAAGACTTAAGGCAAGATAATAGATCTGTAGATGACTACATCTGAGAGTTTTAGTTGCTCATGATACGATGTGATGTTGATGAGCTTGAGACTCGAACTATAGCACGGTTTATCTTGAGACTCTGAGTTGCGATTGGTTACATCGTGGAACTAGAAAACCTCACAACTTTGGATGAGACCATCTGTATAGCCCAGAGAGTTGAAAGGCAACAACAGAACTAAGTTAGCCGAATGCCGAGTAACAGAACAATGATGGCGACTAGGAATGGATTACTGAGTAAAATACGGAATGACAGGGCACCAAACAGATCCGAGGTTGAACGTCGAGGTCACATGCCGAGCCAACTAGACGAGGGTTGAAGTAAGAGCAAGACCAAGGAACCTGAGATCTAAGGAGACCAGGGTTAGAGCTCAGGACAGAAAACCTGAGAAATCAAATGTTTTAAGTGTCTTGGCTATGTACACATTGCTAATCGATGTCTGAACTGCCAAGTTATGACCATCAAGGGAGATAAGCCCTAATTTGAAATAGAAAGTGTGAGTGAAGGAGAGGAAGAAGTGGCAACCGATCAGATGCTGGAAGAATTTTAGGAAGATCTAGGAGTTGAGATACCCCTTGAGGGCGGTGCAGAGTGTTGCTTTATTATTCAGTAATCTCTCAGTACTTTTGTGGCTAATGAGAACGAGTAGAGAGAGAACCTCTTTCATAAGAATTGCCGGGTGAATAGTAAGCTATGTACTATGATCATTGACGGAGGGAGTTATACCAACATCATCGCGTAAGGGGTAGTTAAGGCCATGAAATTGCCAACTCTTCTACACTCTAAGCCATACAAGATTCATTAGCTGAACGAAAGAGGAAGATTATACGTTTCCGAGTAAGTTAGAGTGTTGATTACTATTAGTGATAGACACAGGGACAAGGTGCTGTGTGATGTCCTGCCTATGTGTACATCCTATATATTACTCAGTCGACTGTGGCTATTTGACTTAAGGGTGTTACACGATAGGTATAGAAACACCTACATGTTTCAAAAGGATGGGAAGAAAGTTATATTGACACCAATGAGTCCTAAGGAAGTGCAAGAAGCCTAGGAAAAGGTTATGAGATCTCTATAGCCGAAGTCCTTAGTGATTTCTCGAGCTTATTTTGTACAAGAGGTCAAACCCGAGGACTATGTACTCTTCCTGGTTAGGAGACTCCTAGAGGTTAGAGAGGCCGAGAACTTACCTACCGAAGTGCTACAACGACTTTAGGAATTTGCTGACCTCTTCCCATCCGAGATGCCAAAAGGATTACCTCCCTTAAGAGGAATTGAGCATTGCATCGATCTTTAACCTGGAGTAGGCTTACCAAATCGACCTGCCTATAGACTCAAAGTTGAATAGGCAGTTGAGCTAAAAAAGCAAGTTGATGAGTTAGTGGATCGCAGATATGTCCATAAGAGCATGAGCCCATATATCGTCCCAGCCGTGCTAGTACCAAAGAAAGATGGATCGTGGAGGATGTGCATTGACAATCGTGCCATCAATAAGATTATTGTTAAGTACCGATACCCGATCTCGTGGTTAGATGACATGCTTGATGAGTTGCATGGTGCATATATCTTTTCGAAGATAGATCTCAAGAGTGGATACCATCAAATATGAATGAGATTGAGAGATGAATGAAAAACAACCTTTAAGACTTGGGATGGTCTATTTGAATGAATGGTTATGCCATTTAGTTTAACTAATGTGCCGAGTACATTCATGAGGCTCATGAATCATATGCTCAGAACATTGATCGACAAATGCGTTGTGGTTTATTTTGACGATATTCTGGTTTACAATACTGACCTTCTCATCCATGTCGAACATTTAAGATTGGTGTTCAACATACTCCACGCTGAGAAATTATTCGATAACCTAAAGAAATGCGCTTTTTGTCAAAGCGAGGTTATATTCCTTGGATATGTTGTTTTAGGGAGTGGTGTTCGAGTTGATGAGGAAAAGGTCAAGGCTATTAATGAGTAGCCTATGCCAATAAGTGCAGCCGAAGTCTGGAGCTTCCATGGCCTAGCTTCATTCTATCGAAGATTTATCCAGAACTTCAGCTCTATAATTATGCCGTTGACTGAATTAACCAAGAAGAACATTGAGTTTAAGTGGACAAAAAAGGCTCAAAAGAGTTTTGAAGATGTAAAGTGTAAGCTAACGTCTGCTGCAATACTTACCTTACCAGATTTCGAGAAGGTTTTTGAGGTTAAATGTGATACGTCTGGTGTCGACATTAGTGTTGTACTTATGCAGGAGTACCAACCTATTACTTACTTCAGCAAAAGACTTCGAGGTACTACCCTAAATTACTTAGCCTACGACAAGGAGTTCTATGCTCTTGTCCGTACTATGCCCTTGTCTATACACTTTAGAACTAGCAACATTACCTGTTGCCGAGAGAATTCATTATCTATTCTAATCATGAATCTCTCAAGCATTTTCACAGGCAATAGAAGCTTTTTCGGTGTCATGTCAAGTGGGTCAAGTTCTTAGAGACCTTTTGCTATGTTATCAGTATAAGAAGGGAAGTATCAATATAGTGGCTGATGCACTTTCTTATTGTCATACCCTCATCATGATGTTACAAGCTAAAGTACTTAGATTTGGCACTTTACTTGATCGATATGAGCATGACCTACATTTTGGGCCTTTAGTAGCCAAGTGTAGTGATAGAGGAGCTGTGGACGGATTCTACTTGACTGAAGGGTTCTTGACGAAGGGTAAGCAAATGTGTATGCCAAGTGGTTTTATAAGGGAGCTATTGGTTCGAGAAGCTCATGCCGGTAGTCTGGCTAGCCATTTTAGGGAAAAGAGGATGATTGAGATATTGAAAAAGCATTTTTACTAGCTTGGGATGATGAGGGATGTGCACCGAATACTTGAGAGGTACAAGGTATGTAAGTATGTAAACGGGAGGAGAGAGCCCTATGGAGAATACACACTCCTACCAATTCCTGAGCGGCTATAGATCAATATGAGCATGGATTTCATACTCGACCTTCCCCACACGCCAAGAAGACATGATTTGATCATGGTAGTGGTCGATCGGTTCACCAAGATGGGCCACTTCATTCCCTACCACAGAACTAATGATGCTTTATTTATCGCTAACCTCTTTTTATAGGAAATTGTGCAACTACATGGAGTACCGAGAAGTATTGTGTCTAATCGTGATTAGAAATTCATGAGCTTCTTTTGGAAAACCCTATGGAGGAAACTCGCACTAAGTTCCTATTCAGTAACTCTTGCTACCCTCGGACAGATGGCCAAACTGAAGTAGTTAACAAAACCGTCGATAATCTCCTGTACGTTACTATTGGAAAGAAATTTCGTGATTAGGATTTATGTCTACTCAAAATTGAATTTGCCTACAATCGCTCAACTCACAACTGCACTAGAACATCACCATTTAAGGTTGTTTATGGACATAACCCGAACTTACCCCTAGACTTAGTTAACAGTCCATCTACATAAGGGGATAGTCAATCCGGACTATAGCGTGTCGAGAAATTTCACAAGTTACACCAAAGAATTACTAAGCACTCGACCAAAACTATGACTTTACAAAAGGAAACGGGAAGCCGCGAAAGGAAACGAATCGTTTATGCTCCTGTGGACCTTGTCTGGATCGATCTTAGCAAAAAACGCTTCCCTAGCAAAAGGACAAACAAACAATCACCCAGAGTAGATGGACCCTACAAGATCCTGAGGCGCATTAATGATAATGCCTACGAGCTTGAGCTACTTGAAGGTTTCAACATATATACCATATTCAACGTCATCGACTTAACTCCATATATGCCCAATGTTGACGAAGGCCAAGATTTGAGGGCAAATCTTTAACAACCTTGAGAAACTGATGCACTGCCGGCCAACGATCCCATTACTCGTGCGAGCCTCAGAGGCCTCTAATCCTTCTCCCGGAGAATTCTCTCTTGGCAACCTGCTGATGACACGAAACTGTACGTCAAAGAAAGCTGGTTGAACTCCTTAAGCTCCTGACATTGTCATACATTGATCTATACACTCAGTAGTGATGATGCCAACCATTCCCTTGCCGAGGACCCTATGCTGAGTACTCCGACCAATTGTAGCCGAGAATCCCTTGCCAAGTGATGAGAGACTCACTTAAACGGCCGAGTAGTTTCCTTTTAACATACTACCATCTCTCTCATATCGACCCCTTTAGTACCGCAATATTTTGACCCTTCCCACTTGCTGTACTCAGAGAATATTCGTACAGGATCAATGTTGCACTGCCAACTGTCCACCTCGTCTAACATTTAACTACTTTTTCATTTTGAGTTTGTTATCCTTTTTACCCTTTTCGTATGTACTAGGAATCCCTTTTTTGTAAATACTTTCTTGTAATTTCTTTATTTGTAATGTTGCTCTAAAGACTTATTATAAATAATCCTTTTTTCTTGTAAACCGAAAAGATAATAACTTACATTTTAATATTGAACACTCTATCCTTGTGAGACAATCCTCTCTAAGTCCATACCCCTTACACTCTTATATAATCTTGCCGAGTAATTCAGGATTAGTGGCGGGTAGATCTTGACATCAACTTGTACATCATATTGAGTGAGGTGTTAAGTCGTATTATGTTCGTTGGTGAATGATATCCTCCGAGTAGCTTCACATTAGCTACTCTTATTCGATTGTGGACCGTCTCCCTCTAATTTTCTTCAATACCTCGAATGACCCATTTCAATTCAATTATGTCCCAACAAGTCTTAGTGATAATTGAGCTCCTAAGCACACCAGAGAGTTTCAGCCCTTGTGCTGTACCCGCACTTCTAATGCCAAAGAAGGATAAAACCTGGCGGATGTGTATTGACAATTGAGCCGTGAACAAAATCATGATCAAATATAGGTATTCGATCCTGAGGCTAGAAGACATGTTGGATGAACCGAGTAGAGCCAAAATTTTTAGCAAGATTGATCTTAAATTTGGCTACCATCAAATCCGCATGAGGCTAGGAGACAAGTAGAAGACTGCATTTAAGACTTGACATGGACTATACAAGTGGATGGTTATGCTCTTCGGCTTGTTGAATGCCCTAAGCACCTTCATGAGACTTATGTATCATATGCTAAGACATCTCATCAAAACATGTGTCGTAGTGTACTTCGACGACATCCTACTCTACAGTGCCAACATGCCGAGTCACTATGAACACATCAAAAGAGTCATGGATATCCTTCGTACCGAGAGACTATTTGGCAATTTGAAGAAATGTTGCTTCTGCTAGGAGAAAGTGGTATTCTTGGGCTATGTAGTCAGTGAAGGAGGCTTGCGAGTCGATGATCAGAAGATCCGAACAATTGTTGAATGGCCGACCCCTATTACTTGTACCGATGTGAGAAGTTTTCATGGACTGGTTTCGTTTTACCTAAGGTTCATTAAGAACTTTAGCACCCTCATTGCGCCACTTACTGAATTAATGAAGAAAAACACTGACTTTCAATGGGGAGAAAGGGAGGAGAGGAGTTTTGCTGAGATTAAGAAGAGGTTGACCTCCTCCCAAGTGTTAATGTTACATGACTTCGACGAAATTTTTGAGCTAAAGTGCGACACGTCAGGCATTGTAATAGGTACTGTCATGATGCAAGAAGGCCAATCAATTGTCTTCTATAGTGAAAAGCTCCAAGGACCCAGTTAAATTACTTTGTGTATGACAAATAACTCTTGGCACTAATCCGCGCACTGCAAGTACGGTAGCACTATCTATTGCCGAGAGAATTTGTCATATATACTGACTACGAGTCACTGTAGTACCTCTGAAGTTAGACCAAGCTATCCAAGCAGCAGGCGAGATGAGTTGAATTCCTTAAAGGATTCAATTTTGTGATCAAATACAAGCAAGGAAAGAGCAACGTAGTTACAGACGCTCTTATCAAAACTACAAACCGGACTGTTTGGTTTTGTAAGTATTAAAGAACAATACTCTGAGGATTCACACTTTGAACCAATAATTTTGAGATGCATGGATAAGAGAATAGTGGACAAGTATTATGTGGAGGATGGCTATCTATTCCGAGGAGGAAAATTGTGCTTATCGACTTGTTCCCTACGGGAATTATTAATTAGGGAAGCCCACAACGAAAGACTCTCCAGACACTTTGGAGAGAGAAGGACCTGTGAACTAGTGAATGATCGATTATTTTGGCCGAAAATGCAAAGAGATGTACACCGAGTGGTTGAAAGTTGTGTTGTATGCAAAAAGGCCAAGTGCCAAGTTGAACAAGGGAAAGTAATTCCCTTACCTGTTCCAATAAGGCCATGGACTGAACTAAGCATGAACTTTGTTCTTAAACTGCCAAGAATTACTCGAGGAAAAGATTTTATAATGGTTGTTGTGGATTGGTTCAGTAAGATGGCACACTTCGTATCCTGTACCAAAACTAATGACGCTTCGGCTATTGCTTCTCTTTTCTTACAGGAGATTGCGTGGATACACAGCGTACTAAAAAGTATAGTCTCCAACAGAGACCTAAAGTTCTTAAGCCATTTCTAGAGAACCTTGTAGCATTGGCTGAGAACCAAATTACTCTTTAATACCTCCTATCACCCCCAAATTGACCCCTAAACCGTGGTGGTTAATTGTACTTTGGGTTTACTACTTCAAGTTACAGTTGGCAAGAACCTGGTTGATTGGGACATCTGCCTACTAGTGGTTGAGTTTACTTATAATCGAACCGTACACAACCCTACTAAGCAGACCCCCTTCGAAGTGGTTTATGGATTTAATCCCGAGTTGCCCTTCGACTACGCCCCTATAGCCGTACCAACACAAGAGGACCCTGACGCCTTGACTAGAGCATAATCCCTTCAGCACATCTATGACAATATCACTCGGCACATCGACCAAGTTGCAAGAAGAATGCGTGAAAACAATTTCAACTAGGAGACTGGGTATAGCTACACCTCAACAAGTAACGGTTCCCAAACAAAAGGAAAAACAAATTATCTGCAAGAGTGGAAGAACCTTTCAAAATCCTCTAGAAAATTAGCGACAACGCCTACAAGTTGGAATTGCTTGAAGACTATGGGGTTTCTAACGCCTTCAACATCGCTAACCTCAGTCCATATCACCTTGACAGAAAACTGAGCGAACACCATTTGGATTTGATCCCAAATCCAAAACAACTCGAAGGAAATGATGAGAATCAAGCTATGAAGACCCTAATCCGCAGCCGAGCTCGAGGACTAAAAGGATTAGCATGATGAATCCTTATGTTCCAACCAATCCCTATTAAGGCCAAGTACCTCCTTGCCGAGTCACCTCTAATATCGTGCCGTATGACTACCCATTATTGTGTGATATGCTGAGTTGATGATTACTCTCTATTGCCGAGTTGACAGTTACTCTCTATTGCCGAGTTGACGGTTACTCTCTACTAATTACTCAGTATCTTCCTTGTTGAAAAGCCGAGAGAGATAGACCGGACTGATTAAGCCATCTCTACTCGGACAAACCTATCTATCCATACTTTTTGTTCGCATCTCTTAACGACCTCGCCAATGTCACCTTGCCACGTGTACAGTATCACATGTAAAATCTATAGCACAAATGATTATTTTTCTTATATATTCATTTTTACCTTTTGTAACATGTACATTACCTTTTTAAGAAATGTCCTTTTTGTCTTTTTCCCTTTGGACAAGTTACCCTAATTTGCGGGTATAAATACCCTTGTACTTATAGTTGTCAGATAATCAGATTACCTTCAATACATTTGAATACTTTTTTCCTTACGTAAACACTATTTGTTTACTATCGGTATCACTCTTATCATTTCCCTTAAGCAAGGTTAGGTGGCGAGTAACCTTATTGGACCAATTCAAATGTTATATCGAATTATGCCGTAAGTCCTCGGAAGTTCCTTTGGTGTATCATATTCTCTGGATCTGTTTATGAGTTTTTGCTTACTGTTTCATTCATCATTTTACTCATTTTCGTACCTTTCCCTATTAATACTTTTCGAGCTTTTTGCAAGCTTGGACCCATCTAATGACCGACTTTGTCTATTCTTAGTCATGGTTCGCATTAATATTGGCGGGGAAAAGTCATATTTTCAAAAAGTTCCTTTGATAAGAAGCTTCTTTAGGGCCTATCCGACTTTCACTTGATCGACACAATAATGATATGATGTAGTCGCTTCTACTCGGCTCTTATTGGGCACTACTCGGATAGACCGGTTCGTAACCATGAAGCGCTTACCCAGTGAGTTACAAGGATCTCCCACTTTGATGTCTCGCTTTGATGCCCCAACTTAAGTCTCGCTTAGGGCGCTAGCACTCCACCTCGGAACTCCTCACCACTCTTGTTCATCTCACCTCAAATATTCTCAGCTTAGATATTTATTACATCCAACACCTCTAACTTAGCTACCTTCCAGTTTGGACCTTCCGTGCTAGTCACATTGGCCTCGTAGTGCCAAGTCGGATTCCTTTGAGTTAGATCAATCACGCCTGAATAGCCCATGTATCTCTTCTCTTTGCCTTTGTCGCAGCAATGAGACTGTGGGAAGGCAAGTATTGACAGGGCACTTTGAATATAGGCCCCTCAAGCTCGACCGAATTCGATGTATCTCATGGCCAAAGGCTCACTCAAGCTGGCCTGAGCCCTAAGCGTAGACTAAGCCTAGTAAGCCTTACAATGGCTACAACGTACAAGATAAGGATGAAACGGCCACGTCCTGAATAAGTGGGACACGTCGGGCACAACAACCCAACTCTCCTACATGCGGAAGAAAATCTCTCTCACCAACTAACTTTCAACTACCAACTCCACTTTATTATAAATACCAGGTTATTTCCTAACAGTAAATCTCTCTATACTCTGTATAATAAACCTGCGTATTACCTTTAGCATTCTATACTCTTAAGCTCTACTGTTAACTTAAGCATTGGAGTGGTCACGCCGGACAACTCCCTAATATCGCTTTACTATATACTATTTTATAGGCTCATTACGTGTAGCATCCTAAAGATTACCAGTAAGAACCTTAAGACGACAAGTACCACACAAATCTTTCATTGAAGAGTAGGCGTGCTTTTTCTTGAATCTTAAAAATGGTCATGGTGGAAATAATTTATGAAATATTATTGCTCCACAAACGGCCATATGACATAAAAAAGAAAAAAACAAGATGAAATAACATAAAAATCGCAGGATGATAATGCGATGTTAAAACATGCGATTTTAAAATAGCAAAACTGAAACTCTAGTTTACTGTATCCCATGTTAATGTGTTTGGCAAGAGAGGTTGTATTTTCAATACGGCCACGTGTATCATGCATGCGTGAAGCAAACAAAAGATTGACGGCATTTGACTTGCAAAGCATGTGATTATAAATCGCATTTTGTACTTTATACCATGTGACAATTTATGATAAAAAGTTAAATTATATTTCATAAATTATTTTTATTTTGACATTTTTTAAGAAATAATTTATTCTAAGGTAATCACGCCTATTACTCGTCTTTTTTATTTCCTCGTCAAAAGTACAAGTGAGATCACAGGCTTCTTTTTAATCTATTTTCCACACAAACCAACAATCCCTAAAG
This sequence comes from Lumnitzera littorea, assembly GCA_024138015.1. Classification (NCBI taxonomy): domain Eukaryota; kingdom Viridiplantae; phylum Streptophyta; class Magnoliopsida; order Myrtales; family Combretaceae; genus Lumnitzera; species Lumnitzera littorea. The sequence goes on from JAMXBB010000011.1 coordinate 55,629,682, forward strand.
CCTTGTCTTATCTCTCAGCTGGGGCACTTGCTCGTAATTACTCCCTTCCCCCAGTCTCTTTTAAGAAACCCGGGAGTTCGGAAAAAACCGATAAAACAGAAAAAACCCAAACAACTCAAAGAAGAAGAGATATACATAATATAATACATGGACGACCTCAAGCCTTCACCTGCCAATTCATCTCCCTTAACCCCTATCGGCTTCCTCGAAAGAGCTGCCACCGTTTACGGTGACTGCCCCTCTGTCATCTACAACAACACCACTTACACCTGGACACACACCCACCGTCGATGTCTCCAGGTGGCTTCCTCCCTCGCGTCCAACGGATTCGGGAGAGGCCACGTCATCTCCGTCGTCTCGTACAACACTACCGCCATGTACGAGCTGCAGTTCGCCGTGCCCATGTGCGGCGCTGTCCTCAACAACATCAACACTCGCCTCGACGCCCGCACCGTGTCCGTGCTCCTGTGCCACAGCGAATCCAGGCTCGTCTTCGTTGACTACCAGTGTTGCTCGGTCGTGCTCGAGGCTTTGAAGTTGTTGAGGGGTGATTCGCTTCGTCATCGTCCTCCTCCTCGTTTAGTCCTGATCAACGATGACGATGACGACGATACTGATCAAAAGTTGGGTGTTGACTTTTGGTGCGGTTATCAGGACTTACTGGATAAAGGAGACCCGAATTTTCAGTGGATCAGGCCCAAGAACGAGTGGGACGCCATCTTCCTTAATTATACTTCAGGTATGGCTTTCCTAGCGGTTTGGAAGAATTTATTGGATTTTTTCTATATTAGCTGACAGCATTCATACCATCACTCTATACGATCCGTTTACCCGCATTTGAGTTATTTATAATATGATATTTCTATTCGATTTTTCACATATATATATATATATATATTTTATAAAACCAATGAAAAAAATCCTTTCATAATATCCATTAATATATCGGTCAAAGTCTTTTTAAGTAAATTTACTTTTTGGTTGGTATACGTATTTTTATAATTATTATCTTATTTATTTGATAGAAAAGTCTTTTCTAATTCTTTAAAAAATGTGTACAATTCAAAATATGATACACAGTAATCAAAATAAAAAATTCGAACATAGTAACTGAAAAATTGAAGACTTACGTAGAAAAATACAACCTGGTCCCTTTTAACTGGCTAGACTTGCGTGCCCGTGTGGAACGGCGGCCGGACTCGAGGGCGGGCCTCCTTGTTTATGTAGCTAATACAAAATTGTTGCAATCGTAACGCCGAAAAAACGGATATCCTTACAGCATATTGGACTAGAAAGATGTTAGATGTGGAAAAACCATTAATAATGAGCAATAATTGATGTTACGGGACATTTTAGTCCTCAAAGATAAAAATATTCAAAAATATTAATACATAGTATATAATTATTAAAAATAATATATGATTTTTAAAAAAACTACTATTTATATATACATATGTTATATACCATTAGTTCATATATTGAAATGCTTTAGTACTGGTGAAATGATCATAGAAATTGAATGTAATAGGATAATTTTAATCAACCGATGGCTGGATGGTCCACAAAAATAATTAGTGATTTGAAATCAAGGATAGATTAGAATTTCGTATATGCAATTTTTTTCTCACCTTATTACGAAAACTGTCATTAATGGGAACAAAAGACTATTATATGTTAAATTCTCATTCGGCCAACGTATCATGCCTAATCAGACATTCCATTCGAGATGTTGCCATCAGCTCCTAATTTCTTTTTTTGGGTAGCAATCAGCTCCTAATTTTATAGTTGCCCAGAAACTCTCCAAAATTAGATAACTCACAACATGCAATAGTGTTTTGGAAAACAAAAAAAAAAAAAAAATAGAAAAAGAGAAAAAATAATAAATTAGTGGATTTTATACACGAAGGAAACCTAACAGATTGATAGCATTTCATACTGTAATTTCATATATATATAAATATATATTTCTTTATTTGATTCTTTTTTTTTTTTTTTTACCAACCACATTATATACGTTGAGTAAAAATCATTATGTACCTTGAATCGATATTCATAATATTATATTATATTATATTATACGAAATTCATTTCATATATTGGATGTAACAATTTCACTATCCATCATTTGAAGGTACGACCTCGTCCCCGAAAGGTGTCGTGCATTGCCACAGAGGAGCATTTCTTATCACAATCGATTCGCTCGTAAACTGGGCAGTGCCTGCTCAGGCTGTTTACTTGTGGACACTCCCAATATTCCACGCCAACGGGTGGAGCTTCCCGTGGGGGATGGCGGCTGTTGGTGCCACAAACATCTGTCTCCGCAAATTCGACGGGCCATCCATTTACGACCTAATCTCGCGCCACGGGGTAACTCACATGTGCGGCGCACCAGTGGTGCTCAACATGCTATGTAATTCCCCGGGCAACAAGCCCCTGGAGCGCCCTGTCCATATTCTGACGGCCGGTGCACCACCGCCTGCGGCAGTGCTCCATAGGACGGAGTCCATGGGTTTCCTCGTGAGTCATGGCTATGGTCTCACCGAGACGGGTGGTTTAATAGTGACGTGCGCATGGAAGCCGCAGTGGAACCGCTTTCCTGCGGATGAGAGAGCAAGGCTCAAGGCAAGGCAGGGCGTTAGGACGGCGTCCTTTGATGCTGCGGATGTAGTGGACCAAGGTACGGGTAAACCGGTGGCGCGTGATGGGGTGTCTCTAGGGGAGGTGGTACTCCGAGGTGGATGCTTGATGTTGGGTTACCTTAAGGACCCCGAAGGCACTGCCAAGTGCATGAAAAAGGATGGTTGGTTCTACACGGGCGATGTGGCGGTTATGCATCCTGATGGCTATTTGGAAATTAAGGACCGCTCTAAGGATGTGATCATTAGTGGTGGTGAGAATATAAGTAGTGTGGAGGTGGAGTCCGTGTTGTATTTGCATCCTGCGGTTAATGAGGCGGCGGTGGTGGCTCGGCCGGACGAGTATTGGGGGGAGACACCGTGTGCGTTTGTCAGTTTGAGGAAGAAGGCGAGTAAGAAGGAGATCATTGAATTTTGTAGGGCAAAATTGCCACATTACATGACTCCGAAGACGGTGGTGTTAAAGGACGAGCTACCTAAAACTTCTACTGGCAAGATTCAGAAGTATGTGTTGAGAGAAATTGCTAAAAAGATGGGGTCTTCTAAGTTCAGTCGGATGTGAAGTAAGAAGCTAAGAAAAATTTCGTATCCATTACACCAAGGCTGCAGTATATGGTGATATGTGTTGAAAAAAAAAAAAAAAGAGGATCGCATTTTATCATATGTTTTTATCAATTTTTTTTTTCTTTTTATTTTCTAGCGTATATGTTGCTATGGTGGTCGAGGTCCATTCGATTGTCTATTAAATTATTTTCGAAAGCTAATATCGGGCTTTTCATCGATGGACTGATCATAATTGTTGTACCAGTTGCTTTTTATCAATAATATATTAACGCTTCCTTATGTTGGCCTCTAAATTTATTTCTGTAGTATTTAAATTCAAGAATAGACGTAGTCGGGAGGAATATAATTATAATCTAGCAGCTAGCTGTAAGTTTTAGGGACCTAGTGTTTTGTAAACTATATATAATATATCCTTATTATATATTAAAAAAAGGAAGTTTGTTTTACTTAATAGAACACATAAATATACATAATAGTGATGGATTATGTTAACCGGACATGAACAACATAATGTATACTAGTTATATGAACAGGATACCTTCGACAGATGATGGGTGTCATGCGAAACCAAAGCTTTTGTCGTTTTCTTAAATCCCGTTTCTAGGATGGCTCAAGTAGGTCAAACAAATTCATCCGCCACGTTTTGGGTTATCCACATGTTGTCTTTCTTAATACTTACATGATTTGCTTTTATTTGATAGTCCCCTCGGTGTGTATAGATGGGATATACGGTATCCAACTTAACCATTATAATTCTCTCGTTTTAAAAAAGGTATTGGTCTAATTGAGTTTTTTTTTTTTTTTTCTTCTCATAAAAAACAAATTGTTCTAACTTTACAAGTTATTTTTACTGATCTTTTATCGGATTGTATCAAGTTCAAATCCTTCCTTTTTAAATATTATAACTTAATTAAAAAAAAATAAAGAACTTAACTAATTATGCGAATTAAGTTGCTAATTGTGTACTAGCTAGAAAAGATAAGGTTTGTTAAAGTCTTGTAATTTAATTGATATGACGCCATTCTCCAAGAGCGATGTTATAGATTCATATCCCACGGAAAAAGCACATAAACCACATTGAATTATGAATAATGTCAGAATATAAAAAAAGGAAAAGGTCGAATCAGAAAAGAAAAAGGACAAAATTGAAGTCGTCGTATACCCCCACCAGGGTAAAGTCACCATGTGAAGAGTGTTGGAGTCCGTGATCTGAGCGTCAAGTCCGTCACCAAAATAAATAATAATCCGTCAAGAAAATCAAAACTTATAAATAGTACGAGATTCCTAGTCCTTGGTAGTTTTATGTCCTGCTTTCATCCGTATTTCGAGAGCTAAAACAAGTAGCAGGGGTTGATGAAGTTTGGTTCAGTACGTTTTGCTCTATTTTATTGATTCAAGTTTAATGGTTTGCTTTTTTTTTTAAAAAATAAACTTGATCATATAATTCAAATTATAAATTTTTTAAATTTAATTAAAATCGATTCAGTTCGATTCGATTCACGATTCAAACCGTTTATATTAAATTTTTATTAAATATTTTTATCTTTAATAAATATGAAATTTCAAATGAAATTTATTCAACTTAATTTTAATAATTAATAGAAAATTATACTAAAAAATAATAAAATATGAAAAATTTAGTAAAATTTACAAAGATTGATTGAAAAATAATATAAAAATATATAAAATAATTGTATAATTTTTTTTATTTAACTAAACAGTTTAGTTTGATTTAAAAAGTACAATTCAGTTTGCTTCTCTCGAACCAAACCGCGAATCGTTTATATACAACCGAACAGAACCTTAAACCAAATAGTTCGTAAAAAAAACCGATTTTTTTATTCTATTCGGTTCATAGCTCAATTCATGGTTTGCGGTTTTTTTTTTTTGCTTAACCCTATCAAGTAACATGTGCCATCTTCTATTATTTACTATAAAACTTTGTGATAGAGGCTCGTGTAATCTACTATTATGAATAAAAAAAGTGAAATTATCTTTAATGCAAGTTAAAAATAAACTTTTAAAAATTTGAGAAAGAGAAGGATAGAGAAATTTAATACATTAATTCTTAAATTGATTATGAATGGATTGATCATCTCTTTTAATTTTACAAAAACTATTTATAATATTTCCTCTACTAATTTCGTAACATATTTTACTAATTTTTTTTACTTACTAACTTGCCTGACTAACTAATTTAGTATTTGTAATTATTCACTTATTTGCCTAATTAACGTCTAAAATCATAAGAATTTTCTTCATATTAACAAAAATCTTATCCTCAACTTTTAAGGAAACAAGATAAGTAGATAAAAACAAAATTAACTAATTCTATTTAATAAAAGTAAAACCTTAATATTAATCAAGTCTTTAAATATGTACCTAATATGGGGAAAAAAGCCATAGTAGCAAAAAAAAGTTTGCTAGAAATAATTGTTGCCTAAAGTATTGCCATTTGACTTAGCAATCTTTATTCACTAAATAAGTCCTAATGGCAAACTTAACTTGCCGCTTGTCTTGTCAACTTGCAGGTAACAAATTAAAGTTGCCACAGTAAAAAAAAAAAAAAGTAATAATAACAAAATTTTATTCCATTCCTTTGGTATACACCCAATTAAAAATTTTGAGTTATGTTTTAATTTTAATTTTCTTGCACTCAAAAGAATTGAAATTCAAATTTTACCTAAAATAAATAATATTTTATTGGAAAATATTACCATTAAAAAATATTGCTAGAAAAAAAATATATATATAATATAAAAATACAAAAATTATATGAAAAATATTTATATTTATTTTTAAACAATCCTAGTGTTACATATAAATGTTCATAAAACATATTGCATTATGACTAAAAGAAGATTACATGTTTAAAGGAAACATTACAACTCAATTAAAATATATATATATATATATATATACACACACACACATAATTTACATAAAATTACAATCACAAATTTGATTGAACCACCACCCATAGAATATACATTGTAAAATAAGTCTACAACATATACCCTAATTCGTCCATGCACCATAAGCAATGACTTCAATCTCTCCTCCCATTGTATTAAAATTGACACCAAGAAGACTATCATTAATCGCTTTCATATTTTGATTTCTCGAAAACCTAAACAGTTGAAGTGCCAAAATTTCATGATCATGATGGAAACTATCTTCAATATTAATCTTGGAATCTTATTTTTTAATGGTAACATTTCTTGATCATTGTTTTGAACTAATTTGTGAAATTTTTCTTCATCATGACTTTTATGGTTGTTGCAAGTTTACTTAAATTTTCTTGCAATTTGTTGAATGATGCGATCATTTTCTATGTTGATGCTTGTACTTGCACCATTGATTGCTCTAACTAATTTTGTAATTACACCAATGTAATAGGATCTTACAAATTAATTATAATTAGAAATTAAGAATAAAATTGAATAACAAACAAAAAAAAAGTTATGATAGTGAAAGAAAAGAAAAGAAACAAATGGGATTGAATTAATGAAAATGAATCAATGAGAATAGATCGATGTGTATGAGTAATGAGAGCATTATTTATAGAATCTCTCCTAAATTTCTAAAAGTTCGTCTTTGACTCTTATTAAGGATAATTTAATTTTTCTTGTTGTGGTAGTTCTTGAATTAGATTATGAATAAATTGATAATTCCTTTTACTTCTACAAAAGTTATTTATAATACTTCCTCTAATAACTAATTTCCTAACAAATTTTACTAATTACAACTATTTACTAACTTACTTAACTAATTAATCTAGTACTTGCAACTATTCAATTATTTACTTAACTAATATCTAAAAATGTAACACTTTGTATGAACATATGCCTTTATAAGGTTATATTAATGTAATTCCTATAGAATCCAGCTAAACTTATTATAACTCTCCTATAGAATCCAGCCAAACTTACTATAACTCCTTTCTTTATATTTTTACCAGTTAGTTTGTCTAATTTATACGGATGTCATCATGTAAGATATCAAAATCTCACTAACTTTATCTATATCTATAATATTAAAGCGCGAGAATTGCTTTTGATTTCTCACCTATTCTTGTAAACTTAACTTTTAACATACCATACAACCTCTAAATATACTTTTAAAGAGAGTACAAAAGAAGTTATCGTAAACCCATGTTGTCCTATTTATATAAGAATGAATTCAACTGCCTTTAGGTGGCGGTTCAATTGCTTGTCTATGGTGTTTTAACCATTTTGACCATGTCCTGGTTTTGAGGGGAAAAGGTGGTTGGAAGTTACTAAATGTAATAATTGTCAAACAGTTCACGCCTTATATTATAATTCAAACATTAAAATAAGTAAGTCAAAGTTTAATGATCTAAGCTTTAAAGGCCAACTTCTATAACCTTTGTTTTGACTTGTTCTAAGGTTACCCTTTCTAGTTCGAGCTCTTGTTATGGGTTTCTACATGAATTGGGAATTTTTTAGCCATACATAAAATAGGTTGGATTGGGCAAAACAATGTGGCTTAAACCACTAAAAGATTATTTGGAGTCTATTAGGCCTTTAGTCAAAATATCCGATTAACAATTATGACTTCATGTGTTTGTATTTCATGTTTTACACTACAAGTTAATTATTGAAGCAAAAGATTACATATTAGAGTGGCTAGACACATGTTAATATTGTTATAATGAAAATTATTGAATTGGAAAAGTAGTTTCTAAATTTCATTTGACTATTCACGACATAGATTTTTCTTATAAGTTTCGTATTTATTTATATTATAATTATTGAATGTCATAACATGGATATAGGATAATAGTAACAATAATTATATGTTAGTGAAGATCACTAGATTTAACATTTAAGATATAAAATTTTAAAAATACGAGAGGTAAAGTTTGTTAAATTAATAATTTTATTAATTCGTTTTATATAACGATTATTTCATTTTAGATTTACAAATTTCTAAATTGGTAAAATTCACTAAATTAACACTAAATTGACAATTTTATTAATTGAATTTTTATGGTGAATATGATATATTAGATTTTACAAATTCTCAAAATAAGCTATAATTATAAATTAGTTATCTAGATGCCCCATTTTTGCTATCTATAGTTTTAGAATTTTTATTTTTAGAATAAGAAAAAAAGGTCCTGATTTACAAAATACAAAAAAAAAAAATATAGAAAATTACAAAAAAATTTGATAAATTAGAAAAAAAGCACAAAAAAGAAAAAATTTCAGAAAAATAAAATATATATATAATTTAGAAAAAACATAAAAATTTAGAAAGATAGAAAAAAAATTAGGAAATTTTATGAAAATAAGGTTTATTTTTTGGGAATCTCAAGTTGTTTTAGGGATACTTGCTTGGATAGTTTTTATTTTAAACATACTTAGTTGGCTTTATAGGTTAAATATGTTTCGTTTGCGAGTCATAATAAGGTACAAGCCAACTAGCCCATTGGTTAAGAACTTGGTCTTATATTTGGGATTGAGTTAGAGGTTGGAGGTTCAAATCCCCTCATATGCATAAGCGCATTTTGTTTTTGTCCCTACTTGAGCTACGTGTTGTGCTTCTATTGGACATGTACTGTCTAATAAACGCGTGACAATTAGCCATTAGGCCACTTGGCTTATGTGGCGCCATGTCAGCAAACTATTTCCTTCCCTTTTCTTCTCTTTCCCTCTCTTTCTTACATAAGATCAACTCGCGGTCATTACTTCATGGCCATTTTCAACCTCGATTTCTTCATAATTTTACTGAATTAATCACAAGATCATAAAAGATTGCATGGCCATCTTTCAATTCATACCAATAACACATCCAAGTTCATTCATTTATTGGGTCAAAATGGAATTAAAAATAAAAAAAAAACTTTAATGTGTGAGTTTCGCTCCAAGTTGATTCTTGCTTGTTTATTACGAATCAAAGCTACCATTGTAGTTTTTTCTTAGCCAAAACAAAGATTTAGGAAGCAATTTTGATCTTCAATTACATTTTTTTTTCCATTCAAATCATAAATCAAAGTGGGTCAAATCTGAGCTCTTATTCCGTGCATTCAAGATCATCTATGGTTTTCCTTCTTCAATTCAAGCTTGTATAGTATAAATAAAGGGTTGAGTAGTGATAAGAATCAACCCCTTGGGCTGATCACAAGAAGCTGAGCACGAGGACTTCAAGGGCTCGTACAGAAAATACTGACTTCAAGCCATAGCCGAGACGGGGACTCTTATCCCAATCTAACCCCTAACCGACCTATCTGCCAGATCCTCATGTGTGTTTAATATGCTCCTACCTAATGGCAAAGTCCTAATCCAGAAGATAGCCCAGAACTAGTCGAGTTGAGCTCCCGACCTGATCCATTAGCATTTGACTTTAAGACAGCTGACCTTTTACTAGGTTAATTGGCTCTTGACCTGATCTGCATCAAGTTAACCCCTGACTGTAACGCATTCTTGCTTTCACCTACGTTGTATCATATCCCTAATGTCCAGCCATTAAGCGACACGTATCTTCTGACACAATGTTTTGGAATGATTCTTTCTTTTCCTTACTGAATATTCTTTGTCTTTTTTACCCCTTTTAGTATGTCTTATGTAACCTAGTGTAGAATACCCTTTTATTTTTTCATACATATAAAGCAACCCTAGTGAATGGATATATAAACCCCCACTTTCTTGTATACGAGAACGATCCAACTTTTGAATACAAAATTGCTCACTTGAGCAACCTTAGTATTTTCGCTATAATTTAACTCTTATCTATTCCCTTTAGTAAGAAGTAGTGGCGAGTGACCCTTCAATTCGAACTAGAGTGTCATATTCATTAGATTGTTGGCCAAGTAGGATCGGGTGGTGTGTTATATCAATTTGGTAGCTGTCTAGACTTTGCTAGCTTTTTCTTTGTTTCCTTCTAGTTCACTTCATTGTGGTGCTTCTCTATGCATTGGACCCCCAGAAAAGCATAAGTTTCGCCGGTATCAAAGCATAGTTCCATGAGGGAGTGTATGTAGTTGCAATGAAGTTTTTGTACACCTTACTGTTTGTGGCTGCTGTGTTCCTTCACTAGTTACTGCAGTGTGTTAGTGTAATAGTAAGTGTGGTTTATTGTTACTCTGTTTACTTTGTTTTTCATCATGAAAACATAACAAGTTTGTTTCTATTCTGTTTAGTGACTATTAGGTATTAAGGTTGTTCGTAAGTTGTTAATCTATTCGGAAAGGTATTATACTATGTCAGATTTGAGTGCTGAGGGAGTTATTAGTGACCAAAGCAGTAGTGCTCAACCTGGTTGTGGTTATAATAGTAGTAACACCCTAAAGACTGTTAACAATAGATTTGACAGGCTTATAAACCTTATTGAGAGTCTAATCACAATAATACAAGTAAACAAGCAACAACCCCTAGGTGTATAACCACCTAACCTACAAGAAAATACCCTTGAGAGACCCTATGGCTAAGGTAACCAAACCAATCGCCCAGTTTGACCACATTGAATTGGAGGAGTAGTAGGCTAAGCTGCTAGACTAAGAATGGAGTTGGAGGAGATTGAGGAAGAAGGCGAGGAGCTAGATGTTGAATAATTTAGGGAGGAAGAAGAGGAAGCTAACTATTACCCATTACAAGGATGAGGATGCTAAGCTTCTCGAAGGCTAGATAATGTCAAGGTTCAAATCCCGCCCTTAAGTGGAAATGGAGATGCTGATGAATACTTAGAGTGGGAAGAGAAGGTTGAGAATGTGTTTGGCTGTTATGGATATGCGAATGCTATCAAGGTCTGACTTGTTGTATTGGAGTTTACTGGGTATGCGACAATATGGTGAAAAAATTTGAATGCAACCCGAGTAAGGGATGGAAGGCGAGGTGTTAGGACTTGGGATGAGATGAAAAGGTTATTAAGAGGCAGATTTATGCCTGAGACGTACTTGCAAGATATGTTTACGAAGTTGCAAGAGCTTTGCCAAGGAGGCCAATCTATTGGTGACTATGTTAAAGAATTTGAGATGTTAATGATCCGAACCGACGTGAAGAACTAGAGGCTCATACGGTATCAAGGTTCATTTCTAGACTCAAGTATAAGATTCGCAATATCGTGGAAGTACAAAGGTTTTATACCTTATAAGAGGTAATGAAGATCGCACAGAGGGTCAAAAAGCAGAGGAGAAATGTTCCGAGCCGACCTGGGCAAACATTCTCCCGAGCTCCCATACTGCGCCGACTTGTTCGAGTTGAGCCGAGGAGGCTACACCGAGCCAAGGAAATGAACCAGTATGGCCAAGTAAGACAGTCGAGTAAACCTGAGGTTAGGCTAACCTCGAGAACCTATGAGAAAGGCTAGCCATCCAGATGGAAGACCAATAAGGTGAAGTATTTTAAATGCTTAGGCTTTAGACACATGACTGTTGAATGTTCGAACCGACATGTCATGGTACTTCGAGGAGATGTGGTGGATAGTACTGATGAGAGTGAGCCTGAAGAAGAAGATGTCGGGAAGGTCGAGGTTGCAGAAGAAGAGGAGACCTTTATCTATGCTAACCAGGGAGAAGTAATGACCTCAGTCTTGAGACAAGTTTTGAGTTCCTTACCTCTAAGGAAGACCAAAGGGAAAATCTATTTCATACCAAGTGTACCATCAGAGGTCAATTATGCATGATCATAGTGGATGGAGGAAGTTATACAAATGTTGTTGTACAATCCCTTATGCAAAGGTTAAGTCTACTGACCTCAATACATCCCCGACCTTACAAGCTACATTGGCTTAATGGTAAGGGTGCTTTGCATGTAACTAAATAAGTGACTGTATCGTTTAGTGTTAGGAACATGTACAAGGATGAAGTAGTGTGCAATGTCGTCCCTATGGGAGCTTCACGTCTGCTGATAGGACGACCTTAGTTGTTCAACTGACGTATTACATAAGATGGGTACAAGAACACCTATGCCTTTGTTAAGGACGGGAGGAGGATAATGTTGCAACCACTAACCCCGTTCGGAGTAAATGAAACCTATAATTAGCTTACCTGAGCTGGTAAGAAGAAAGCCCCATTGATGAGTTGTAGAGAGCTCCGATCTGCTGAGAAGGCTGATGAACCGATGTTCTTGTTGGTTAGAAGATTTATGGAAATGAGGGAATTACCAGATGTCCCAGAAGAAATCTAAAGCTTGTTAAATGAGTTTTCCGACCTATTTTTAGAAGAACTGTCTAAAAGACTGCTACTAGCCCAAGGCATAGAGCATTGTATTGATCTGTAGCTAGGTACCGCCCTGCTGAACTAACCTACATATAGGATGAACCCTAAGCAAGATACCGAGTTGAAGAGACAGGTGAACAAACTCATTGAGCAAGGATATGTGAAGGAGAGCATGAGCTTTTGTGTTATATCAGCTTTGCTTGTTCTGAAGAAAGATGGTTCATGGCACATGTGCATCGATAGTCGAGCAATCAATTGAATTACTATTAAGTACAAATACCTGATACTGAAATTCGATGACATGTTAGAATAACTTAATGGCACAAAGGTATTTTCAAAGATAGATCTGCGGAGTGGCTACCACTAAATTCGCATGAGGTCGGGTGATGAATGGTAAACTGTCTTCAAGACTAAGTACGGACTCTACGAATGGTTGGTTATGCCATTCGGACTTACTAATGCACCAAGTACATTCATAAGGTTAATTAACCATGTGATGCGCTCTCTTCTTAGAAGATGTGTGGTCGTGTAATTCGATAACATATTAGTGTCTAGTGCCAACTTAAACAACTATGTTCAACATCTTCGTAAAGTATTTAGCATTCTGTGAGCTGAGAAGTTGATGAGAATGTAAAGAAATGGATGTTCTAGTAAAAGGAGGTGATGTTCCTAGGGTTTGTAGTGTCAGGAGAAAGAATTTGAGCAGATGAGGAGAAGATCCGGGTTGTTCTGGAATGGTCGACGCGAAGAATGTCACTGAAGTCTGAAGTTTCCATACCCTAGCTTCTTTCTATAGGCGATTTATTAAAGACTTCAGCACAATAGCCACCTTATTGACCGAGCTAACAAAGAAGAATGAAGGGTTTAGGTAAAGCAATCGAGCTGAGCGAAGCTTGAGGGAGATCAAGGAGAAGCTCACTTCAGTACCTATCCTTTTACTACTAGATTTTGATAATCCCTTCGAACTGGAGTATGATGCATCGAAAGTTGGAATTGGTGCTGTCTTGATGTAAGAAAGACAACTTACCGCTTACTATAGTGAGAAACTGAGTGGCCCAACCCTAAACTATTCTGTATATGAGAAGGAGGTGTACTCCCTTCTTTGAGCCCTTATTGTTTGGCAATATTATTTGCTGTCGTGAGAGTTTGTTATTTATACAGACCATAAGTGGTTAGAGTTCATGGAAGGTTTCTCATACGTCATTCGACACAAGAAAGGAAGTGCAAATGTGGTCGCCGACACTCTATCATAACGGCAAACCTTGCTGACCATTTTGCAGACAAAATTATTGGGATTCTCACTAATTACTAAGCAGTATGCTCATGATTCTCATTTCAACCCAATCATAGAATAGTGTAAGGACGGAATTACTATCAAAGGATATTATCTCAACGATGGCTATCTATTCAAGGACCACAGGTTATGTATTCCAAATTGCTCCATACATAAACTGTTGGTTCGGGAAGCTCACAACTGTAGACTTTCAGGCCACTTTAAGGAGGTCAAGACAGCTAATTTATTGAAAGAGAATTTTTACTGACCAAGTTTGGCCAAGGATGTCTATAAGGTAGTAGGTCGTTATGAAGTGTGTAAGCATGCTAAGGGGAAGAGAGAAACCCATGGAGAGTACATGCCTCTACTGATGCCTACCTTACCATGAACTAACCTCGGCATGGACTTTGTCTTAGAGTTGCCCCAGATATTCAGAGGAAAAGATTCTATTTTTGTTATAGTGGACCGTTTTAGTAAGATGGTGCACTTCATTCCATGTAATCGGACTAACGATGCTTTATATATTGCATATTTGTTTTTACAAGAGGTTGTCCGCCTATATGGAGTATCAAAGACTATTGTCTTAGATTGAGGCATAAAATTTTTGAGCTATTTTTGGAAGACTCTTTGGAGGAGACTCGGGACTAAACTAGTGTTCAGCTCTAGTAACCACCCTCAGATTGATGACCAGACTGAAGTGGTGAATAAGACACTAGGCAATCTACTCAGAGCTGTTATAGGGAAGAATTTGAAGGATTGGGATTTGTGCCGACCAATCGTGGAGTTCACATACAACCGAACTATCTACAGCACTATAGGGAAGACCCCATTCGAGGTCATCTATGGCCTTAACCCAACCATTCCCCTAGACGTGATCAGCACCCCAAATGTTGCAAACCGTAACCAAGAACAGATAGGACCAGTCGCTGGATAGGTCCATGCTTACAGAAAGCTTGAAAAGGGTTATTAGGGAAAGGTACGAAAGGGTAAAAAAAAATAATGAATGAAATAGTAAGCAAAAACCCATGAATAGCTCTAAAGGATATGACGTTCCAATAGAACTTCTAAAGACTCACGACACAATTCGATATGACGCACGAATTGATCTAATGAGGAAAGGATAAGAGTGATGCCGAGAGTAAACAATAATGTTTACGTAAGGAAGAAAGTACTTAAAAGGTGTATTGAAAATAATCCAATCTCTTATAGCTATAAGTACAAGGGTATTTATACCTGTAGGTTAGGGTAACTTGCCTAAAAGGGAAAAGACAATAAGGACATTTTCTAAAGAAGCAATGTACGTGATACAAAAGGATAAAAATGAATATATAAGAAAACAATCATTGGTGCTACAAATTCTACATACGATACTGTACACGTAGTAATGCTATATTGGCGAGGTTGTTAAGAGATGCAGGTAAAAAAAGTACGAATAGATGGGCTTGTCCGAGCAGAGATGGCTTAGTTAATAAGGATATTTCCTAAAGAAGCAATGTATATGATACAAAAGGGTAAAAATGAATATACAAGAAAACAATCATTGGTGCTATAAATTCTACATACGATACTGTACACGTAGTGATGCTATATTAGCGAGGTTGTTAGGAGATGTGGGTAAAAAAAGTACGGATAGATGGGCTTGTCCGAGCAAAGACGGCTTAGTCAATTCAGACTCTTTACCTTTCGGCTTCTCGGTAAGGATGATGTCGAGTGATTGGTTGGCTCGACAACAAAGCGTAATCATCAACTCGGCATACCACAGAATAGGAAGTACTCAGCCTCAGCAAGGGTTGGTTAGAATATAAGAATTCGTTGTGCCAACCCCTCTAGTCTTCGGGCCCGACTATAGGTAATTGGTCCCATAGCTTGATTCCCATCATTCCCTTTAGGTTACTTTGGTTTTGGGATCAAATCCTAATAGTATTCACTCAGTTCTTCATTAAGTTGATATGGACTGAGGTCGACAATGTTGAAGGCATCAGAAACCCCATAGTCCTCAAGCAGTTCCAACTTGTAGGCATTGTCATTGATTTTCTGGAGGATTTTGAAAGATCCATTCGCTCTTGTAGATAATTTGTTTCTCCTTTTGTTCGAGAACTATTCTTTATTAAGGTGTAGCCATACCAAGTTTTCCTACTGAAATTGTTTGGCTAATCTACTGTTGCTCTTTTCTCCCATTCTTCTGGCAGCTTAGTCGATATGCTGAGTGACCATGTCATAGATGTGCTGAAGTGATTGTGCTTTGGCCGAAGCATTAGGGTCCTCTTGTACGAGTACTGGTATAAGAGCGTGGTCGAGGGCCAACTCCAGATTAAATCCATAGACCACCTCAAAGGGAGTCTGCTTAGTGGTATCATGTACGGTTTAGTTATAAGCGAATTCGACCACTGGCAGGCAAACATCCCAATCAACCAAATTCTAACCTACTATAGCTTGGAGCAATGATCCTAAAGTACAATTAACCACCTTTGTTTGGCCGTCAGTTTGGGGGTGACATGAGGTACTGAAAAGTAATTTGGTTCCCAATCGATGCCACAGGGTCTTATAGAAATGGCTTAAGAACTTCGACTCTTTGTCGGAGACTACACTCCTCGACACGCCATGTATCTGCACAATCTCCTATAAGAAAAGAAAAGTAATGGTCGAAGCATTGTTAGTTTTGGTGCAAGGCACGAAGTATGCTATCTTATTAAACCGATCCACGACGACCATTACAGAATCTTTGCTTCAAGTAGTTTGTGGCAGTCCAAGAACAAAGTCCATACTCAATTTAGCCCACGGCTTCATTGAAACAAGTAACGGTATTGCTTTTCCTTGTTTGGCTCGACACTTAACCTTTTTGCACACTGTACAGCTTTCCACAACTTGGTACGCATCTCTTCTCATTCTCGGCCAAAAGAATCGGCCATTCAATACTTCATAAGTCCTCCTCTCTCCAAAGTGTCCAAAGAGCCCTCTATGGGCTTCCCATATCAATAATTCTTGTAAGGAATAAGTCAGTACACATAGTCTTCCTCCTTGAAACAAATAGCCATCCTCCACATGATACTCGTCTACTGTCTTCCCATTGACGCATCCCAAAATTATTGATCTAAAGTGTAGATCCCCGAAGTACTGTTCTTTGATACTCACAAAACCAAACGGCCTAGTCTGAAGTTCTAATAAGAGCGTATGCCTCCTCGAAAGAGCATTTGCAACTACGTTACTCTTTCCTTGCTTGTACCTTATCATAAAATTGAACCCTTCAAGGAATTCAACCCACCTTGCCTACCGCTTTGATAACTTGGTTTGACTTCAGAGATACCTCAGCGATTCATGATTGGTATATATGATAAATTATCTCAGCAGTAAGTGATGTTGCCACACTTGCATTGCTCGAATTGGTGCCAAAATTTCCTTATCATATATAAAGTAATTCAGATGTGGTCCTCGAGCTTCTCACTATAGAAGGCAATTGGTCGACCTTCCTGCATCAAGACAATGCCTATTCCAACACCCAATACGTCGCATTCTAGCTTAAAAATTTTGTTGAAGTCAGGTAGTACTAACATTGAAGCAAAGGTCAACCTTTCTTTTATGTCGGCAAACCTCCTCTTCTCCCTTTCTCCCCATTAGAAGTTGTTATTCTTCTTTATTAACTCGGTAAGTGGCGCAGTAATGGTGCTAAAGTTCCTAATAAACCTTTTGTAAAATGAAGCTATTCCGTAGAAACTTCGTACGTTGGTACAAGTGGTCGGAGTAGGCCACTCGACAATTACTTTGATCTTCTCATCATCGATTCGCAAGCCTCCTCCACTGTTATATACCCCAAGAATACCACTTTCTCTTGGTAGAAGCAACATTTCTTTAAGTTGCCAAATAGTCTCTCAGTACGAAGGATATCCAAAATTACTCTGAGATGTTCATAGTGACTCGGCATGTCGACACTATAGACCAGGATGTCATCAAAGTACACCACAACACACTTATCGATGAGATGTCTCAGCATATAGTTCATAAGTCTCATGAAAGTGCTCACGACATTAGACACGCCGAAGGGCATGACCATCCACTTGTAAAGTCCATGTCGAGTCTTGAACGCAGTCTTCCACTCGTCTCCTAACCTCATGTGGATTTGATGATAGCCAGACTTGAGATCAATCTTGCTGAAAATCTTGACTCCACTCGTTCATCCAATATGTCTTCTAGCCTTAGGATCAGATACCTATATTTGATTGTGATTTTGTTCATGAGTCGGCTATCAACACATATCCGTTAGGTTCCATCCTTCTTCGACACTAGAAGTGTAGGCACAGCACAAGAGCTAAGACTCTCTCTCACATAACCTCTCTCCAGCAATTCATTGACTTGACGTTGAAGTTTAGAAGCCTGCTTGGGATTCATCCGATAAGCTGGTTTATTCGGCAGTGCAGCGCTGGGTATTAAATCAATGCAATGCTCTGTGCCTTGAGATGGGAGCAACCCTTTAGGTAATTATTCTAAGAACAGGTTGGCATAGTCATTTAGCAACCCCTTGATTTCCTAGGGAAGCTGACCCAGTTCCTTCATTTTCGATAGTCGCCTCATAAACAATGGGGTTGGCTCGTCAGCTTTGATGGCTTCTCGTAACTCGGCTCTACTCATTACCAGAGCTTTCTTCGATCCATGAGTAAGTTTCATCTGTAGCTTGTGAACTTCTCTCGGCGGCATTGGATTTAGCATGATCTTCCGGTTATCCTTTTCCAGCATATATGTGTTCTTATAATCGTCATGTACAACTCTCTTGTCAAATAACTATGACTTACCCAGTAACACGTGGGAAGTACACATAGGTAGCACGTCGCAGAGGACTTGGTCAAAGTAATTCCCTCTAGTGATCGGCAACAGTATTTGTTGAGTGACATATAATACTCGTTTCTCACTCAACTAGTGCAACTTGTACTACGTAGGATGTCCAACAATTGGCAGCTTCAGTTTTGAAACAAGATCAGCCGATGCTACATTAGTGTAACTTCTACTATCCATAATGAGAGCACACATCCGATCATTCACCTTACAAGTGGTACGAAACAAAATCTCTCTCTGCTCCTCCTCTCGTGAGGATTTTACACTCATAGTGCACTGGACAACCATGAGTAACTGGTCTAAGTCCTTGGGAAACACGTCTTCCTTAATCAATTCTTTCTCCGCAGGAACCTCCTCCTCCTCAGGTTCCTCATCCATACTCTCTACTTTTAACTTCAAGATGTCTCCCTTAATGACCATCGTCCTTCGGTTTGGGCACTGAGTAGCCATATGTCCGAACTCTTAACACTTGAAGCACTTGATCTGGCTGGTCTTCTTGCCAGACCCTTACCCCTTCTCATACATTCGGGTTGGTACTACATCTTTAAGTAGGCCTTTTTGCTTAGCTCTGACAATAACTTTTCTACTCTGCTTGATACTGGATTGAGCTCGGTGACTAACCAGTCCTGGTTGCTAGTCGATATTCTGGTCGTTGCTCGGCTCTTTCTTCACCTTTCCACTCGCTAAGCAATCCTAACAGCTTCATCCATTGTGTCAAATTGTTGGAGCTCCACAATGTCTCAGATGTCTCCTCTCGATCCAGTAATAAACCTTGAAACTGTTCAGGCTGGTAGTTCCTCCACTTTGCATCTTATCATAAGCATTTGGAATTCTTGAACATACTCATCAATAGTTCGCCTTCTTATCTCAGCTCTTGAAGCCGAGTAAAAGTATCTTGGAGATATGTTTCCGGCACGAATCTATTTTTGAGCACTCTCTTCATCTCAGGCCAAGTGTTAATCTCTTGATACCCCTTTCTTCTTCTTATGGCCTAAAAATTCTTTCACTACATGGCGGCATATCTAGAGAATTCAACAGCAGCAGTCCTCACTTTCTCATAATCCTCATATTAATAGTAATCAAATATACGCTCTACCTTTTCTTCCCAATACAAATATTCGTCAACATTTCCAGATCCATTGAAACTTAGAATCCGAAGCTTTACATGGTTGGATGCTCTGGGGACTCATACACACTCCTCTTCAAAATACTCCTCTTCTTCCTCATTAAGCTCTCTCAAGTTTATCCTTCGCCTTACTCATCTGCCAACTCTTCCACCTCGAATTGGTCGAGTTGGGTTCTGACCTCTAACAAGTTGAGTGGCTTGTAAAGTGTTTTGTATGGCCTCAATAGGTCAGCAAGACAGTACTTAAATAGCTCGGATCAGATTCACCAAGAGGTTAGCTACCTCATCAAGTCTCTTGTCAATGCTTTTAGGAGTTCCCTGAGATTGTCATCTATGGTGGATAACTCCACTGTCATCACCAGCACTAACATTCATACTTGGGTCTGTCATTTTTCCTCATAGAATCAAATTCAAACAAATACTTTAGAAAGTGAACAGCTAATAATACAGTAGTCAAATGAATACAGTAACTGACTCTATTTCTCATACACAAAACAGAGTATAACAGAACTTAAGAAGAACTAGCTATAGCTCACAAAAAACCTCCGCTCTAATTCTAAGATGTTGTGAACCGTGACCAAGAACAAACAAGGCCGGTTGCTGAATGGGTCCAAGCTTGCAAAAAGCTCGAAAAAAGGGTTAATAGGGAAAGGTATGAAAAGAGTAACAAAGACAAATGGAACAGTAATAAAAACCTACGAACAGTTCTATAGGATATGACGCACCAATGGTGCTTCTGAGGACTCACGACACAATTCGATATGATGCACAAATTGGTCCAGTGAGGTTACGTGCCACCTAACCTTGCTTAAGGGAAAGGACAAGAGTGATGCTGAGAGTAAACAAGTAGTGATTACGCAAGGAAAAAAGTACTTAAGTGTATTGAAGGAAATCTCATAAGTTACAGTTATAAGTACAAGGGTATTTATACTCGTAAGTTAGGGCAACTTGCCCAAAAGGTAAAAGACAATAAGGTTATTTACTAAAGAAGTAATGTACATGATACAAAAGGAAGTTGTTGGAGAGAGGTTATGTGAGAGAGAGTCTCAACCCTTGTGTTGTGTCTACACTTCTAGTGCTGAAGAAGGATGGAACCTGGCGAATGTGTGTTGACAGCTGAATCGTGAACAAAATCATGATCAAATACAGTTATCCAATCCCGAGGCTAGAAGATATGTTGGATGAATGAGTGGAGCCAAGATTTTTAGCAAGATTGATCTCAAGTCTGGCTACCATCAAATCTACATGAGGTTAGGAGATGAGTGGAAGACTATGTTCAAGACTCGACATGAACTTTACGAGTGGATGGTCATGCTTTTCATCTTGTCCAATGCCTCGAGCACTTTCATGAGACTTTTGAACCATATGCTGAGACATCTCATGGAGAAGTGTGTCGTGGTGTACTTTGACGACATCCTGGTCTATAGTGCCAACATGCCGAGTCACTATGAACATCTCAGAGCAATTTTGGATATCCTTCGTGCTGAGAGACTATTTGGCAACTTGAAGAAATGTTGCTTCTGCTAGGAGGAAGTGGTATTCTTGGGGTATATAATAGTAGAGGAGGCTTGTGAGTCGATGATGAGAAGATCAAAGCAATTGTCGAGTAGCCGACTCCAACTATTTGTACTGACATAAGAAGTTTCCACAGACTAGCTTCGTTTTATAGAAGGTTTATTAAGAACTTTAGCACCATCATTGTGCCACTTACCGAGCTAACAAAGAAGAACACCAACTTCCAATAGGGAGAAAAGGAGGAGAGGAGGTTTGCTGGCATAAGAGAAAGATTGGCCTCCACCCCGGTGTTAGTACTACTTGACTTCAACAAAGTTTTTGGGCTAGAATGTGATGCATCGGATGTTGGAATAGGTGTTGTCTTGACGTAGGAAGGCATTGCCTTCTATAGTGAGAAGCTCCAAGGACCACATCTAAACTACTCCGTGTATGACAAGGAATTTTTGGCATTAATCCGAACACTGCAAGTGTGGCAACATTATTTACTGCTGAAAGAATTTGTCATATATACCGACCATGAATCGCTGAGGTACCTCTGAAATTAGACGAAGTTATTGAAGTGGTAGGTAAGGTGGGTTGAATTCCTTGAAGGGTTTAATTTTGTGATAAGGTATAAGTAAGGAAAGAGCAACGTAGTTGCTGATGCTCTTTCGAGGAGGCATGCACTCTTATCAAAACTTTAAACCAAGCTGTTTGGTTTTAAGAGTATCAAATATCAGTACTCCAGGGATCCACACATTAGATCAATAATTTTGGGATGCGTCGATGGGAGGACAATGGACGAGTATCATAGGGAGGACAGTGGACGAGTATCATGTGGAGGACGGCTATCTATTTCGAGGGGGAAGACTATGCATACCGACTTGTTCCCTATGGGAATTATTGATAAGGGAAGCCCATAATGGAGGGCTCTCCGGACACTTTGGAAAGAGGAGGACTTGTGAACTATTGAATAGCTGATTCTTTTAACCGAGAATACAAAGAGATATGCACTAAGTTGTGGAAAGCTATGCAATGTGCAAAAAAGATATGCACTAAGTTGTGGAAAGCTATGCAATGTGCAAAAAAGCCAAGTGCCAAGCTAAACAAGGGAAAGCAATGCCCTTACTTATTCCGACGAGGCCATAGGTTGAACTAAGTATGGACTTTGTTCTCGGACTACCACGAACTGCTTGAGGCAAAGATTCTGTAATGGTTGTTGTTGATCGGTTCAGTAAGATGGCACACTTTGTGCCCTGCATCAAAAGTGGTCGGTAGAATGCCCCACTTACCCCAAATGATAATCACAACGAAGCTCTAAGTTATAATCCTTCGATCTTTATCCTTCCCTCGGTATTTTAAATGTTAAAAGATTCTCTTTTCTTAGTTGTGCAAGAACTTGGCTTAAAGGAATGAGAATACGAGTAGATTGTCTTCTTTGTGGGCGGTTGTTTTGATTTGGATTCGGTGGGGGATTAGATCCTCCTGTCATGGCTACCGGGGTTGTATGTCTGACAAGGTTGCTAGTATTGACAACACTTACAGTGGTTTCTTTGGTTTTGTTGGAAAATCTTGCTGAAGGTGTCTTTTTCTCAACTGCTTCAAGATTAGAAAGCTTTTCAGTAGTTATAGTTTCCTTAATTCGGCACCCCGAGGCCACAATTTCTGCAAAGTTAGAGGCAGGGTGCCTAACTAGATGTTAGTAATATGGGCTTCTAAAAGTGTTGATGAAGGCAAAAGTCAAGTCTTTCTCGGTTAAGGGTGGAATTGCCCTAACCGCCATGCCCCTCCATCTTTGAGCATACTCTTTAAAGTTTTCGTTGGCCTTCTTTCGTAGATTATTGAGATCTTACATAAACGGGGCCACTTCAATGTTAAACTTATACTGGTTATAGAAAGTCCATGCTAACTTATCACAAGTATCAATCTCATTTAAGTCTAGTTAGGCATACCAGGTTAAGGTGGGCCCAGTTAAGCTGTCTTAAAAAGTCTGGACCATCACCTTGTCATACTTCGTATATTTCCCCATTTTCCTAATGTACAACCTAGTGTAGAGCTTCGGACAATTGGTTTCATCATATTTCTCAAATTCTGGCACCTTAAATCTTTCTGGGAAATCATCATCTTCATATGTTGGCAAGTTGATCATTCCCATCTATTCAAACCCATTAACAATTTCTAGGGTTTTCATCTTCTCGATCAATTTCTACATAAACTTTCTTTCCATCTCCCACTGTTTCTCCTCAATCTCCTTCCTCCATACCTCAACATTAGGAACTGATTCTTCATCTTCCAATTCAAGGGGAAGGATCATTTCTACATTTTGATTTCAGTTGACTTGAGATCTTTGTTTGTTGTTAAGAATCCTAATAGCTCGAGTGAGAGCCTGGATTTGTTCGGCCATCTTATTTGTGTTTTCTTCTAAAGTTGCTACTCTTGGGTTGGGCTCGGTTTGACTGATGTTTCTAGTACCTTAAGTTGACATTCTAGCTTTAGAATGAGTGAATATCAAGCTTCTAGTTGAGTTTACTTGCTTGGACGCTATCTTCGAAATCCTATGCAAAAACCCAAGTTTTAGACTTTTTGGTGAATTAAAGATTTTTTTTTTTTGTAATTTTTGTTGTTCTATTGTTTGCCTCTTTTTATGTTTTTTTTCTTCTTTTCTTTTCTTTTTTTTTTTAAATTCAACTAAAATAAATAAATAAATGAGTAAGAGACTACGCAATTAATAAAATTTTTATTTACTAAAGTTGCAAATTTATTAATCATAAGATCCAACTTATGCAATGGACTAAAAGAAAAGAAAAGAAAAACTCCTAACTAATTTTCTTAAAAACTTAAATCTTTTATCTATAAGAGCTGACAGATCTGGCTAGGACGGGCTTCATCAACTTCCCTCATAAGTCTTCGTATTGTAATATCCCTTTCTCGAATCTTGCTCCTCAAGAATTGATTTTCCTCCAATAGTTTCTCATTTTCCAACTTTAACTCTTCGATAATTCTCTTACTTTCTTGGAACTGGGCTTCAACTCTAGCCTGTATGGTATCTCGGTAAGCCTACTTAGTAGGTGCAAGACATGCTGGTTCTGGCTCGTGTTTGAATACGTCTAGAGCTTCATACTGTATCTTTCTAGTCTTCTCCAATTGATCATAAATGAACTGCTTAGTAGCTTAGTATTCTCCAACTTTACCCCTCAAAGTTCCACATTGACTATCTTCTTAACTTCTCTCCATTCCTACAACTTCACAAGTTCTACTAGTCGTTAGATCAGAGTAGCCGTGGGTAGATAAGGATTTTGATAACCGATCGTAATAATGTCTAAGGAGTCCTTATAGGCTATCTTTTGAAGTGAAACCAGCTATTTAGTGACACAGACTGGGAAATATCCTATACAACCCGTAATACCGATAAGGGGAACCCCTGCATAGTTGGGGTACCCTAAGATGGCTTAAGTGCAATGGCTCCATCCTACTGTCTACATAAAGTCTACTGGCTACATTTTGCTAATAACTGACACCCATCCATTAAACTAAGCTTTATATGGTACCTTGAGGTAGCAGGAAAAATTGTCAATCAAGTACATATTTTCGGTCAATGACTCTCTAAGAAGATTCCCTCCATATTCCTGTATGTGACGAGAAATCATACGGTAAGGGTTGTAAGGTTAGCTATGAAATAACCATGACCTTGCTTCTTTAGGTAGGTGAGTGTCTTGAACTATTCTGTCAGTAACGCCGATATATAGGACTTACCAGATAGGAATTAAGTTACTAACTCGGTAACCCTGTAATGAACTTGACTGAACCTAACGGGAAACAACACTGTCCTGAATACGGCTACAATAAAAGCATTTACTCTCTTCTCTTCCCATGATTCATATCATCCACAAAGGATCTTATGATACTTTTGAAAAGCGTTTGGGCTTGAGAATTACTCTACTAATCTTAGGATACTGAGACATT
Organism: Lumnitzera littorea; assembly: GCA_024138015.1. Lineage (NCBI taxonomy): Eukaryota > Viridiplantae > Streptophyta > Magnoliopsida > Myrtales > Combretaceae > Lumnitzera > Lumnitzera littorea. The sequence goes on from JAMXBB010000011.1 coordinate 55,654,743, forward strand.
TCTTACTTTCTGAAGATAAGAACGGCACCAAGGCTGACTTTTTTACCCCTAGCAAAGTCATGAAAGCTTTCTTGAGTTAGACTTTGAGATCAAGGATAGTTATGTCCGCTTTAAGAGGCAGAGTACTAAGTAGCTGCGAATATTCTTCCATAGTGAGTGTTAACACATGTAGGCCGAAATTGAAAGCTGCAAAATCTAGGTCCCAGTAATGGATGGGGGCTTGAATTAAAGGCTAGTGGAGCTGGACCTACTTGAGGGATATGACCAGCTCGATCTTCTTGCAAATGTGATCTTACTTAGTAAGCGGAAACTGGTTCAACCAATCTATTAAGATGGCCTCAGGGAAGGAATACTTATCTAATTCATGAATGAGCTCTGGATTGACATTACTGTGACTTTCCATATTTATATTACAAAAACTATAAATAAAATAAAATGTAGGACTATTTACAACGAGACCACTAAATTTAGAATAAAGTTGGATATAATATTAATAATTTTGCAACTTTTTCAAAAATTTTCTTAGAAATTACGTAACCTTTCACTTATTAAGAAATGATAAAAATAACATACAGATAATACAAGGAAATAAAATATTCATGGAGAAATGAGCATAATCGAATTAATAAAAATGCAATATGTTATGCACGCATGCAATGCAATAAGAGTCAATAATTAATAAATTGTAGGAAGTATGATGAATCTATAGTCGAGAAATATCCTTATATATAAGTAAGTCTAAAATAGGATTTTTTAAGAAAAGTAAAGTTCGCGAATACTTATATATAAAGGTTACCGGTTTTTCTTGAATTTCCCCTTTCTTGAAGAATGAGATCTAACCGACTACAAATTGATTGGGCTTTTCCTATAATTTAAAAATAACTATCCCTTTTTTGAAAAGGATAATGCAAGAGAGTAGGGTCTACGGGTCTCAAGCTTTATAACTCCAAAGCTTTTTGAGGAGAAGCTTAATGGGCTATATTGAAGCCTGAGTAGGCTCACCTATCACTGCCAGGTAGGGGTAAAGAATTCATTAAGAAGGCCCATTAGGTCGGGTTTTTTTTTTTTTTCTTAAGGCCTGCATCACTAAAAAACAATTAATACAACTATAATACAAAAAAAAAAAAATTAATACAAAAGCCCATTAATAATTCTTAATTTTTCACATGGCTAGCCCATTAGGCTTCTCTATTGGAGTCGCTAAATTTGTCGAGCCCTATTTTGATTTCATTAATTTAACCTATATTAAACCCAGCCCACTTAATATAAATTACTCGATATTAAATTAAGGAAATATTTTTCTAAAAAATTTTAAAAATTGGAGTTGCCAACCAATTCGACTGGTAAAAAATGAAATTAGGGTTTTCCACTAGTCTTTAGATATTTTAAAAAATTTTGATTAAACCAAAAAAACCGAATTCGGGGCCTAACCTATTAAGACTAAGTCACCATGTAAAAATTGAAGAAAAATTGATGGGTTTTTATTTTTTTATAATTTTCTAAAAATTATAAAAATATGCCTAAATAAACAAAAGATAACTAAATTGATGTTTTATTATTTTTTATTATGAATTTCTAAGAAAAAAGGAAAATGTTTCTTCTTTTTTTTTTTTTTATACAGTTATTCCGAAGGTGCCTACATACTTGCTAGTCGGGATTAAACCGGCCATAGTTCTCTTTTTACAAAATATTTAGTCAGTAGGTTATTTTTATTTCGAAAATCGAGCTAGGTTTATGTTTATTTATCAATTTATTATTTAAAAAAAACCTAAGAAATCTAATTTTCCCGAATTAAAGAAAACCTTAATTAACTTTATCTTTTGAAAACTCAATTAAGATTTTTTTTTTTTAAAACACTACATGTCAAAAGAAATATATTTTCTAAATCTTAACTATAACATATGTCGAAGATATGATTATATACGTATCTTGATACGGTTATATACGTATCTTTTCTGAATCCTAATCACAACATACTTTTTTTTTTTTAAAAAAACACAATTTGATTTAAAAAAACGTAATTTAACTAAAACAAATAGGAATTAAAAAAAAAAATCAAGCAAACCATACGGAAATAAAATAAAATAAACCTGCACTTGAACAAAAAATAAATTAGTAACAATAATTGAACTAACTAAATTAAAATAAATAAATTAAATATATTTTTTTTACCGAATCGAGTCGTACGTGATCGTCTATGGTGTTCGGTGTTTGTCGTACAGTGGAATGTCATGTGTGTTGATCGTGAATTGGTTATGTGCGTGTGTGGGATTGTAAATGTTGCTTCGTGGATTGTTGTAGGCATTAGATTAGAGCGTGGGCTTTAGCATGCAGCAAAGTAGACATGAATGGACTTCGGTTATTGGTTGCAGTGAGGACGGTTGGACTTGTGGTGTATTGTGTTCAGTAAGGACGTGTAGCTTGAAGTTTTGATGGTGTGCGATTGTTTTTGTTGCTGTCGGTTAGGGGACGTAGCTAAATTTGCTTCGGTCAAGGGTATGCAGATTGGATGGCGTCGAGATAGTGTTGTGAATGTTGTAAGGGATTGAAGACATGCGTTGGTCAAGTTTTGTGGAGTTGTTGGTGTTAAGCAATTTAGTTAGAGGAGCTTCAAACAAGTGCTGTGGAATTTAGCTGCTACAATCAAGGGATGTGTCAGCTACTTCAAGGAGTGTGTATAGTGCAGTAATTTCGATTGTGTAGAATGTGAATTAGGGAAGGATGTTGGCGTTGCGAGGGCGATAATGGTTAGGTGATTGAGGACGTATGCTATTGTTGTCATGTATGGGACAAGCTTCGGTAGGGTATCAGCATGGATTGAGGACGGTCGAGGGCTATGTTTGTTGAAGGGGTGTTATGGATTGCATATGGTGATCATAATTAGATCGTGTTCGGATTGCTGTGAATTGTTAAAGGGGGTTAACTTTGTGGAGATTGGAAAGTGGACGAGTGAATTGTTGATGGTATTGTGAAAAAAAAAAATCATTTGATCATGTGGAATTCGGCTCGTGTTTAATGAATTCTAATGGTGTGAGTGAATTGTATTTGATCAAATATGAGGATTCTAAAAACATACAAACTCTACTGTCACATTCTTATTTATAAACTCATAACTGAATCTCTCGTATGGAAGAAATGAAAAATTTGATAATGATTCTTTGAAGATTTGATCTAACTACTGAAAACCCTACTTTATTGTGGGCTTTCTATTTTTTAAGCCCAATTCAATCCAATTTTATTTAACCCAATAACTTATCTAATAAATCCCAAGTTTATTCTAGCCTAATATAAATTAGATAAAAATTTACTTTAAATTGGACTGGGCCAAAATTATTTTAATAAAGTACAATTCTACAACGACTTAAAATTTATTAAATTAATCACATATCGTTATCTGATTTGATTTTGAATAATTCAATACAATTTGATGTTATTTAACTCGATACGATTTGACGTAATTTAACTTGATACGATTTGACTCATCTTGACTTGACTCGACACAACTTAATGTGATTTAACTCTTATTATAATATTTTTTATTTTATTTTATTTTATTTTTTTTATTATTATTTTCTTATTTTTAGTTTTGTTTATTTTTTATCCTGGCTCAACGAAAATAAAAAATAAAAAATGGCAAAAGTGAGATATTTACAATAGGTTTATGTTAACAGGCCACTTTGAACATGAGCCTCTTAAGCCCAGCCGTATCCAATACGTCTCGTAACCTAGGGCTTAACCCTATAGGCCCCTAGGCCTGTATAGACCAAGCCCAATAAGTCCTGTAACGACTAGAATGCAAAAGATAAGGATAAAACAGTTACATCCTAAATAAGTGGGACACATCGGGGGGTTATGACTTTACTCTCCTACACTTGCGGGAGAAAATCTCTCCCGCCAACTAATCTCCAACTGTCGGTTCCACTTCATTATAAATATCAGGTCACTATCCAACAGTAAAGCTATCTAGACTTTGCATATCAAGCTTACACACTTTCTTACATTACTTCCTACTTCCAATAGCCTACTACTAACTTAAGCATCGGAGTAGCCATGCTAGACAACCCTTCGGTGTTCCCTCATGGTGTATTGTTTTGTGGGCTCTCTACGTGCAAAGCTCAAACAATTACCGGTAAGAACTTTAAGATGACATTTGGCGTTGTTTGTAGGAAATTGAATTCCTATACCTAAAACCTCAAACACATTACACACATACCTTATGAATTGGACATCATGTCTTAACGTGATGAGTAAGAAAACCAACAGTTAGTAAACACTTAGGAGCAATTAGCCCCTTCCAAAGGTTGTGTTGGAGGAGCGCATGGAACGCTTAGCTAAAGAGTATGCTGTGTAGAACGGGGTGCTTCGTGCTCGCCTAAATGAAGCAGAGCGATACAACGTACAAAATCACCCCTTCTACCTCCGAAGCTTTGGATGCCCGCATTGGATGGAACAACATCCAGCAACAGAATGGTAGGGATTAACAACCCAATTTGCCTTTGCATCAGTAGCCAGTAAGGTTTGTAGCCACCCGCAACCAAGCTTTGGTTGGCAAAGAACAAGAAGCCGACTTGTAGGGAGTACAGGCTCATTCGGCTGCACGACGAGCTCATCTGGCAAATGATGCCGACCTGAACGAGCTTTGTGTTATGGTAAGGCGACTCTCCGAGCAATAAGGGAGTAAGGCTGCTGGCAACATTTAGCTGGTTGCAAGCAATAAGATCCCTTCACTAGGGATATCCAGGATGAAATGCTACCCCTTAACGGTAAACTTTCGTCCCTAGACCAGTATGATGGCACGGGCAACCTTGACAACCATCTTCTCCACTTCTATACCCTCATGAACCTTCACGGTCATGGGGATGCTATAATGTGCAAGGCCTTCTTAAGCACTCTAAGGAAAGGTAGCTCGGATGTGGTTTAACCATCTCCCTGACAATTCCATCAACTCATTCGATGAGCTAGCGTGGAGGTTCAGCCTCCATTTTAAGGTTAGCAAGGCCTCATCCAAGGACACATCATCTTTGTACCTAATAGTGTAGGGTGAAGGCAAGTCCCTACACGACTATGTAGCCTGGTTCAACAATGTAGTGGTCGAGATCCCTCAGCTGAATGAGGGAGTTGTTGTCCATGTTGCCTAACTTGGCATTCGACCCTCAGAAGATTTCTTCTAATTGCTTATGAAGAGCAAGTTGAAGACTCTAGCCAACTTCTAAAACAAAGCCTAGAAGTACATCAACTAGGAAGACAACATCCATGCCAGGTGTGATGCTAATCGAGAAAGATTGGGCGGAAAGCAAGACAAGGAAAAATTGTTCATAAAGGGTTGCCTCAATGGTAAGATGCTGAACAGATTAGAGGAGGAGAGCTTCGGGAAGAAGAAGTGCTAAGCCGAGCGCGACTCGCTCCCTCCTCCCATTTACACCCAATACACGCTCTTGAATAGGCCCATTGCTCAGGTCTATTCCGAAGTGAAGCATTGGAATTTTCTCTAAATGCCGCAAAAAATACGGAGGAGCCCTAGTCGTTAGAACTTTGACAAATACTATTAGTTCCATGAAGACTACAACTACACAATCGATGAGTGCTCTCAATTGAGGAACACCTTCGAATATGCCATTCAGTACGGTATCTTCAACGAATATGTAGCCCATTGAAGGAACGATGACCATTCTAACGTTGATGTAGACAAGGCACCTCGGAGGCGATGGACCGAGAACGCCCACGTTGAGTAGAATAATAACCGCCACAATGATCGTACCCCTAATGGATTAATAAACGTAATCATGGGGAGGCTATACCTCGAGAGCCGGCTAAACACTAGCAGCTTAGTTAACACCCCGTTAGAGGTGTTGGTCGTAAGGGAGAAAAGACAAAAGTTGGACACTTCCATCTCCTTCTTCGATGAAGATCTTGAAGAGGTTGATACACCCTATCAAGATGCCTTGGTGATAAGGGCAAGGATCTCAAAATTTGAGGTCCTGAAGATTATGGTGGACATTGGCAGCTCCACTGACATGCTCTTCCTCCATACATACGAGAAGATGAAGAAGAAACTACTAGTAAGAATGAAGCCATACCACCTTAATCTGATTAGCTTCAATGAAAGTACGGTCCGAGTTAAGGGTATTATCACGTTAGATATAGAACTCAGTGATGACGACTACATGGCACAACGACCTGTAGAGTTTGTTATGATTGATTGCCCCTCCCCTTATAATGCGCTCTTAGGAAGACTAAGCCATAACGCGTTTAGGGTGATCACATCCTTCTTTCATTTGAAGGCTAAAGTCCTGACCCCAATTGGGGTGGGAGTATGCAAATGTAAACAAATGCTCTCATGAGAGCTATATGTCAGGGTACCTAAAGGAGATGGCGTCTTTGCCCTAGAAACAGGCCCGCAGGAGAGGTTAGCTAAGAGGGGTGAGCCCAAAGAGAAAACAGAGGATGTCTAGATCAGAACCTCACTCGAGCAGACTACAAAAGTCAGGATTGAGACTCCAGTTGAAGTGAAGGATGAAATGATTGCCATCTTACAGGCAAATTCGGATAAGTTCGTTTGGTCGGCATCGAATATGCCTGGAATTTCCCCCGACCTGGCGACCCACAGCCTCTATATCGATAACATGTCCTGGCCTATTAAGCAAAAATAAAGGCATTTTGCTCCAAAAAGGCAAGTCGCAATCGAGGAGGAAGTGTAGAAGCTATTTAAAGCCAACTTCATAGGGAGAAAAAGTACCTGACATAGCTAATGAACGTGATACCAATAAAGAAGAAGACCGTTTCCCCTCCCTAAGATCGACCAGCTCATCGATTCTACATCAAGACACGTCCTATTAAGCTTTATGGATATCTTCTCGAGGTACAACCAAATCAAAATGGACTCGAAGGATGAAGTCTATACCTCCTTCGTCACCGACTACAGTACGTATTGCTATACCATGATGCCGTTAGGACTAAAAAATATCAAGGCTATGTACTAACGAATGGTGACAAAGTTGTTTAAGCCTCAAATCGGGCATAATATGGAGGTGTACGTCGACGACATGATTATCAAGAGCCAAAAGCCGGTTGATCATGTCAAGGATCTCTAGGAAGCCTTCGACTGAATGCGCACATACGACATAAAGTTGAACCCCTAGAAGTACGTCTTCGGTATTGGTTGTGGTAAGTTTTTCGGATTCCTGGTCATATAAAGAGGTATCGAGGCCAACCCTGAAAAAATCACAACCATTAGGGGAATGAAGCCTCCAACCTCATTTCAAGACGTACAGAAGCTCACTAGCATGGTGGTTGCCCTAAGTAGATTTATCTCGAAGAGTGCTAACAGATGTGCAAAATTCTTTAAAATCCTCAAAAATCCGAAGGGTTTTGAATGGATTCCTAAGTGTGCCATCGCCTTTCAGCAACTTTAAGACTTCCTTACTCATCCACTGATCCTTTACAAACTTATTCAAGGAGTGGACCTGTTCTTATACCTGGCTGTAAGAGACCAGATACTCTCCTCTATACTAGTTAGAGCAAAGGGAAGAGAACACAAGCTAGTATATTATGTCAACCATATACTACATAGGCCTAAGGTCAGATATACCTGGGCAAAAAAATTCGCCCTAGTCATCGTCATCACAGCCTAACAGCTAAGGCCCTACTTTTAGGCACACTAGGTAATCATACTCACAGATCAACCACTACATACCATACTGCCAAAACCTGACACTTCTGGATGGATGATGAAGTATGCAATAGAATTGAATGCGTATGGAATCCAGTATTAGCTATGAACGGTTTATAAGGCACAGGTGCTGGTTGACTTCGTAGTAGAATATATAGGAAAGGAGCAAACACCATTGGGCGATGACAAACTGGTGTGGACTCTCTACATTGATGGATCATCCACCTCAGGGGGTAGATGCACAGGTCTTGTTATAATTGGCCCCCATAAAGTCACATCTGCTATGCCCTCAAGTTTGGATTCAAGTCTAGTAATAAGGAGTCCTAATATGAGACGCTTATTACCGGTCTCAAGCTAGCCAAGGAGATCAATCTTGAGTAGTTATGGATCTTCTCGAACTCTATGCTTATCGTCTAGTAAGTCTAAGGCAAATATGAAGCCAGAGGCAACACTATAGTGAGGTATCTTGAAAAAGTGAAGAGCCTCCTAGCAAAGTTCCCTTCATAGGACATTAAAAAGATCTCTCGACTAGAAAATTTCGCAATAGATTGGCTATCCAAGCTTGCTCTTATTGGCATATGAAAGCCCAAGGTAAAGGACAGCGAGATTTTCATAGAGCACCTGCTAGAAAAAAATCATAACTTCGAGTTCGGTTAAAGTTTTGGAACTAATTGTGGTAACACTAGAGTCGAGCTGGATAGACCATATGTGGAGTTATTTAGAGTAAGGTACATTGCTAGAAAACAGGAGGGAGGCGAAGAAGCTCTAGTACCACGCCACCAATTACACATTGGTCAACGGCATCTTGTATTGCAGGGGAGTCAACTTCCCACTGCTCCAATGCGTTCAAGAAAGAGAAGGGTTGCGTGTCATAGATGAGCTACACGTTGGAGTGTACAATAATCACATTTAGTCCCAATGCCTCTACCTACGGGTGCTACGGCTTGGGTATTACTGGCCCACCATGAGGCAAGACGCAAAGGCCATAGTGTAGAAGTGCCTCCAGTACCAAAAGTATGCTCCAATTAGTCGTGCACCCAGCACCACCATCCAACCCCTGATGAACCTATGGCCGTTCGTGCAATGAGGGATTGATATTCTCGAGACCTTCTTGAAAGCTTCAAGAGGACGACAGTTCATAATTATCGCCATTAATTACTTCACGAAGTGGGTGGAGGTCGAAGCAGTAGCCAAAATTACGAAGAGAAGTGTTGAATCTTTTGTCAAAAACAACATTCTCTCCCGGTTCGGGGTCCCCTATACTCTCATCACAGACAACGGCCGATAGTTCAATAACCCTAAGTTCAAAGAGTTCTGTTCTAAGCACCACATCACCCCATACTTCACTTTGGTTGCCCACCCCTAATCAAATGGACAGGTAGAGGCAATCAATCAGGTCATTTTAGATAGCCTGAAGAAACGCATGGATCGATCTTAGGGCACTTGGGCTGACAAATTGCCCAATATCTTGTGGGGGTACAGGACCACCTACCACAATTCTATAGGAGAGACCCCCTTCTACCTTACTTTTACGTTGGGAAGCAGTCCTCCCCATCAAACTTGAGTTCCCTAATATTCGAACTCGAAGTTTCGACGTCACCCTTAACAACTCACAACTGTAAGCAAGCATTGACACAATCGAGGAAATCAAAGACCTTATTGCTGCTTAGGTAACTGCATACCAACATTGGGCCGCCCGATATTATGATTAGAAGGTCAGACATAAGGAGTTCAAGGTTAGCAACCTAGTGTGCTAAAAACTAGAAGCCATAGGTTCATGCGAAGGGCAAGATAAGCTGGCCTCCAATTAGGAAGACCCTATTAGAGTTAGGGAAAGATTGGATGGCAAGCTCATCCTGTGCATTTGGAACGCCAATAATCTCCGACTTTATTTCGATTAGCATTTTGTCATATACATTATTCCAAAATGATGAAATAAAAACTTATTTCATAATTGATTGTCTACTTCTATCTTTCCCATCCTCCTTTTCTTATTTTCCATCTAAGCCTTCGAACAAGCACATGGATGCTTTACAGGGTAGGTCAGAACGCTACCGACCTGACCCCCCAAAGGTAACCTCGGCAAGGGGAAACACTTGCTATACAAAGAAACTCCCTTACACTTGGCAGGTTAGAACGTTACCAACTTGACCCCCACTTAGTAACTTCAGCAAAAGGAAGCACCATTTGCACAGAGGAACACAACCCCAGCCCTTCCCCCACCCCACTATAGGTTGGTTGAAACACCACCGACCCTTACTTGGGTAACCTTGGCAAAAGGAAACACCCCTTGCATAGAGGAACTCCCCGAACGATTAACCTTGACAAGGGTAAACTCCCCTTGTGTAGAAAAATCCTTAAGCAGATATATTTAAAGACAAAGAAAATAGGAGAGGATGTTTAAAAAATATTCATCCATTCATTCATTGATCATCGAGTTACACAGTAAAGGTCGGCACCCCTGCCCGACTTACATAAGCTTAAAAAAAAAGGGAGGAAATATACATCCTAACTCTTCGAATCGTCTAACTCCAGTAATTTAGAAAAGTCCAAGGCATCTATCTGCTTGGAGTACTGATTCGTCGGTGCTTTAGGTGGCAGTCCTTGACTTGGAGCGGGGCTTAAGGAATGCGAACTAGGAGCAACAGGAAGATCGCCTATAGATGGATTGTCTCCAAAAACTGCTTCGGAGGCAGCCTCCTACTGAGCTGTTGGGGCAGAAGCAGATTACCCAACCCCAGCAATAGAGGGAGCGTCTACATTATCAAAGGTTGCTTAGGTAGTCTCTCTTTCTCGCACTAAGGTTTCCCTCTTCCCATTAAACGTTAAAGAGTCTAAGAAGTTGAGGAAGCTGAGATCTAGGTCCGAATAATGAGAGAGAACCTCCCTCCAACTGTAGCGGGCAGTATTAGTGGTCAGGTCTTTCAGCTCGTCTAACCACTCATTGGTCTTCCTATAGTCGATGATCACCTTCTTAGTGGCAGCGTCACTAGGGACCTCCCCACTCTCCATCTTGAAGATGATCTCTTCTATCTCCAAAACTCTACATCGTAGCTCCCCGACTTGCTGCTCTAAACCAACCTTTAAGTCAGCTAACTCCAACGAAGTAGCCTTAACACCTTTGCATTCGGGCGCCTTCACCGCAAGCTCAATTTATAGCCTGGCCATTAATACCTTCTGCTCGGCATTTTCTTTTTCGAGTCAGGTTTAAGCCTCGCCCTCCTCATCTAGCTTCTGAGAGAGGCGAGCCTTTATCCTTTGCTTGTCTTCCAATAAAGCCTTCAGGTTGTCGACCTTCTTGGCTGCCTTCTCAGCAACTTCCATTTTTCGCTTTGCTTCCTTGAGCCTCGATTTATGCCCCGCCACCTATACAATAAAGTGGTGCAGGCGCCTGTTAGCCTTGATGAATTTTTTCAAGTACCTCTTACTGGAAATCTTTGCCTCCAACAAGTACTTCTCGTGCTGATGCAATGCCTCCCGAAAGCCCTTTACCTCTTTCTCGACGACATTGAACTTGTTCAGTTGAAGCAGCACTTAGCCGTAGTACTACAAATTGAAAATAAAGCCTACTATTAATACAACGACACATAAAGCATGACAACACAAGAGCAACGAAAACTTACCTGCTGCATCAGTGTACTCAAGTGGCCCGCTATTTATATGGGGTTATCCCCACCTTTCTAGGAGAGCCCCTCGAGGATAGCCTAGTCGCTGGGGGTGTAAGACCCCATTGAAGCATGGTAGTTGAGCATTCATTGTTGTAGCATCAAATTGTTGGCACGAACCTCCCACTTCGACCTAAGGAGCTTCCTCCAAACCCTCTTCATTTCCAACTCTAGGGTTCCCCCTCAAGAGCTCCTCATCCTAGGAAGTGTATGGCACTTTCTAAAATGAGTCTGGCTCTAAACCCATCAGCCTAAAATTGTTGAGAACTTCAAAAAATGCGTCCCCCATGTCGTCAATGCTCTGATAAGGATGAGCTATAGACTACTCATTCCACTTCCCCTTGCTCAAAAGTGCCCTCGCCAAGGGCCTTTGCTTCTTCGCTTTAGGACTTAGATCTCTAGTAGTCTTGGGAGCTTTGCGCTTTTGGTCAACAGCTTGAGGAAGGATGACCCCTTCTTCAATCTCTTCCTCCTTTACCCTCAAAGGGAAAAGCATTTACACATCGGGTCCCTCCATTTTAGCACCTTCATCACCTATGATGATGGGTTCGGTAGAATGGATGAGGGCAGGAGTAGGCAGAGCCACACCTAAAGGCTTTACATCCACGAGCTCGTCCCAGATGCTGATGGGAACTCCATAGAGAACAAACTTCAACCGTGCTTTACTGGTGTCCCTAAGCCCTGGCTTGACTTTACGATCTTGCCCTTTGACGGATTTGCCCTTGTTCTTGCCTGATGACCGCTCATTAGGTTATCCACAGAAGGACGAGGCATCCTTAGGGCCAATTTTTTGCTTATAAGAAATCCAATTGAAATTTAGAAAAGGAAAACAAGAAAAAAAAAACTGCAAATACCATTCACAAAATACCTCCATGACTGGCACGGGCAAGGGAGTCCTCCCATCCTACAAGTGTCAAAGGAAGCGCTTCAACACTAGTACAACTTGATTGAGTATTGGAAATACCTACACCTTCGGCCTATTTCTCCACCACAGCATTCTTCATGTTGAGGAAGAACTTGGAGATCAGGTACCGGAGATACCTCTCCACAGACTTCGCAGCATTGATCTCTTGGTTATGTTTCAGTGCTATAAAGGCCAGGACCTCTTGGGCAACTTTAGCATGGCTGGGACCAAGCCCCTTCTCACCTCCGCTATGGACCATCCAAGTCTATTGGGTCTAGAAGTCTGCTTCCTCAAGCAGTTCAACTACTACATATTCGTCTTGCTAGCCTTTGACCGAATCTACAAGGCCACAGAAAGCTTCTTCCCTAAGCGCAGCTGGTGGTAAGGCTGCCCCCCAACACTCTTCCACATGTAGAATTGATAGAAGAGCTCGAAAGTAACCCTTACCACCAGGTATTCGTAAAGCGCTTAAAAAGCTTTCAATACTCTCCACTTATTGGTAGAGACCTGCGATAGACTACAGCAGTGGTAGTTGAAGAACTCCTTCTTGAAGCAACTTGAAGGGAGGTACTACTCAAACTTTAGGCACTTCTCAAATACTGTGAAGTGCTTCCTTAATAGTAGGGCCACTTGTTTGTCTCTGCCCGGCAACCTAATTCGTCACTCAAGGATCGCCTCCACAAGAAAGTTGCTTATGATCCAATTAGGGGCAGATTGCTTGCTTTTACTTACACAACCGCTAAGCCCCTTACCCATCTCAAGAGCATTGAACAAATCCTTCGGGGGGGTGGAACGTTCGCATATACACCCCTTAGGATGGCATTAATGATTCTAGCCTTGTCCAGCGCCTCCAAGGCCATCTTCGTAGGTTTGTCGAGTTGTACTAGTGACGAGACCTCGCCTTCCCGTGCCTAAGGGGGATCACTCCTTGTAGACTTTGAATTAGAGAGATGCAGTAATGAAGAGGAATTAGTCTCACCTCTATTGGTTGACATGATTGTAGTACTCGAAGAAGGAAGAAAGACCTTAGGAAACTTTTAAAAAAAGTCTAAAAGTTTGAATGCGAACATAGAATTTGTAATAACTAAACAAGAAAATTGCAGAAAAGTTGTCTCTCTTTGTAATCCTCCTATTTATAGGCAAATCACCTAGGAAGCTGTATAAGTAGTTATAGGGATCTACATAAGTCTGAATCCATTAGAATGTTGCATAGTAGACATATGGAAAGCATTTTGATCAGACGGTCACCTTTAAAAGGCAAAAGGCATGTAGCTACACGCTAGTCTGCTACAGCATGACTCCTATCATGTTGCATTTAATGCACAGAATACAAGCGAGTATAAATCACATTTAGAAAAATTTCCTTCAACAAAAAGCTTCTTCAAGGCCCATCCAACTTCCACCTAGTTAGCATGATAAAGACATGATGCAATTGCATCTGCTTAATCCTTGTCAAGCACTATTAGAACAAACCGGTTCGTAGCCATGAAGCGCCTACCCAGTAAATTGTAAAGATATGTTGCTCCGATACCTAACCTAAGCCTTACTCAGGTCTTTGGTACTTCGCTTCGAAACAACTGTTGACCATTCCTACTCATTTAGCTTCAGATATTTTTTGATCGGAAATTCACTACATCGGACACCTCTACGGTGACCAACTTCCAGTCTGGACCTATATGCTCACCACGTCAACCCCATAGCGTTAAGTTGGATTCCTTTGAGTTGGATTGGTCACGCCTAAGCAGCTTACATATCCCTTCTCCTCGCCTTTGTCTCGACAACGAAACTACACAGGGGAGGGGGGTAAGTGTTAATAGGACACTTTAGACATGGGTCTCTTAAGTCCAACCATATCCAATACGTCTTGAGGCCTAGGGCTCACCATCGTAGCCTAAGGCTCACTATTGTAGGCATAAGCCTTAGGCTTGTATGGACCAAGCTCAGTAAGTCTTGCAATGTTTAGAATATATAAGATAAGGATGAAACAACTACATCTTGAATAAGTGAGACACGTTAAGGGTTCTAGCTCCACTTTTCTACACTTACAAGAGAAGATCTCTTCTACTAACCGACCTCTAATTGTTAATTCCATTCCACTATAAATATTAAGTCACTACTTAACGATAAAGTTTTATAGACTTTGTATATTAAGCTTGTATACTTTTCTACATTACTTCGTATTCTTAAGAATTTACTCTTAATTTAAGTGTCGGAGTAGTTATACTAGATAACTCTTGATATCATTTTACTTAGTATTATTTTTTAGACCTTATATGTGTAAAGTCTTAATAATTATTGATAAAAACTTTAAGACGATAATTTGGTTATTATATTTTTAATCAATAAAAACTGAAAAAAATAAAAAATGCCGGTGCTCCTTCACTTGGGAATGCGCACCAAGCAACAAGGAATGATGCATTAACTCAGACGTGGAAATGCATGGGAGTCTGTGATAAGAGTGTCAGTTCATCGCTTGACCCATCAAGAAAACGACAGGTAATTAATAATGCGAGATTCCTTGTCGTGGTGCTTATGTTTACTGCATCCATGTCGTCGGAGGTCATACAAGTGGTGTAATAGGTAACACACCTTTATTGGTGATTTGATATATAAAAATAATGAGATTTTTTTTTTTTTTTTTAATGAAGGACCGTAAGCTACAGCTATTTATATGTATCGCATTTTTAATAAACGGTACGGTTAAAAATAAGTAAACCGTGTTTGCCAACAATTTTACTCATACAAATGATGTGTCCTAATTTCTATGGGTTTTTGTTTGGAAGAAGAAAATGGTGAGAATGGAGAAAAAAAAAAAAGAAATTAGGAAAAAAATATCCTCGAATTGGTCCTGGGAAAAAACCAGTCTCGTAGCTCTAGGTTCGTTCAAATTCATCTATAACTAAATATTAAATTAGTAGAAAATACATTTTGGAAAAAAAAATATACCACTATTTGATTAACTCATACGTGAGATTGAATATATTATAAAAAATAACTATAAAGGATTTTTTTTTTATAAAAACATATTTTATAAGATTATACGAAAATAGCTTCTATTTAGTATTTGTTTACTTAATTATTATAACTCTTTTCTTTATTATACCTTTAGATATAATTTTTTTTTAGAATAAAGAATATAAAATTTATTTGGCATTTCCATAATTACTACCCCTCAATAAAAAATTTCAAAGCTTGGTATTTATTTCCAAACCTCGTAGGAGGAAACTGTGACCACATAGAAGATAGAGATTTATGATTCATTGTCTTGAGTTTTCTGATTTACAAAAGTGATTGGGAGAGCTTTTAGGTCTTGTACATGTCATATGAGTTCTTATTAGAGCAATTGACAATTGCATAGCAAGAGAAGAACACGAGTCACGTATTTGTTACTAGTAAAACCACAGATCAATTGACCCCCTGCCTTCCAGGTCCACTTTACCGTCCCAATAATCTATATTCCTCAACATGGTAATTGGAAAATGGGTCGTTATGTAATCCATACAATAAAGATAAGGCAATCTCAAATCTTTATATCTGCACCTACTTCCCCTTAATCATAATTAGTTTATAAAATCAGTGAAAAATCACAACGTTTTGACCTGTGTTTAATATTGACAAATCCTCACAATATATGCATAATAGCTTAAACACTTCCGTTAATATCAACATATCATTCTTGAAACCTTATCCACCAAGATCATTTACATATCACTTGGTTGAATTCGAACCTGATTTTTTTCCTCCATTACTAAAACATTCCATATCATATAAGGATTCCGGTAGTATACATACCTATCAGTGGGTACATCAATGGGCGGTTACTAAGCACCATAAACTACAATGTCCTTTTCACATATAACTTGTACATAGTTTATTAATATCTGCTTTACAATTTACCTACATAAGCCTTCCAGACACGACTTCACATAAGATATTTGTGTACAACCATATATATATACACACAAAACTTCAATAAAAGGTTGAGAATTACTATACAACTTACATGCTCAAAAGAAATATCATAATAACGCGTAAGCCTTCCTGACACAACTTCACATAAGATATTTGGGTACAACCACTTATGAAAGAAAATGGTAATACACACATACAAAACTTCAATAAAAGGTCGAGAACTTTAAATGCGGCTTTCTATCACTCTCTATCTCCATAACCCATCTCCCAAGGTAGCCTTCAATCCTAATCTTAGTATTTGAGATTAGAGAACTAACCCCTTAAGTTTTTTATAGAGCTAAATGATTAAAATAACAATAGTAAAGCAAAGCCTATGCTCCACATATATTCAAGTTGGTCAAATGAATCATAATTAAATAAATCATAGCAAACAAAGCCTAAGCCAACCTAAGAGATTTAATCAAGATATCGAAGACATCAACTAAGTTTCTAGCCATATACTTCAATACAAATCCTCAAATCTAGGCAACACACAAATACCATACTTATGCATATGATATGCACTAGCCAATATCCTATAGCAAGTAGCATTTAGTGGCCCTACTCCAAAGGTAAATAAGAGTAGCACTTGGCACCTCATTACTAAAGGCAAAATAGTGAGCACGCTTGGTGGCTCAATTTTGATGTGTTTGATGGATGCAAACTATATGTCAAAAAATTAGTGATTTATTTCCAAAGTTTTTCATTTCCAAAGCTAAATTTTAAAGAAAAATGACTCTAGGTTCTTTTATACCATGCCATGAATACAATTAATCACTTTTTGAAGATAAGTGAAAAATGAGTCAAATATTAATTAAGCTCACAAATATGAAGTATCACAAGCATTGTCCAACATACCAAAGTTAACACATTCTCAAAGAAAAATATTGTTTGTATAGTGAAACGTAACATTTATTAGCACTATACATTTAGTCACAACAATGTTCCAAGCTACTATTCTCCATTAACATATAAGCTATCATAAATTGTAAAAGTACATATCAAGCATCAAAGTAAAAGCAATATTCATCTCAAAAAAGCCAACTCATAAAGCTAATAATCCAAACCCTATTCTACATACTAGTTTTACTAATATGCTTTGCTATTATACAATCAAAGCAAACAATCAACAGTATGATATTCAACATAACCAGTAACCAAACTTAGCCTCTAAACCTTGATTAACTTCCAAATCCTCCTATGGTGTTTAGAATAAGTGCTTATTCAAGTTTTAGTGACCAACAATGTACGTGGTCTATATTTTTGGCTATAGTGCATCATAAATAATAAATAATTGGGGTACTTACTTAAATGAGCAAGGTCTCTTAAGTAAACCTATAATAAATTCTAAGATCAATTTGTACATGTAAGATCACCAAACCGCACTTCAACAAGTTAGTACACCTTACTTATGAAACATGTTAAGCTTAAAATCATATACTATAAACTATTATATTACTGACTTCTGATATCCATAACTTCTCATTTCTTATTCAATTTTAGTGTTTTATATATCGTTAAGCTCGTTGTTTCATGAATTATAAAAATATGATAAAAACAACTTGATAATGCTCACTAAATCAACAAAGCACCGCTTTCAAAAGGAACATAAGTTCAATCTTAAGCCATAATATTCATATAATTAGTTTGTATAAAGTTTGGGCTTCACTTGAGATGAATCAAAACCACCATTTCTCTCCTAGTCAAAACTGGCAACTTATGTTCTCCTTGGTAATAATCAAATTGAATTGTTTTAATTATCCAAACTATCATAAAATCAACTACAATTTATCAATTAGTTATTGCATAGCTAAATACCTGCTAAGTTGCAAAATAAATGTTAATTGAGACCAGAAAAACTTAGGGAAAATGTTGTAATCTTGCAAGAATATGTATGCTTTATATTGACTATTGCATGTATCAAACTTGCTCATTCAACATATATTTTCAAATTTACCATTTTAACCTTAATCACTCCAAAAATTATCCAAAATTACATAATTTATCAAACTAACAATTGCCAATTAAGGTTGAATACTCTCATTATCATCATAAATCTTAGAAATCATCATAATTCATGTTGGAATAGCCACTCAGTATAGATTCCCTTAAATAATATTGATGCATCTTTGGGGTTAAACATATAGAGAAGCATCATAACGTAAAGAGTTGAAAGAAAACAAAGAAGTATAGCAAAATCTAGGTAGCTATTGATTGGATATAACATATCAATCAATCTTATTCGACCTACAGTCCATCAAATATGACTTATCGATCCAAACTATAAGGTCACTTGCCACTTCTCCTTATTAAAGGGAATAGATAAGAATTAAAAGGATAAATAAGAACACTAAAGTTGCTTACAAAAGGAAATTTGTAATAATCTAATATTGAAGTGATGATGTTTGCGTACAAATAAATAAGATTTATATACTAGCCCCACTAAGGTTATAAGCATATATGGAAAAGACAAAAAGGGTAATGTACAATTGGAATACATGAATGATACTAAAAAGGGTAAAATAAACCAAAAATATTCTATACAAAAAAAGTGAAGAATCATTTTGGAATGTTGCACTAAAAGACACATGTTGTACGCCGGTTAGTAGTTTGAAGTATGATACAATTTGAACAAAGGTGAAGAAAAAGAGTTTGCAATCAAAGCTAACCTAATCTAGTTCAGGTCAGAGCTCGGTCAATTAAGGATGTCCAAATCTCCTTCAAGTTAGGTATCTTGCAATTTGGCTTAAACTGGGGTCGGATGATGGTCGGCTCGAACAAAAGTTTGAGGATAGTCTTTTCGAATGCTGTCTATGTCCTAGAAAGAGCTCGGCGATTGGTAAGGCTACTCGATAGGTTGGCCTATATGCTTAGCAGGTCAATAAGTCTGTTCGGTAGCTTCGGGAACCATGTTGGCACACGTAAGAGCTCGGTACTCAAGTTAGTAGTAGAGTAAAACATGGAAGTCGAAGTAGGAATTCTTGTCTTGGATGGGGCTTTAAGCTAATATCCTCTACGTGAGTCCTTAGAGTCCTCTAGCTCCACTATGCATGATCGGCTCGGAGAGTTTATTCCCATTAAATATACTTCTAAAACAAGTATATTGAATTAATTTTTATTTAATATCAAATGTGTTAATTAACTAAAATTCTTCTTATGTAAGTTTAGTGTAACCTATCAAGAATCTATAAGCCAAAAACCAGGTTGAAACTATATTGTTAAGGGTTTCAAAACTGTAATTGATTTCGGTTCCAAACAGGGACATTTCATAAGTACCATATTTATGCATTCACCATTTTGACAAAGCAAAATTATTACATAAAACTACACATAAAATTAGGCTAAAATATATATTTTTGTAATTTTTTTTAGGTTAGTTTAGTATTTTTGTTAAAATAAATAAAATTGGACCAAAAGTAAGGCTTACTAGCACGCGACTCTCTAATGACCTTTGGTGACTACCCCTTTGTTGGTGTAGCTCCCTATGTCCTTATCCTTTAAACACTCTAGTGGTTCAACAGCAAAACATCTTTCGACTACCAAACCCTAACAAACCCAAAATTCCTTTTTATTTTTTTTTTCTAGTTTTGTTCCTAATTTCTTGAAAATTCTGCTTGAATCATTCCTTTAGCCAACTATTGATGTTTTTCCTAAGCTTGGTTATGTTTAGTCCCCTGGAAATTTTGGGGTTAAAGTTTGGATGCTCTTAGAAAGAATTCTAGAGGTTAGTTAATTTCTTTTTGTGGCAATGTCTATGCTAATTAGTCTAAGTATAATATTTTTCTTTCCTTTGTGTTGTCTAATTGTCTTATTGCACATTAATCCCTCGGTTGTCATTGAAATTTTCCATGTAATAACATAAGTTTGGGTTATTTTCCTTCTTGTTGACAATTTCTCACTTGTGAAAATAACCTTTCCATTATAATTAATTATTACAATGTGTGTATATAAGTATACTTTATAGTATGTATTTGACTTGTTATTATATTCCAATAACATATTTCCATTTATAACTATTGGTCTCATAAGTTAGTTGTATATCCTTAATACCTCATTATATATCAAAACTTGATATTTAAGTTTTCCATAATGATCTAAACATTATATCATGGTAGTATTTAAACTACATTGTTCTTATGTTATACTCTATAAAACAAATTTCATGAGACCATTTTACTAACTTTTATGACCTCATCATAAAGTTTGGTCTGATTTAGGGGATGCCAAGATATTGCATTAAGTTACTACTACCTTGCCAAACCTTTGAAGTTTTCATCCTTCTGTTTTTGTCCTTAAAACATCTTAGCTATATAAATTGTGTTAGAGGACATCATCATTATAGTTATATACAACAAAAGTACGAGCGAAATCGATAAGGTAGGTAATAAGATAAGGAAAATAACATAGGTTTAAATTTGTCCTCCAATGATGTCTGTCTCTTTTTTTCATGCACTCTTAGAGTAAAAAAAGAAATAAGTAGGTCTATTTACATATAAAAATAAATATAACCTCTTTGATTTTCTGGTACAAATAAAAAATGGGGCCTACATTTAGTTTGACTTTTAATGTATAAGTTCAATTTTTCTTATCATATATGACAATAAAGGGATATAAATGAGTCCAATCGACATGGAAGCTACTTGAATTCAATGTTATGATTACATAATTCTGATTTGAAAACAACTGAATCAATTTTGAGATGTAGTTACTCAAATAATTTATTGAGTTGAGTTCAAATATCTTGATATTTAATTCAACTAGCTTGCAAGCTTCACTAAACTCTAGTTAAGCTTAAATGTAGTTGAATTCTAGTTGAGTTTAAATATTAGTATTATTTTGATTAACAGAGAAACAAGCTTTAGAAAAATTGAGCTTAAACAAGCTTAGTTTACAAGCTTCGCCTTGTTGAGAGCCATTTAAGTGAAGGTCTTGATTGAAATTCTAAATTTGATTGAGTTGGAGTCGAGCTCAAGATTTGAAATTTCGAGTTGAGCTTAAACTCAAGTTGATTCTATACCATATTGACTTGACTTAATGTTTAGATTACGGCCTTAAGCTTATTGGCCATTTAGGAGTGGGCTATGACCAAGCAGTAGTGGTTGATGCAAGAAAATCATTTTAACTTTTCACAAAAGAGATCATTTTAATCCTGATATTTGCAAGACAAACTTCAGCTTATCATGAGCTTAAGAGCAATGCTATAACTAAGCAGTAGTAGTTAATGTGAGAAAACTACTTCATCCTTTAATAGAAGTAATTGTTTTGATCTTGATGATTGTAAAACTGCATTAAACTTACTATGTGCTGAAAAGTGAGACCTCTTAGATCAATTGATTCTTAAGAGATATTATGCCATATGTTCCTCGAAAAATTCTTTTCAACTCAAGAGTTAGTGGCTCTTATATATATGAGATGAATCAAGCAACATATGGAGATAGATTGGATGGATTACATAAAGCAATTTAAAGAATGCTCATAAGATATTCAAGATGTTGATGATGAGGAACAACTAATGTAGATCTACATCTAGGAGATGTTTGTCAAATATATGGTCAATTTGGGAAACCTATCATTGAAATCCTTTGTAACATTAGTGTAGAGAATGTAAGAAGGACAAATAACCCCATTACCATTGAAAAAGGTGACTCAAGACAAAAGTCACATAAGGATAGGAAATTATAAGAATGATAAAAGGATAAAAATGATACTGCAGATGATACACTACCATTACAATGCCTAATGGCAAGGTTTGTGTCATATTTGATAGGTAGCTTAAATATTGAATTATCATATTGCTAAAATTAAAAAGGAGCTTGCAACACAAGAGAAGAATGATCCTAAGTACTACTATTCCCTAAGAATGTGAAACATCCAACTAAAGATTGTTAGAAGATGAAGAGGCTATTTTATAAGAAAGTATAAGGTGGTGAACTTATCATTGAAAATAAGGACAGCCATAACGATCTGATTTTAGCTCATCATACTAAGGTGATGGATACTAATAGAAATTAACACACTATAAGGCATCAACACAAATGTTGAAAGCAAAATTTCTTATTATCTTATTTGTCTTTGTAAATAAAGAAAAATATACTCCTCAATAATGAAATAATGCATTTACAACATTACTTATGTTGGTCTTAGATAGGTAACCAAGAGGTTTGTTTCATGGAAATTTTAAAGAGTTTATGTTCAACTTATTTACTGGCACCATTTGATTCAATTCAACAAAAGTGTTTAAGAATTTAAACAAGTGAAATGCAAGCATGGCGCAATTAAACAACAAGTAATCTAAAGTAATGGATAAATAAAAGAGATAAAGGGTAAGAGAAACAAATATGCAAGGAGGTTTAACCTTCTATATACATCCTCTTAACCAATAATACTAGCATAATAGTCTGGAATCCACTATAAGAATAGTGAGTTTGTAGATGATAACTCTTAAAACACCAAGTAAAAGCTCTTTACTACATCTTTTGTAGTTCTTCTGAGCTCTCTTGGCTCTCCTCAATCTAGCCTCTAATACACTTTCTGTAGAACTCCTCACTTTATGAATTTGTATTAGAGTGTAAATCTCCACTTATAATTAAAGCTTTGCTACAACAATTCTCTCATTATAATAAGAGACACCTAATTTCTCAAAAATACAACATACGGTAGCCAAAACTTCCTTATTTATCCTTTGCTAGCATACAATCTCAAAAGATTTTTCTTAGTTTGCAATTGTAATCGAACTATTTAAGACCGTTATCTTTTTATCTTATTCTTCACATCTTCAATTAAACTCCATGATTGTTTGCAAAAAAGCATATTTCAAATCTTACAAAATATACTTTGAAAAATAATTCTTTTGAGTATAGCTTGATTAAAAAGACCAAAATATAATTTTAGAAAGTAAATTTCAATTTTGAAAGGCTTATGACTAAGAAAAATTTAAAATGCTATAAAATAAATATCACTTTGTATTTCCAAGATAAATGAGGTATACTTATTATAACATTAAAACCTTGGAGTATATAAAAAACTTTTCATATTTTGAAAACACCAACCAATACGACGCCTTTAAAATATTTTTGTTTCAGTTTATATTTTAAAAATAATTTTTTTAACATGTAAAAAATCTAGCCATAGGTTTATAAAATATTTAATTAATTTATAAAAATGGAGAATTCATTCAAGACCAATAAATATCAATTAAGACCTCTTTGGTGAGTACATTATCTAAATATACTCGATTCATAACTATTGTGTCTTCTAATATGGTTTTATTAAATTCTCCTCATTTGCTTCTATCAAATCGGACTTTGCTTCTTCTTGTTCAGACTTAATCAAATTCTACAGGTCTTATTTGCTTTTATTAGATCAAGATTTGCTTCTTCTTATTTAGTTTTAATTAGATTCCACATAATTCTTCTAAAATGCATCTTCTCGTTGACACTTAATACACATATCAAACAAATGATATGCTTCATAAAAAACCACGATATCAATAACTTGTTCCCTCACTTCGTTACTATCGAGTAAGAGATTGATTCCTTATAACATAAGAAATGACAAGCATAATGACAACCCCTTGGAGATGGGAACCTTCTCTTTAAGTCATGGCATAACTATTAACGTTCTATAAATTCACCATATTCAAGCAAGTTATCATCACTTCTTAGAATGGTCTTGCTGTTAATTAGCAAAGGCAATCCCTTTGATAAGCACAATCAAGACACTATAGTGAGTTTATCATTATTACCTTAGTACATGATGCTTTTATAAGGGTAGGTATAGTTACCATTTCTACTTAACATCTCTTGCTGTTAAGGAAAGGGAATATTCTACCTTGATAAACTACCTTAAAGGCACTTTCAATAGCTATAATCAGTACCATAACTTATGAATACTTAAATATAGCTATGACTACTATTTAATGTTCTTCAAATGAACAAAGTGATCTCATTCATAAAGGATAGAAGTAATCTTATCACAATAGTCGTTACTAGTTAGTCATAGTATTGTCCTTAAGGACATGGTAGGCTAAACATTATCTTGCAAATAAAGAGATCAAAGCAATCTCATTTGTGAAGGAATATAGCAATATTAGCGATAGTTGTTGTTGCTTAGTTGTAGTATCGCTTCTAAGCATGTAGTATGGTTAATGGCATCCTACAAATAAGGTGATCTAGTTGATCTCATTTGTGAAGGATTGAGAAGAATTACTATGGTAGCTACTATTGCATGGTTGTAACATTGCACTTAAGCATATGGTGGGCACAATGTTGTCTTGCAAATAAAGTGATCAAATTGATCTCATTCATAAAGATCAAATCAATCTTATCATAGTATTTGTTGTCACTTAGTTGTAACATTACTCCTAAGCACATGATAGGCTCAATGTTGTCTAATGCGATCCAAGGTAAGAAGGTCAAACTTGAATTGCAATCAAATGGTACCTAAAGGAAGAATCAAGTTAGAACTTATATATTTTTGTGTTATTAATATGCTTAAAGGAAAACAAAGTGAATATCGATGCAAATGAAACTAGAATAATTCATTAATGTCAAATGAAAATAACATTAGAATAAAAGAATTGTCCTTTCTTCATCCTTAAGAGGTCATGAGCTTTTTCAATAGGAGTCCTTTTGACTTTCCAATTCTTTAATAAAAAGTAGCAATCATAAAACTATTTTTAAGGTTAGAAAAGGTTCTTCCAAGTACCATTAATGGATTAATAATATCAGCAAACCCATTGTGCATTTTATTATTAGTTATATTATGTTCCACTTTAAAGTTTTCAAAATTTCCATAATGAAGATGCACTTTTATGTATTTGACACGAGTAGTTCTTTCATATGTACATTTAAGCTAATCTCATATTTCTTCTACATAAGTACATTTTCTATTAAAATCATATTTATTCAAGACGCGATGTAACCTATTCATTACAATTTCATTCAGGTTTAGAGCTTTTAATTCTTCTTTCTTGAGATCTTTTTCATCTTTCTAATAGTCAATTTTAATATTTCATTCTTTAAAAATTTTCCAATACTTTGTATTATGAGTCTTAATAATAAAAACTTTTGTTCTACACCTCCAAAGGGACAATTATCATTAAATAGAAGAGATGGTCTATTAATAATTTGACATTTTAAGAACCTTAGTTTATTTATTGCCGTGATTTTTACTCTAAAATGTGATTAATTACACAACAAAACTTAGACTGTAGCAAATGAAAACATAGAAACTCAAAAAAAAAAAAAAAAAAAAGAAGGTGTTGGGGGGTGTTTGTGTTGGATAGAGGATTTGGGTCTAATTCCAATTTATTGAAATTTACTAGTTTTAAACAAATTTAACAAACAATGAATTGATGAATGAACAAAAATAAGATATAAATTGTTGTAAATTAAAAGAGAAAGGGATAGTAGATTCAAGTGTTAGGATTTAATATGAATTCAAGGCACCTCTTACTTTGAATATGCAATGCCTTCAATTGAGAACTCCATATCACTTTCCTCTTTTTCCCATAAATAAGGTGCTTAAAGGTCATTTACACAAGTTTTTTCACTCAACAAATACAAGCGTAGTGCTTCTACAATTAATTGCAAATAGTAGCCACTTTGTACTATACTCTAACTTAATAGAATATAAATTAGAGAATAAAGAGTCAATAATAGTAATGAGAAAGAATGCAATTTGTATGATTGCAAATAAACTATTTTCTTGATCAAAATCTCCCCTTAAACTTGTATTTATAGGGTTTTAATTGACTGTAGCCATTAGTAAAAAGAGTACTTCAAAAATGCAAAAGTTTGTGGAGTAACGGCTATATTTAGAAAAATGGTTTAGATTATTTTGTGTATCATTTTTTCTTCTTCCCATTAATGGATTACTGAAAATCTTTTAATAATGGTTTAAATCATTCCTTTAACTTATAGCATCTCATGCTCTTAGCATACTAAGAGTATCATAGTGTATATTCATTAAAAAAAAAAAGTTTTCTAGGCCTTTTTTCTAAAATTATTACAATTAAAGTAGTTATCAAATATAATTATAATCATTTCAAGAGATTATAGATACTGCTAACTTGCAATGATAAGTAATTGTAAAGGTGATAATAATCACTAGTCATCAATGGTGATTAGAGCTAAGTGTAGGTCCAACTTGACTTATAAGTGACCTTAACCTATTAGGTTTTCTATCTAAAGAATTTAGACCTTGATGAACTCTAGTTGGTCGATTCATAAGTCTGTTGTTGAATTTGTCGGTTAACTGGTCTACTTCTTAGACTCGTAAATTGTGACACTCCTAATTTTTTCTAAAAGAAATCAAATTTAAAACTTAAAATTAAATAAATCTTGAACTAAAAAAATTAGCCTAAAAGCCAAGTAGTCTTTAACTTATTTAATGAAGTAGTTGTTGATGATGTACACATTACTAAGGAATGAGATTTTTCTTTCGATAAAAAGATATATATACTAAACTAGACATTTTTAAGATATATATATATTTCTTACGTTACCAATAGCAATACATTAAATGATATTAGTAAGAAATGAATTTTTCTATTCACATGTTATTAGTTTGAATTTTCAATATTATTTAATTTTTCAATTGTATTTTTATTTTATTTTGTCTTTTTTACATGCTTTTTCTTATTTTTTTAAGAAACAATTCATAACTTATCAAACCCATTGGATCAAGATTGGATAGACCCATCCATAACTTGTACACTTAGAGAGTCCATAGATGAGCTAAGACTCATTAAAGTCAGGTTGGTTTCAAGTTAGATCATGATTATGACTTGCCTCATGCCATAGTCTAGTGGTGATGGATAGTAATTAAGGGAAATTTTAATGAAAAATGACATAAATGATTTTTCTTTTTTTAATACCAGATATCATTTCCTCATTGCTTATTAAAAATTTCTATAATGGTTGACACCGACCATCACAAATCATAAGCTATAACCTTTCACTTATATTGTAGCTAAAAAGCAACATGATTACAGCATTTTGAGCTATCATAATAATATTTACCAATACAAAATTTTTAATTATGTCAAACCAAGCAAAAAGTTTGAAATACATATTTGGTAAAATAAATATACTATAACGTAAACTTTGGAATAGAAAGCTAAACATCTTATTGATTTGGAGTAATCATGTGTAAACAACAGTGCATTAAATGCTTATAATTAAGTAATACATATCCTTCAGTAAATTTGACATACCAATAGTTATTAGAAGATGAATTTTTTAAAATAAAAGTAGTTATCTTTTAGATTTGAAGTAGTTCCAATCAAAGTAGGTTAAAAGTAGTTAGGGCATGAAATGATTGTGGAAGGTCACAAAAATCAAGCTCCTAAGATGGCGTCCACAGGATTATTAGGCCACATAAATAGCAATATTCTCCTAAACAACCATCATTCATTTGATAAAATGAATTTGAATGATGCTCCAAGTTCCTTGCCAAAGAGGTCAGTCTCTCTATCCATGATCCACCTGAATAGCTTAGAAAGCAATAGTTAACATATCTTCAAATATCATTTTAGTAGTAGCTTAAAACAAGTTTTTTGAAATTTATGATAATAAAAAACTATCGAATTTTCAAATATTATCATAATGATCTTAAAAGTTTGTAGTATATAAATTACTTTTGGCAATAAGTAGTAATAAAAAGGCATTGACGATAGTAAGCTACTAATAATAATGGGTAACAATCGTGAAGCTAATGGAAAAATGAGAAAATGATATTGCATCAAAAGAGTGGAAATCATTTTCTATATTATCTATTAACATTTTTCATGATAGTTTACCGTCATTGTTTATCATCAACTACTAATTGTACCTCCCATCTTTACTTGTCGCTAAAAACTATTATATTATTATAACTTGTTGAGATTAATGTGATAATACCTTACAATTTTAAAGTTGTAATTATACCAAATGTCAATAAAAAGTTTGAATAGCTTTTTTCGCTAAACAAACACATTATGGGCCTTAGTATATATGGCAAAACTCAATTAACCAACATTTAGGTATTGTAAATCTTCAAACTACAGTTATAATACATTTCCTTGATTATGATAGCAAGATTGCCAAAAACATTCAGCTCAATGATCTAAATGTTGAACAATTTAAAGGAACATGCATAATTATAATGAAACATATATAAATGAATATTGAAGTAGTGAAATATTCTACTTATTATAACTTATTATGTTCTTTTTATTTTCCCAAACATCTTGATTTCTTATACTAATCTTATGGGGTTCATTCCATGTACAAGGTTAATGAACAAAGTAGCCATCATAACAGGTGGTGCTAGAGGAATAGGTGCTGCCACAGCCATATTATTTGCCCAAAATGGTGCACATGTTATCATTGCAGACATACTAGATGATCTTGGTACTACCTTAGCTAATTCAATCGGGGGTATTTACATGCATTGTGATGTAACAAAAGAAGAGAATGTAGAATATGTAGTAGAACTTGCTTTGAAATGGAAAGGCCAATTAGACATAATGTTCAACAATGCTGGAATCACCGATTTCGAGAAAGGCATAGCAAACCTCAACATGGAGAAAATCCAAACACTAATATCTGTTAATGTGTTTGGCAATCTACATGGTATTAAGCATGCTGCAAGAGCTATGATCAAAGGCCAAAGAGGAGGATCCATTTTATGTACATCAAGCACTGCTGGGATCATGGGAGGCCTAGCATCTCATGCCTACACATTGTCAAAAGGTGCGATCACCGCGTTGGTGAGGAGTTGTGCATGCGAATTAGGGGTTTATGGCATTAGAGTCAATTGCATCTCGCCACACGGTGTACCATCTGAAATGCTTCTCAGTTCCTTTAGGAGTTTTCTTGGGAAGATGAATGTAGGGCGAGAAGACGTAAGCAAGGTTGTAGGGGAAGCTAGTTTGCTCAAAGGGAAATGTGCAAGTGAAGATGATATTGCAAATGCAACACTTTTTCTAGCAAGTGAGGAGGCTGGATTTATTACATCACATAACCTTGTTGTAGATGGTGGTTTTACTTCAGTTTATAGTAACATAAGCTTTATCTATGAAGAACACTAGGAAGTGAATCATGTCTGTATGCAACTGATTTACACTGTGATCAAATCACATTAATAGTTATTAGACATGTTTAGTGTTTTGTGTTAGTACATTGTTATGGTACATCCAATTAATAAAAAAGTTTCGTATTCATTAATTATCCATATACATTAAGAGATGAAGATAAGGAGATGTAAATACAACAATAAACGTAAATGTGTATAAGATTCCCATGGAAGCAAACAATTTGAAATCATTAAATTAATTTAATTGTGAAATCTACCCAAAAGGAGTAGAATAGAAATTGTAGATGCCTTCTAATGAAATTTCAACATAAATTTTGGATGTATTTGATAGATTATTCTTTTATTTATTTATTTTCTTTTGTTTTGAAATGGGATTGAAATTGTGTGTTGTATAGCAAATATAAGTATACCAAAAGTGCAAAAAAATAAAAATAAAAAGAGAAATCATATATCCATATAGCATATATTTAAATCAAATATGCATAAAAATAATTGTTTGTAACTTTTATTCTTTTTTATCTTTTAGTCAAGATAATATTGTTATGGATTCATTCTTTAAAACCCTAGAAATAAATCTTTAAAGTTATTTGATGTGAAGTTGCAAATCAACTAATAACATAATCCTAAAATCCTCTCATTGTTTATGTGATTATGCTGTCATCTCCTTAGCTAATAATTTTTATTCTTTTTATTATATAGATCAAATAATAACACTAAAGGGAATTATAAGATAAATTGTTCATTTACGATTTTAAAGTAGATAATAAGATTGATTAGAGCTTAGTTTTCCATAATTGAATCCCTTTCTCTCTCAATAATGTTATAGTTGAGTATTGGTAAAAGGGGAAAAAAATAGAAAAAGAAGCCATAAATGATAAGATCTCTAAGATAAGTAGAAATCTTCAAAAAGTACAAATATAAATAGATTAATAGGTTAATTTAGTTTTTAGCCTTACAATAAGGTGAATGGATGGAGTATTAAGCTCTACTATTACTTTATCCTGCGAGGTATAAATTCTCAAATTTTGAAATAAGAACTTACCTTGTAACTTCTTAAAACCACCATTGAACCATGATGGAACTTGTATCTTATAAAACCAATAGGATATAAAGTACCCCCTTAGAACTTGTAATACTTACCTTTCTTCTCATAAATTGTAAATTTATGTAATAACAAAAAGTTATTATGATGTTAGAAGTTTGTTATATGCAAAACTTATGAAAACTATAGCAAATTGCATGAAATTAAAAATGATAACTTTTTCTACATTCATTGTTTCAAATTTATATGATTTTATTACTTAATGAATGAGAAAGAATAATGGGAAAAAGTAGAAAAGGTGAAGTTGGAGAGGAAAATAGGGAAAAATAAGAGAAATAATGAAAACTATAAAATGAGAAGTTCCAAAAACTTGGATCCAAGCTACATTAAGTTTAGTTGTTAAAGGTAAAATAACTTATAGCCTTAGGTTTTTCTTTTAACTAAAATATTATTAACTAGAAAATATAATATTATTGTTTATTGTCCATTTATAATATATTTAATAATTTTATAAGGTAGATATAAGGTAACTCGGAACCCATACTCTTTTGTCACGTTTAGTATGCATGAATGTTTTTAAATAAAATGGAATGGAATTAATAATCAGTATGATAAATCCATTCTGATTTTTGGAAATACTATGGAATGGAATGTGAATTTTAGAGTATTTAGAAAAAACAATCTAAATTATTATATGTCATAATTAGCTTTGAAGTTGAATAAATAATTTTAATAAATAATAATTAATGAAATCATAATGAAATTGCGATTCTGCCTTCTAAAAAACAAAATTGAATTTTTACTTAAAGCCAAAATTGTCGATTTCTTAAAATCACAAGTCCATCTTCTAAAAGTATTTATAAACATAAAAAAAATTCTACTCACACTTATACCTTAGAGTACCGATTCTAAGGAGGGTAGGATATAAGACCTCATACCTGTATCCAACTTTTTAGAAAATTTATATTTGGAACCTACCTTGTGACTCATAATACCCACCAAGAACCAACTCGATTGAGTAAGTTATAAGTGGGTACCGTGTACAAAGGTTTACGCAACTGTCTTTGCTTACAATTTATGATAATCAATATATTTATTATAATATATAATTTTAGAAACTTCAAGTATTTGTAGTGATATGCTTTTGTAAGACCTTTTAATTGTTTATAATTCTTAAATGTTATCAACTTAGACCTAATTTTTGACACTGTACCTCTTTATTACTAACATTTTATATTTTTGGTATTAATAAGTACATTTTGAACATTCATATTTTTCCATTTTACATTTTTCTTCTAATATGTACTCACATCACTAAATTTTAATAGCTTAGCATATTTTTTCTTTGGCAATTAGACCTTTTTGCTAAGTAAAGCTATTTTCTTTTAATTATGTATCCAAAGTACATATTATTTATGCAAAATGATACTTATGAAGAGAGGGCAACACTTGCATGAAGGGTTGCAAATTGTGCATAACTAAATATCAATCAACACAATCCTTAACGCACGAATTACATTGATATAATTTGATGGTCGTACCTCTTACTAATTAGCATACTATTCCACATAAATATAGAGCAAACTATTGCATATGAAACTAGCATGTAATAATTATTAATAAAATAGTGTATTTATTAATGGAAAAAAAAAGTGTATTTATTCATTGTCACCAGCTTTTGGACATTTGTAGACTTTTTCATTAATAATATCTTTGATCATTTATAATTTCATGTATTTGTTGCTTATACCTTCTGAAATTTACGCTCTTTTTTTCCCTTTAATTAAGTGCCTGTGAGATATAATTGTCTATAAATGTAATATGGATTGATTGGCTATTGGCTGGCTTAAGTGATTGGAGTAACTTGTTTCTTTTTATAAATTGCAACAAAAAATAATAATAATAATTTTTCAAGGAAAAATTACATCATAAGATATTAATGTTTTAGGGTAAATTCAAATAAAAAACTAATATTTTGGTAAATAATTAAAATAAAAGATTGCATCATACCAACGTTAACTATAAGTGCTGTGGAAATTTAATGTCATGTGGTGCATATGTAGAGGTGATGTAGCAATTACGTTACATTTGCATATTTATTTAAATCTAAATGTAGAAAAAAAATTCTTAAAGAACATAAAAAATATATGAAAAAATAAAAACATATATATATATATATATATCTAAAAAAATAAAGGAATCGACCACCTAAAGACTAGGGGTAACTGATAGGCTACTATTCTTGCATGGCAGTTTGTGATTCACTAAGGGTATGTTTAGTGTATGGAATTATAATTCCATTCTCTTTTTATTTCACCATCACTATTTTTACTTAGTTTTTTTATCCTAGAATCGCAATTTCACATAAATCTCTATTGCTTGATTTCCTCAAATAATAAAAATTCTTTAATTCAATCAAGGAATCATGATTCTTTACTACTACCACCAACACTAATGTCATCGCTGCCGCTAATGCCATTGTCACTAACCACCATCGCCGTCGACGCTACCATTGCCGTCGCCTTCACCACTACCGACTACCGTAATTACCTCCACTACTAACGCTACTGCTATCATCATCGTCATCGTCACCGTTACTGCCACCCCTATTATCACCGTCGTTAACCACCACCACCACTTATTACTTTAGAATTAGTTGAGAGAGAAAATAGATCAAAGATAATTTAATCATTAAAGTTATATTATATATTTATTTCTAAATTATTTATAAATCCAACTAAATAAAGTAATATGTACTGTACTCTTATTCCATTTTTTACGGAATTCTAATTTCATTTCCTCCTTATTTTATTTCATGAACTAAACATACCACGAGTGATTGTGGCTGGTCACTTACGACTACTTTATTTTTTTATTTTAAACAAAAGTTTCTTTTTTTTTTTTTTAAATTTCGACCATCAATGACTTTTCACGGCCAAAAGAGGGCAATGTGACTACCTCCTAAGCATGGGCGGCCACTTATGGTGGATTAAAGAACCTACTTTTCTAAGTGAATTGCAACCTATTACGCAATATTATGGTCAATCTAGCTATCCTTAGCCTTGAAGTGTTCGGTCCCTCTTTTTTGTTATTTCCATGCTTTTATCTACATAAGCTTTCCATGCTTTTATATAAAATATAAAAATACTACATAAGCTCTATGTCATCTATACATATGCATTGCAATATCTAATTACCACATCACTTATAATTATAACATGTTATAATGATGTTATTTATTAAAATATTGATTGGTTATTTGAATTTTTTGAAATATTGTTCTTTTATATGAATTTATTTTAAATATTGGTATCTTGTGGTGTAAATTTTCAAATTATGAAATTATTTTTTAATATTTTATTAAATTACTTAATTAATATATTATATCATTTAATTGAATTAATTAGTGGATTATGGAACGCCATCGGAAAAACCCCCTCGACCCTCACTCCCTGAGCAAGGCGTTGAGCTCTGGATGCCATGTTAAACTGGGTGGGCGTAGGAATGACTACCAGAGCAAGTATGCTATGTTTAGGGAGATCATCGGGTTGGACAAACATCGGTCTTACCAACAACACTCGGATTCACTTTCCAGCACCACCACCACTAAACACCGCTGCGACTGCCGCCTCCGCCACCGCCATCACGATGGGCAGAATAGGATCCAGAACAGGCACGAACACGCAAGGGCTCTTGTTTTTCATTTTGCGACGGTATTCAAATTCAAATTCAAGTGCAAGCAGCGAAACTATTATCACGGATCTTAATAGTGGCGATAACAGAAGGAGTAGGAATCGCAATTTCCTGGAATTGAGTGACGAAGAGTTGATGAAGCAATGCTCGATGGAGACATTCAAAGCATCAGGTCCCGGTGGTCAACATCGCAATAAACGCGAGTCTGCTGTTCGACTCAACCACATCCCCACCGGTATCACTGCTCAGGTCTTGCTCTTGCAATTTACTTCTTCGTAATTGAGTTTGAATTTTCTTTTGACTCGCTAACCCTAGACTCTTCTTAATTTGCTTCGTTGATTTTGCCCTAGGCCGTTGAGGACCGTTCTCAGCATAAGAATCGTGCTTCAGCTTTACTCCGCCTTCGCACTCTCCTTGCTCTCAAAGGTGCCTTTGGCTTCTTCACTTTATTCGATATTTGTTACATTGAGTCTAACTGCTTAGCTTCCAACAAAACCTGTTTCGTCCAGCTTTAGTATTCTTAGTATCTCACTGGTTTGTTAAATTGAAGATTTAGCTTAATCTTGGTTCAAACACACGTGTTGAATTCAAACAACAGAGTTTGTTTCACATTTCAATCTAGCCTTTTGAATGAAGAAAGATCGTCCTATATCAGGAATGTACTCTGGTTCACTTCGAGTAATGCTCCATGTCACTTTCTTTCTGGTCTTGGAGTTTGACACTCTTATATTTAATTAAGATTATCTCAATTTGACTCAATTCTGCACCTGAGCAGCAGTTTTTCCTGCCATTGAACAATGTGCAAGACATAGCTTCAATAAACTCTACATCAAGCCCGTTCAATTATACCTTTGCAGTGCGAATGGTACTTCTATTACCCCCGTCTGTGTGTTCTGATGGTAGGCCTTATTTTGTTTCCACTCTGGAAATTGATTCCTAATATCTCTACTACATAATAAAGGCAAGTTCTCAACCAAAGAGACATAAATATGAGACATGTTCATGATATTTGAATGCATGTTCTTAATAGACTTATGTATCCACTCTTCATTGCTAATAATACGAATCACATCCTTAATATTTGAAAATAGTAAGGCAAGTTCTCAACAACACGTCTTATGTCTATGATATGTAAGCAACTCCTATTCTCGATAGCCTCATGCGTTTGTTTTTCAATGTTATTGATATGACTTTTGTCCTTAATATTTGAATAGATATATTCTTGATATTCATACGTCTTCGCTATTATCTTACACATGAAAATGCAAATATTAGCCAAAGCAGTGTTATGAAACACCTTATTCTTTACTTTACATGCTGTTTACAAATGATATCTCTTTTTAGTTAAAGCAATAATTTCATTAATAACCAAAGTATACAACTGCAACTTGCATTAAAGAGGGGCAAGACCCAACACGAGGACAAAACTACTCAACTAACGAAAGAAATACACGCGAACCACTCATCTATGATTGAGAATGTGTATGTAGTAAAACATTTCTTGCTAGAGTGGATGAGGTTGGAATAGGCTTGCTGATGCGGACCAGGTTTATTTCTTGCCAAACACAATAAGCAACTGCAGCTAAGGCTGTTGTCCACAAAGTTTTAGCTTGGGGTCTTGG
The DNA here is from genome assembly GCA_024138015.1 of Lumnitzera littorea. Taxonomy (NCBI): domain Eukaryota; kingdom Viridiplantae; phylum Streptophyta; class Magnoliopsida; order Myrtales; family Combretaceae; genus Lumnitzera; species Lumnitzera littorea. The sequence goes on from JAMXBB010000011.1 coordinate 55,690,369, forward strand.
GGAGTGTAGCAATCCATCAATGGCATCTTCCAAGAAATGCAAGATGCAGGACATCGTAACTCCATTGTTACAGTTGACCATTGTTGAGTGGAGAATGGACATTGAAAGAAAAGATGTTTATGGCTCTCCAAGCTTAAGTTGCACAGATAGCCAGAAGGTTGTGATGTGATTCCCTAGTGATTAGGCTTGTCAAGAGTATAGAACTTCCCATTATAGGCTAGCCAAAGTATGGAACAATGCCTGGCTATAGATATATTGTACTGATCCAAGTAACTAACTTGAACCAATTAACCTGTCTCCCAACTGTTCTTAGGGTGTTACAAGCCCTTTCAAATGGACAAAGCACTAGAAGAGGATGGGCACCAAACCAATTTATCAAGTTTGAAAGGATTGGAATGTAATAAATGTGGAATTTGGAAGTTATCCTAGAAACTCAAGGAGTAGAAGGACCCAAGAATCATTCTCAAACAACAAGCACAGCCAAAGCTAATCTGGCTATTTCCCTTGCATTATAATGTTAGCAAAGGTCCTTGAGGGAGGCAAAAGTTAGACCACAAGAGGATTGTCTAGATTAGAGGAGCTTTAGTTGATCAAAAACTTTTACCTTTGAGAAAGATGGAGGTGAACCAACCCACCAATATTCCACACAAACCACCATTGTACAAATTGCAAGCATGTTTAATTTGAGTGCTTTGATCTGAACTTCCAACTTGGGAACACCAAAGGCCCCTTCCACTGTGGCCGAACGTACAACTTCTCATCTAACCTTTGCCTTACTTCAAAGTTTGGTCTACTACTTCAAAAGAAATTCCTCCTAAGTTGGTCCACTTTTCTCACAACTATTATAGAAAAATAAAGATGGAGGCTCAATAGACTTGCATAGGCTAATATACAAGGTTGATATTAGAGAAGCACAATACATCCTAACTCCTTTAATTGGGCAAGAGTATTCTCTATGACCATGAAATTCTAGATAGAAAAGGTTTGAACTTTGTTAATATATTTCATTTTGTTTCTTCCTCTTTATGAGGCAGTCAATCTAAAAATTCACGATGTGATTCAATCACATTGGGTTTTTTGATATCGTTACATTGGTGTAAGTGTTTAAGTTAATGTCATAATTACTTAGGGTTCAAAATAAATTGAAAAAAGAGGTTGTCATCATCATAACTAGTCACTTGAGAAGGTTCTTGAAGCTATAAAGAGGAGCCAAAGAAAAGGAAGCTTAAACATGTCATATTATTACCGATCCATAGAACAAGAATACATTCCTACAAGTGTAAGAATTTATAACACTGTTCACTTTAGCTACTCCAACCTGTGCGTGCATGGGTTTTTCTACTAGTCCAGTTTGTTGGAACTTAATTAACGATCCAATTCCTATAATCCAATTCTTATAATGGAGAATGGAATGCCATTATTTTGTTTGGTTGACTTGTGTGCAATTTGGAATAATGAGAAAGAAAGACATACATAAGGTGAGGAATATTTTAGGAATTAGAATCCTGATGATTTGTATAGAAAAATAATGGATCTCCATAGATTATAAGGGAGGGATAGATTTCCTTGTGGAATTTGATTCCTAAATAAATGGAACCTATTCCTAGAAAACATAACAAGGTGCAGATTTCCCTTACTCTTTAGTCATGTGTCTTAGATTCAAACCCCAACTCCAATTCACTTAATAAAAAAAGGTAATTCCATTATGCAATAATTGTCAAGATCCAAAATTCATTAGTTGATGGTATTTCTATTTGCATAATTTTGTTTTTCTTCCTCCCTTGTGCTAGTCAGGAATTCTGTGGATCTCGAGGCATATACACCTCCAAGAGAGCTCCTTCAAATACTTCCTGCTAAGTCAACCTTGCGAGGGTCAGATTTTGGTCCACAAATTGGACCCAAAAATCCAAAATTTATTCTGGTATCTAATTATTATTTGAATCTTTATATAGGTTTTTAGTTTTTACCTTCTTGAATCTATTATAAGCACAAGTTTATGAATCTAGATCTTCCTTGATGCATGATGTCTAGAGAGGACAGGCAATTTTTCATGTGCTTCACACAAATGTACAATAACAGTGCAGCACAAGAAGGATTCATGAAAAAAGAAGGCAATTAATTATTGTCAGAAATAATTTATGAAAGTTCATAACCTTGCCGTTGCTGCAGCATCATAAGGCTGAAATAATGCTGCTGACATTGCAGAAACCAGCTTTTTTTTTTTTTGTTCACATTTTAATAATAAATGGCCATATATTGTAGTTTCATTATTCGGGATATGGTTTGGAATGGATGAACTGTATGAAGATGATTAGGGGTTTGATGGTTGCTAAGTTGTAGACATACTAAGGAAGTCTTAGGAATACATAAGCATTATATGCTTGTAGATGCACCAACCAGAAGGTCAATCTTTTGAGTCAGATTTTTTAATTTAATTGAAATTCTAATGTGCCATCTAACAGGGCAGAGAAATGGCTATTCTTTTGAGTGAATAAAGATAAATAAAATGAGATGAAAAGGAATAATGCTATAGTCCTAAACACTACATACAAAAGGAATCCACCACTTATTGCTAACTGATAATTGAAGAGTCTCATGGATAAGATTAAATAGTGAAAGTAGTGTGGATGATTAATCTTATTTGCATTATTGGTTAGTCAGTAACCACAATAAGTGATATGCTTCTCTGTGCAGGGAACACAAGCTTTATTGGACCTAATATCAGCAGTTGAAGGTTCTGTATCTGAAGCTGCAAAGCTACTAGGGTAGGGTTACCTTATTGGCCTAACAGTTTTCTTTGAAGTGAATTACCTGAATGTGAGCCTTCAGATCCAAATGTCAGTTTGGTGCATAATCCATGCTTCATGGATTGATCAGAAAGCGTTAGCTAGGCATGGTGTAAATAAGGTTGATCTAAAAGGGCTGTTTTGGCCCTTTGTATGATAATGCCATTCACATCGCTGTTGCCACTGAGTTTGTTTTATGCTGCAGTTTAAGCACTGGGGCACTATCCAGGCTGATACTGTCTGATGACTCTCTCCGCATGGCTGTCAATGAGCTGAGGGCATCAAAGGTACAACATTTTATGTGAACTTGCATTCATAGTTGTTAGCTTAGACCTTATTACATTGTGCATCCCCTATTTTTGCACCGCCATTTTTTTCCTCAATTTCTTTACTCCAAGAACACTGGACCAGCTACCATCAGAAGCTGTTAGAAGGCATTTCGAGAACTACTATTTGATTTTTGATATTGCATTACTGTGTTTATTGGGTTTGTAAGCATCCTGAACAGTTTTTTCACTTTTACAGTTAAATTCCTTTTATTGCATTACACTATTCTGAAATGCAAGTATGTTGCATATGCACCTTTTATTTATTTGTTTTTTCTCCTAGAGATGGAGTAGCCCAAGTTTTTGTGTTACTCATGTCAGACTACTGATATCAGCATTTATACAGTCAGGGTGGACTAAAGACTTTAATACTTCTTTCAAGGAACAAGCATATGCCCTATAAAGCAGATGTCACGAGTCAACTCTTAGCTTGTATCGCAGGTTTACATACTTGGAAGTAAGGAAGTTAAACATTTCAAAGCCATCTTAAGAAGTACAAAAAATCTCTATTATGCCCTTTATCCATGAATTGGTCATCCATTGACATCATAATTAGGCATTTTAGACACTTATAAATAGTTCTGAGGATTGGGGCCTCAACATGTTTCAGTCATTGCATGAGTAGCAACCACCTATTAAAGTACATATTGAGCAGTAGCATATCCTGTGTACCAGTGGTAAAAAGCCTAACGTGAAATTTCTATTTGATTTATCAAATCCTTGCTAACAAAAAGTAACACAGCTTATTCAATATGTTAGGAAGCCCTTCTCCTCTTCAAGCATGCATATAATAAAAAAAAAAAAAAAAGCAGTAGAACCTAAGCTGATTTATGATGTGTTTGCCTCTGTGTGTGTGTCTATTTTTAATTATTTATTTTTTTTGGGGTGTGTGTCTGTGTCTGTGTCTGTGTTTATGTATCAAGTCTGATATGTAAGTGTGTACATCTAAGTGTAAGGGCAGGCTGTGTGTTTGCAGCCAAGTTGTTGTGGTTCAATAGGGGAATTGTGCAGCTAGTGGTCAGTTAGTGCAGATCGTGTGGGTAGTGCTTGGAGTAAGTTTAGGAGCAGTTCTCATGAGAATAGGGAAGTGGGGTATGTTGAGATCCACTCTCTCAATCATAATTGGAGAACACCCTCAACGACTCATTTAGAGAGAGACCAGCCCACATAGGCATTTTAGGAAGTGATCAAGACCCAAGGTTTGAAAGGAATTTTTCCCAGTTGAGTTGAATCTAGGAGGAGAGGAGAGGAGGGGGGGTAGCTCTATTGTTTATCTTCCCAGTGATGGATCAATGTCTTACCAGCAACTGATCAAGGTCAAGGTAGGATAGGTGGCTTTATTTTTTATCTTCCATGCCATTATCATTCTATTTTGCTAGCTACTTCAGTTAAAAAATTGACCGAAAAAGGTTGCATCTGAATGATGGACTAGTTGATAGATCTATCATCATTGGATGTATAAATCTCTCTCTATCATTCAAAAATACCTCCACTTACTGTACATTAAATTGCAGAAAAATCAATGAAGAATGAAGAGCCTATTTTTCTCAAAAAAAAAAAAAAAAAAAACTAGAACTTAAGTGTTTGAGAGATTGTAGGGTTCTCTCTTCAATAGAGTCCTAGGAAGTGATTATTGGTTTCTCTTTATAATGAGACCAAAAATTAATTTTAAGTTGATCAATAGCCATCTTTTTGTTTTACTTATGGTAAGAAAATATGGTGCCCCCCTCAATGGCAAACCTTCATGGAGCCTTCTGCATGAGTTACCTTTCCTCTGAAACTACCAATAAGGAAAATCAGTTGCACTTTTGTGAATAGTCCCTACTCCCTAGTGCTTCCAGTTGTAACCAACAAGTAAAGAGCTATTTTCCTATCAGTTAAACTTATCATATCTTTTTGATTTTCTGATCAAGAGTAGAAAATAGTATCCCTTCCTAAAATCTATTCATGGGGAAAGCTACTTGAATTATACCTCATAGAGCAATATCTCAAGTTTGTTCCTTCTATTCATATGTTAGCTTTCAGAAAAAACGTGCCATGATGTTGGAGGGATAGTTTTCTCTGATCTCTTGCATAAGGTTTTTCTTGTCTTAAAGTATGATTAGGAGCTTTTTGTGTGATTATTGAGATTGATAACCATTATGCTTCTTTATTGGGAAGTCCTTTTTGTGGCAGTTATATGTTTTCCTTTGAGATCAAATTACTAATCCAACTTTGTACTTAAAAGAAAAGGGATAATGTTGAAGTCATTGCCTGATCTTTACATATTTTTTTCAATTTTATACTTAAACCCCCGTCTCCCCCCCNAATACTAGTTAGAAATTTTTATGACAAGTAATGAAAGAAAGCCCATTGGTTGCTTGCTTAACTTCTATCGAGTACCTTTTTGCTCTACCATTACATATAAGAGATATGATATTACTATAAAGATAATAACTATTATATATTTAATACTCAATAAATATCAATTATATAGCTAAGGCATTTTACAACATAGTTATTATTAACCAAATGTAGGTAATAAATTATGATTATTCTTCTATTAATTCTAAATATTACTTAATCTAAATTATAATACTATATAATAAATATAAATAGTATGTAATGCATAATAACATAATCATATAATATTTAGTAATATATAATATATAACTTATTATATTAGTATCACAGTAAGTAACTATTTTGTATTTAATATAATATAAATATTAATTTCATAATTATAATTAAACGATTATATATAAAGGTATTCTAGTACATTTTAGCTAATTAATCCTTATTCCTTAAAATCATCCAACCAACTAAACAAAATAATAGCAGCTCTATTTAGCCATTGCACAAAGTAATATCCATGTAGACTTTATTAAAAACTTATTCTGTTCCTTTGTAGTAGAAATTCTATTACAATCTTAATCTGTCTAGCCAAATAAACGTGCCAATAGTGATTTAACTCCTAAGCTCCCCAAATAGTCATACCGTGGGGATATCCTTAGTAGCTGTCTTTGAGGAGTTGTGTGGAGATAAAATTCAGTTTTGGGTAATGACACAAGCTTAAATGCTTGGGATCAAATTGTAGTTAGACTAAAGTTACTTTGCCTCATCATAACATTTTACAACGGTTTTGTTAGGAGAGAAATTCAAGATATGGTCCAAACTCCCATCCATATTTAGTTGTCATTCATTGCTTTTGTTATCATCACCCATGATTCTGTGTCAAATTGGAGAATATTATGAATTTAGACAGGAGGGGCTGTCATAGAAGGACGATTCTCATGTTTGAGTAGCTAAAGAATACATTATATTTTAGTTTGAGGCTTCCACATTTTAAGGAATTATTTGTCAATCAGGTGACTTGTGCTTGATCGATTATTATAGAAAAGATAGAGCATAATTAGTACTATTTGTTAGAATAATAGAATATTTTTATGGGGAATGATTGTTGGGAGGTTCCATGGTCTGTCATCTAAATATGATGGTATCATGGAAAGACATGATATGAAATTGTTGACTGGTGATTCTATTAGTGTGTAAAAGATTCATGCCATTTTTGTACTCAGCTAATAGGAGGAATTCTTGATGATGAGATTACATATGTTGTGTGTCTATATCCTTGCATTGAACTTCATTGTTTTACTTCTGCAAAGTGAACTACTATTGTTCTATTTCTTTCTGGATATTGCCCTTTTTTTGTTTTCCAGACTGAATTTTTGTTCCTATTCATTTTTCAAGCTTTGAAACTGCTGGCTTTATGGTCTCATGGGAGAGTTACTGCACTCTTAGTCATAAAATGTTGATTTTTAACCCTCTCCCATCTAGCTTAAATTAAAACCCAGAAAAAAAAAATAAATAAATAAATAAGTTGGGGTTCCTTTTTTGTCATTTTGTGCACTTTCTTTATGATTGCTCCATAATGTAAAGATTATATCTGTTTAACAAAAGTTGTTATCATAGATAAGCAGCTTGATTATTCAACTTGAATAACATTTTCATTTTGCTTGTGGCTTGTGGCTTGTGGATCATTTGAAATCATTCTCGGAGTCTATAACTATTCTGTGCATCTTACCTTTGTGGCCTCTTTAGGGTTTGAAGCCTCTCAAGTAGGATCCTAACAATTTGACCCATTGGCTATTGGACTAATGCAAATGTGTGGTATACATGGGCTATATGGCATAAAGTTTCTGCCTTTCCAACCTAAGCATGGCGCAATAGTTGGGGCAGGAGTCGGCTGTGTAAGCTATCTTCCCTCTATGAGTTCTAATCAAATTGCTTGTCTTGCTGATGATTAGTTGTATTATATGACCTCTAAGGGGTTGACCTAATGGTTAAGGCCTAAAATAGACTCATGACAACTTGCATGAGGTCTTAGGTTCCAATTCTACTATAAACATTTCTTATAGGATGGTTCTGGTTACCATATGATTATGCCCCTCCATCATAAAAAAAAAAAAAAAAATTGTATTGCATGTTCCCAATCCTTCTTATCTCATGTTCAAGTAAAATTTTAACTTATGCTCATGTCAGACTCACTTTGTTTGTTTTTTAATTTACAGTATACATTTTTCTGCCACATGATTGAAGAAAATAATATGAAGTCCAATACTTAGCGTATGTCTCTCAGGTGAAGTGGTGTCGACATCAGCCACTCTTGCTACATTTGTTGATCTGGTGATGGTCTGTACTTATAGCTTTCTCTTTTGATGGATATTGTTGGTTCCCTTTTATTTTATTTATTTTTTTGTTTATTTCGTTTTTTCCTTTTGGAGGGGGGCAAATTTGGTGGATATTGATTGCTATTTTATTTTTTGGCAATGTCACTTGAAGGAACTGAGAGTCGTCTTATTATTTTATTTATGTCAGCTTCTTGTAATTTGTTACTGGAGATTGTCTATTTCTAAAATAAGGAACTATGCCATGATAGCATTCTCATCATTTAAGGCCCAGTAAACAAAACGGTAAAATTGCATACCAGGCAGAATGGTGATGGTTTCGGCACCCGAGATTCCGCCTCAGCCTCCAAATCGTCAAAAAGGAGCTCACGAGTTCTTTTTTAGCATTGAGCTCCAACTAGCCAACATGGTGGTTGCGTTTCGATTTGATTTCTTGTCAACTTTCATTCGGTATTATAAATACACATCATAAATAATTAGTTTAATCTCTATTTATGCCAATTTGTGTCGCATTCAAATTAATGATCATGTAGGAATCGTGTCAATTTATGTTTTTGATTATGTAATGAGATTAAAATGATCGGGATAATATCAGGAACTGATTCCAGCCTGCTTCACTTATCTTTAGTGTTTTCTGCTATCCTATCCTAATATATTTATTTGCTCTGATCTGCTTAGTTTGCTAACAAGGCTGCCTTTGTCGGAGGGACTTGGTCCTCCAAAATTTCATGGAGAATTCAACTTCTGCATATAAGCGTCTTTTGCAAGTAAATGCTCACAATTTACAAAGAAGCTAATACCTCTCAAATTCTAAAGTAATAGTGCATGATTCCCTAGCTCTCGGGCTTTTCATTTGGCGACAAAATCACGTTCCTTATCCTGTTTCCGTGGAGCTTGTCATATGCGAACCAAGTTTCCTTGTTTTAAACAGCGTTCTTAAAAGTGTTTATTTTAATCATATACTGTCTTCTATAAGGAATTTTTAATGTGTAGATGACGTTAAAAACGAAAACTTTATCCATCACAAGCTGCAAAATTTGAAGCTTTGTTTACCAGTTTACTTGACACTAAGCATACCTAACCAGACCTAGAGAGATGATCTTTTAGTGGCCACCTAGGTTAGTATAATATGTGCATTTCATGATAGGCACTATACCCTGTTCATACTTAACGGAACATACAAGCACCGGTACCGCTGTTGCAAGATCTCGCATGCGATGGCTGTGGAAGCATCACCATCCTAAATGTAAGGTCATCTCCGGTACAACGTGGATCGTTTCGAGTTATAAATTAAGACGTCTCTCCTCTAGTGTACGTGGACGTGTAAATGATCAATTTCAAACTTAGGAAACACTTCGGCGATCCTATTGGTTAAAAAAAAAAAAAAACGAAAAGAAAAAAGCTCTTCAGGTCATAGCCATATGCGCCCCGCTTGTGTCCTCGCCAATTGTGCCCTTACATATTCTAGTAAAAGTACGGTCACATTCAACCAGTTCTGACAAAAAGATGCCTGTGATCACATCAAGAAATTTTCATGTTACATGGATTGGCAAAGAACCAAGCCGCAAGTATGGCTAGAGCTGGTTTAGACGGGATCTAATTTTTATGAGTGGTTTGGAGGTTGAACAGAACCAATTTTAGATTATTACGATTTTTTTTTTTAATATAAATAATCCACTTATTTTATTACTTTTACTCTTTGAGATAACAATCGCTTATCTTTAATCATGCATATATCCTTATTATTGCTTTTACTAAAATGTCATTTTGCATTGTAGTTTAAAGTATGATGTTGTATTATTCGATTGGTGTTAATGACTAAACTGCGGTTGATTTTCCGCATTTGTGAGGGTAGATTTGATCAAAATTCAATCAATTAGATTTGTTTGGTTTTACAGAAATGGAGTATTGTTATTTTCTGTTTATTTCTTTTAATTAAATTCTGTTGGAACTCCTAACCAAAACGAACTACCAATTTTTTTCCGCAGAAATATTCATGAGACGATTCATTTTAGTTGCCAAAATAGAACCAAAATGCAAATAAACAACTCTTACCACTTTTCATTTTGATGCAATTAATTTGTATTTCCGAGTAAATTTTGTAAATAAAGCTGTTCTTTTTTTTTTTTTTTTTTATAATCGTTATTCAGTTTGCTCTGTTAGTTGTAAACATATTTCTGTAATTAAGAAATTTCTGTTTCGTTTTTCAGTACAACTTTTAATTGTTACAATCTTGATTTTTCCTCTTTTTTCACGAGCCCATAATCCATGGCCTGACACGATTTCTCGAACATAAGTCAAATGGAACTGTTCTTACAGATTTCGGAAGAGCTGTCTTTGCAAAATTACTAATTCTGCCTTGTCTGGTGTACTTGCCCAACTTTTAAATTGTTTTATGAAATCTTTGACTACATTATACTCTCACCAGCAGCACACAAAGCTAGGATTGGACACCGCAACTTGTGTGAAGGAATAAAATCACTTGCAAATGTATCCTGTGAAAAAAGGGTCCATGTGTCTTGATTCGTAATATTGATCGTGAAAAAATGTCCATAAACATTCAAGCTATAAACTGCCCGGTGCACGACATGTTTATTAACACTTGTGGCAAAGATATTATCGTGTATTCGATCATGTATCATATGTCCTGCAGTTTATGATGGGATCATGAAGGCTTGATCTTTACAAGTATTTTTCTCGAAGTGGACCTTGGGACAGCTCCACAGAAAAGACTGAAAGTGACGTGATTACAATTTATACCCAAATATAACCACGAAAGCGAGAATTTTTTGGGGTCAATAACAGTATGGGGATTGTTTTGGTGCGAATAGGAAGAGGGTTTGATGCACAAGAATCCTATTCCTTGAGAATATGATTCTCTCCACCACCACCACCATGAGAAACACTTGGCCCGTTGACTCTTTACAGTGGAACTATTCATTCATATCCACACAAAAAAGTCGAAATGTGACTTTGGAACCAAAGCATTTCTTTCTTATTCCCTTCTAAGAAGACTTTTTTGTCTATTGTTCCACTCATGGGGCTCAAAAGTCAGAGTCTGTTGGGTTATTCTATAATCCTATCCATGGAATTGATTGATCAATTATTTAACTATTAAAATAAATATTACAATTATCTCCTATAATAATCTTAATTATCAAATAACGAACTGAATGATCCCATTCACAAGATTATATAAGTGTCCAAACCTACTTGTTAATGTATTAATCGATATATTATTTGATTATTAAAATACATGTTACATTTATCTCCTACAATAATCTCAATTATCAAATAATGAACTAAACGATCTTATTGACAAGAATGTAGAGTGTAAAGGTGTCAAAGCCTACTTATATTTGTTCACCTTTTCCTAAGTGTTAAAATAACGAAACGTAGTTAAAATACTTAAGTCTACTGAGTTATTTTACATTTCTGTCTATGGGATTGACTAATCCATTATATAATTGTTAAAATATTTGTTCCATTTAACTTCTACAATAATGTCAAATATTAAGAAATGGACTGAGTGATCCCATTGATAGGAGTGTAGAGGCCCCTAACACTTTATTTGGAAGAGGGAAAGAGAAAGGAAAGAACGGGGAACAAAGGAATTATGTAGGATAATATTTAAATTCCATTTGGTTTGAGGGGATAAGGGAGGAAAAAAGGGGGAGGATATGTTTCCATGGACCCACACATTTTCTTTCCCTTCCAAAATGAAGAGAACGAGTAGGAAAAGAGAGAAAAATAATTGATTTATCTATTTAATCCTTTCTTTATTTTGTCATTTTTTTCTTTCTAATTATTTTTTTTATGAATGTATTGGTAATTTTAATTTATTTGTTATTTTACTTTAATAATGATTACTATTCCTCTCGTTCTACTTCCATCCATTAACTAAATACATTAGAAAGAGTCAAATACTCCACAATTCATTTCTCTTATATTCTTTCCTTCCATTTTACTTTCCTCATAATTTCTCCCTCTCCTCAAACATATGTTGGCTTTTTCCTAAGATTTAAAAAAAAAAAAAGAGAGAAAATGTATTTAAAAATCAGAAGTGGATGGATGCCACGATTTTCTTCTTAATTTCAGGGCTCCTTATTATATATATGCCAGTTTCTAGGTCAGACATTTTACACACACAACCTTGCTTGGTCTTTGACGTTTTCTAGGACCGAGGGAGTGAACTAAAAACATGGGTGTGGCTGCTCAGACTAAGCTCAAACTTGTGCTTGGAGCTGTCAAGGATCATGCCTCAATTGGCAAGGCTATGATACTGAAGCAAGACGGCTTATCAGATATTGAAACCGCGATAATTCGGGCGACATGCCACGACAATAGTCCTATAGATGACAAATACATGCATGAGATCCTCTTCCTCGTCTCCAATTTTCCAGATTCCATTTCTTTCCTTGCAGAACGGATCTCTCGCCGTCTGTGCAGAACGAGAGATCGCCTGGTGGCCCTCAAAACATTGATGCTAATCCATCGTCTCCTTAGGGGAGGCAACCGCGGTTTCGAACAACAGCTGCGGGGTGCACATCTGTCTGGTCATCTACAAATGCGCACCGGCCGAACGTTTTCTTATCCCTCGGCTTGTTTCTTGCAAAACTATGCGGCTTATTTAGAAGAAAGGATGGGATGGATCATTAATCCCGCTGGTAAGCTTGAACCAGTCATGACGCGGGGCTCGGATTTCGGATGCTACAAAGAGAGATCAATCGAATTGGTGTTTCGAAGACTACCCAAATGTCAAAAGTTCATTGACATGGTCTTGGAGTGTTTAGCTCTCAATACCTTGCCATCTGACAGTTTAGCTCAAGCAGCCATAAGCAATACCCTAAAAGAAAGTTTCCAAGTTTGCGTGACATTTTCTCAAGGCATAGCAGCTCTTCAAGATATGTACTTTGATCTGACTGTGCCAGCAAGAGCTTTAGCTTGTGATATATTGAAGAAAGCTTCTAAACAAAGCCAAAATCTCCATGATTTGTATGAAAAGTGCAAGCAAGTCATGGATAACAGACACTTGGACTATCCATATGTTGAAGTCATTGATATGGATCATGTGGAGGCAATGGAGAAGTGCTTAAGCAATGTTTCTTCCATGCAGAGTAGGTCGCTTCCTAGACCTCCCGCTCTTGTTGATTATTTGGGTAAGCCCAATGAGGTGCAAGTGAAAATAAGGACTGGTAAAAGGGTGGAGGATGAGCCAGAGAAAAATGGTTTTACTCTTTTCTCGTGCACCATGGAAACCAAAATAAGTAATATATGGGTTGTGTTTGAGGACGATGAGACTGTTGCTGAGCATGAAATTAGTGAAGAGAAATAAAAAACTCAGTTGCATGTAAGAAATAGATACAGCTTCTACTGCTCTTTTTTTTTTTTTTTTTTTTTTTATAAATACATAGGATGACTGGAAATCCAAGTGGATTCACTTTTCCTTGTGCTGGCTGATATGTCCTATATTTCCAAAAATTAGTACAAACTGTACCGGAATCTAGGTGCAACCAGGTACAGCTATCCTGTCTCTTCTCGAAAAATGGTGCAACTTCTTTTCTTGTATTCTTGCTCTGGTTTTCTTCACATCCACTTTATATTAATGCGTTTGTCACCACTACACAAGGGGCCCGCGCAATGCATAGGCTCTAATACTTAGTTTTTATCTTTTGGTTTTTTTTTTCTTTTGCATCATTACTGAACTAATTACATTTCATCTTACTATCATTAAGGTTCCAATAAAATTGAAATTAAAAAATTGAAATAAATATTGATAAGAGAGGAAAAACTAAATCTTACAAATGTTAATATACACTAGGGAAGGAAAAAAATAAAATAAAAAACCATCAGCGAAAAATATGCCAAAAAAGTCAACTTAATAAAGATTAGAATATCGAACCGATATTTAATACATAATTATATGTAAACAACCTTTATGCATAATAATATAGTCCAAATCAAGCACTATATTGCTGCCAATTAAGTCATTGAATTTATTATTAGATATATTGGTATGGAATATCTATTTTAAACGACTTTTTCCATTGAAAGTGTGCCAAATAAAAGAACAATCCTCATATGTTGTATACTCCCGATGAAGGAAGTTGTTAACATGGTATTTGCATAAACTACGTACCCTTTACTCCATAGTGATATGGTAGACAAATAAATGCCGAATAATAATTTTCCTCAATCTTGATAGCTATGTAAGTCCTTAAATGCGTGCAAATAATTGTTCACAGATATGGAATAAAGTGAAACTTCCACGCTAGATCTTATACACGACAACAGGTGGATGGAGTTGAAAGAACTTATGGGATTGTAGAATAGTTTAAAGCAAGTGAAGGCTAAATAAAACATTGAAAGTGACGGTTCAACATAGAAAACGAAGTAACGGGAAGCAAATAATTAGATTGTTAATGGGCCAACTTGGACCCAAGTTTTAATGGCCTAAGCTCAAGTGCCTCTATCTACTCAGGTATTCTCGAGCTCTTCTCCAGGGCAGGCTGGTCCTCTTCAACAAATTAATCAATTTGGTTCCCTCAGTGAATCCACTCCAACCTTAGTCCATCTACCTGTTTGGCATGCTATTCAAACCATGCCTCAAGGAATTCATTCTTCGGCTTACCCAGTGCCAAACAGTCTGCTTAGGTCAACCCTGAGCATTCTTCCATTCCAATCTCCTTAAGACCTTGGAAGCCCTATCGAAGCCCTCGGAGGAGTTAACTCCTTAAGACGTGAGACCCCAAGGATCCCATAGTCATCAGCCTAGCCAAATCAAAGCTCAACCTATAGTGTCAAACTTAACCACTAAGCTCATGCTAGGTGCTTAGCATTGATAGTGATCACAACATCACCATTTAGCATCCACCATTTTTGCAAATCCACTAATCCTAGTTAGAAGTAAAAACACAAAACCCTCAAACATCCCACCATGGTGATTGTGCTTAGTCACCAGCACCACCAATTCCACTACCACTAGCTACGTAACCTTTAGAGTTTGACTAACTTAAGGCGATGTTTCATCAGTTAATGGAGGCAAATTAGAAAACACAAGTGCAACAAGCCTTGCAAAAAGAAATTGTGACCTTGTAGAAGGCTTAAGGCAAAGTTCTCCATAAGGACCCCTCCATTAGCTTGTCTAACAAGTGGAGTAGACAGAGTAGGCGCTCCCTAATGCCTCTTATGAACCCCGCATGCCCACTCAAGCATGTTCACCCTAATTGTTGTTTGAATATCAATGGCGACTAGGTACACATGCCAAATGAATAATTGAGCACCATTAAGATACCAAGAGAACTCTCTCTTGGTCACTCTCAAATTTCACTTAAGGAGATGAATGTTTAAGGGTTGGATAAGCATATTTGCCACACTTCTAGCATGCACGAGTAGAAGCCAGACAATTGTTCGGCTCAAGCTATAGAGGCTAAGCGCCCCTTGTGCCAATCATTCTAGAGGAGACCCTTTCATAAGGTGTCACGATCTTACATCTGAACAAAAATGATGGCTTAAGCGACCTTGACAAACTAGCTAGTGTACTTGTACACCATGATGAGCTTACACAACTTCTCTAACACCATAATGTATAAGGCACTTCCAAGCACATTAACAAAGGCAGCATTGTCATGGTTCAAGCAACTATGAGATAACTCGACCAACTCCTTTAATGAGCTCGCAGTTAGGTTCTAATAGCATTTTCTTAGCAGTAAGGTGCAGTGAAGGACTCCTCGACCCTTTATAACGTTAAGCAAAGGCCAAATGAGACACTTAGGTCCTTCTTGGAGCACTTCAACCAAGCTAAGCTCTAAGTGCCAAAGCTTGATACGGGGTTGTACTCTAGGCCATCATCAATAGAGTGAACCCCAGCAGCAAGTTCTTTGAAGCCATCACCTTTAACCGTCCCGATACTTACGATGAGTTTGTGAGGATAGTAAAGAAGTATGCTACCTAGGAGGATGCCATCCGAGCCAGGTTGTAGACTGACAATGATCATAGAAGCTCTTTGGTCAAGGATTGCCTCGGCCCCCAAGAAGATAGGCCATCCTCTTCAAGGAGAGAAAGCTAAGGGAGTTGGAAGCAAAAGTTTACTGATTACACCAGCTACACTGCTCTCAATTGACCTCTAGGCGAAGTCCTCTATGTGGTGCAACATTAGCTTTTAATGCCTCCTTAAGTTAAGGAGACTATAGAATTGCAGAATTAGATAAGTTCAACGACTACCATAATGTATGCAGGCAACGACCTGAAGAATGCGGTCGAAGGCCTTATATATAAAGGCCATATTGACAACCTTTTCGTTGATAAGTAAAACTAAGTTCAGCAGCTATCCTAATGCCATTGAACTGACAAACAGCAACAACAACAACAACAATAAAACCTTAATGGCCAGCAGCGTCAGGATAAGAGAAAACAGGTCTAAACAATAACTGGAGGACTAAGGCTAGGGGACATTGCCTCTCTTTCCAAAGCAAACAGGAGGTCCTCTCTATTTGAGCAAAGAAGTCGAGGATCAACACCACCATCTCCTTCTTGGCAAAGGATAAAGAAGGCATAGAGTATCAATACATTGATCCTTTGGTGATCAGCATCGAGATGTGTTATTTTGACGTCCCTAAGACTTTCATCGATAGCTACAGCTCGGCGGACATCCTATTTTACCATGCCTATGAGCAAATGAAGGATCAATCGGAGGAGCCCCTATGACCATATAGATAAAGCTTAGCTAGCTTTGGAGGTAAGTCTGTACTAGCCAAGGGTCTTATTACACTCCTTGTTCGGTAGAGGGACAATGAGCACATTACCTTACAGTTGACAAACTTCGCTATTGTTGATCATTGGTCCTTGCACAATGCCATACTAGGGAGACCAAGTCTAAATAAGTTCAACATGTGCATTAGTTAGTGATGCTTAAAGGTGAAGTTCCCAACGCTTATGGGAGTTGGTATGGCCTAAAGCAACCAGAAGTTGTCCAAATCACTTTAACTTAAGGTCATCGGCCTTTACCTAGTCATGTACATTGAGTTAGTGTTGGAGGAAATGTATGGCCCGCAAGGAGAGCCTATGGAGAAGACTGAAGTAATACATTTTGGAAGCAACCCTAAGAAAAATACCTGAATAGGACATCACTATCCATTGAGCATAGGGATAAGCCTATCACTTTCCTTCCATCCAACACCAATGTCTTCGCATCGTCCCTCGAGGAGGTATCTGGCACCATTGATATCCTCGAGGCAACGCACCACCATTGAATAAACTCTAGTATGTAGCCTGTCAAAGAGAAGAGGAGACACTTTGCACCAAGCGATATGCTTCCATTGAGTAGGAGGTGCAAAAGGTACTCTAAGCTGGATTTGTGAGAGAGGAGTGCCAACATAGTGTTAGTTGAGAAGTTTAATGGAAAGTGGTGCATTATTGTGGACCACATCGACTTGAATAAAGCCTACCTAAAAGACTGCTTTCTTCTCCTTGGATCGACCAGCTCATCAATTCGACATTGGGCCATGCAATGCTTAGCTTCATAGACACCTAATCATGCTATAATCAAATATGTGTAGCCCCCTAAAACCAAGTGTATACATCGTTCATCATTGACTTCAACACATACTATTATAAAGTCATGCCGTTTGACCTCAAGAATGCTGAGGCAACATATCAGAGGTTGGTGACAAATATCTTCAAGCCATAACTCGGACGAAATGTTGAGGTCTATGTTGATGATATGATTGTCAAGAGTAAGGATAAAGCCAACCACATTGAGGACTTACACGAGACATTCAATACTCTTTGCAAATACTAAATGAATCTCAACCCCCAAAAATACAACTTTAGGGTAGCCTCAGATAAGCTCCTTAGCTTTATGGTCATAAAGCGTAGCATTGAGGCCAATCTATATAAGATAAAAACCATTCGCGACATGAAGGTCCCTCGAATTATCAAGGAAGTCCAATAGCTCACCGATAAGGTTGCCACGCTCAACCGCTTTGTGTCTAGAAGTGGTGACAAATGTTCTGAGTTCTTTAACCTATTGAAGAACCTACTGTAGTTCAACCAGACTAAAGAATGCCAAACCGCGTTTGACGAGCTCAAGCAGTTCCTAATAAGCCTACCCGTACTCTACAAGCCAGTACCGAGGGAAGAGCTCTACTTGTACCTAGCCATCAATGACCAATCACTATCTTTTGTGCTCATCTAAGCAAATGTACAAGAGCATAAGCTGGTCTACTATGCCAGCCATGTACTGTAAGGCTTAGAGACCGATGTATATGAGTGGAGAAGTTTGCCTTAGATATAGTCATAATTGTGAGGAAGTTAAGGCCATGCTTTCAAGCATACCCCATCGTCGTCCTTACCAACCGGCCATTTTAACCATCCTATAGAAAGCTTAATGCCTTTGGTCACATGGTCAAGTATTCGCTCGAGTTAAGCACTCATGGAGTTCATTTTTGACCAAGGTAGCCTATCAAGGCATAAGTCTTCACGGACTTTGTCACCAAGTACACCGGATAGGAGGAAGCACCAATTGAGATTGACATACTAGTGTAGGCTTAAGATCTGGTGGGAGGAGAGGAGCAGGTATATTTTTGTAAGGGTCTTATGGTACTATAATCCTGTATGAGCTCAAGATCGCCAAAGACAACAAGGTTGAAAAGGTAGAGATCTATTCAGACTGCATGCTTGTAGTACAATAAGTCAAATGAGAGTACAAGGTCAAAGGAAAGACCATAAGGAAGTATCTTTAAGTAGTATAGGACCTTGCCTCAAGATTTACCTCATAGAATATCACCAAAATTCCTTGAGTAGATAACTTAGAAGTGGATAAACTATCAATGCTCCCATCCATAGCCATCTCACTGCCCTATATGGACGACAAGAAAATCTTCTTGCTATATGTCCCCGAGTGCATAGTCAAAGAGCAACACCATGAAGTACTGGAGATTCGACCCTCTTCCACCGCACCTAGTTAGATGGATTCGATTCATAAATATCTCAAGATGAGGACGTTGTTCAAGAATAGGGGTAAAGTTAAGAAGCTTGCCTATAGTACAGCCAATTACATAATCATTGATGACATCCTCTACCACCGCAAGCACAATGCTTCACTTCTTAGGTATCTTAGACTGAAGGAGGGTATCCATACCTTCAAGGAGTTATACATCAGGGTTTGCAGTAATCACATTCAGGCCTAAGCACTTTATATCAGAGCTCTCCGCTTCGGATACTACTAGCAAACAATGAAAGAAGATGTAAAGACTATGGTGTAGAGATGCCACAAGTGGCAAAAGCACATACCTATTGGTTGTGCCTAGACTACTGAGCTCCATCCTATGATAAACCTTTGTCCTTTTGCCCAGTAGGGACTCAACATCCTTAAGCCCTTCTCAAAACGTTGGGGGGTCATCAATTCATCCTGATGGTTGTAGACTACTTCACTAAGTGGGTCGAGGTTCAAGTAGCCACAAGTATTACAACTAGAGTGGCTGAAGGTTTTGTCCTTACCAACATCTTCGCCAAGTTCAGGGTGCCCTACACTTTGATCACCGACAATGATAAGCAGTTTGATAATGCCAAGTTCAGGGAATTTTATTAAAAGCACCACATCAAACTCCATTACACCTCAGTGGCCTACCCTCAAACCAACGTCCAAGGTAAAGCCATTAACAAGATAGTCTTGGACAGCTTGAAGAAAAAAGCAGAGTGAGTAGAGGGGAGGTGGGCTGACAAAGTCTTGACTATCCTTTTAAGGGTATCGAACAACTCACATAACTTCTACCAAAGAAACCCCATTTTGCCTTGCCTTTGGTTCTAAAGCCGTACTACTCATTGATCTAGAGGTCCCAACGAGTAAAGTCCAAAACTTTGACCCCAACACCAATTGGACAACCTTACTAGTGAACCTCGATACCATCAATGAGGTACACGACATTGCCAGAGCTCAAGTACCTACTTCTTAGCAGTGGGTGGTCTAGTACTACAACAAGAAGGTTAAGTATAAGGCTTTTCAGCTCGGGGACTTGATGTACTGTAAGCTAGAAGCCATGGGCTTACGAAAAGGGCAAGGTAAACTCGTACAAAATTGAGAGGATCCTATGTGAGTAAGAGAGGTTGTAGGCAATGGAGCTTACAAACTAAAGACCCTCGATGGATAACTCATTCCGAGGACATGGAATGCCAATAATCTAAGGCCCTATTTTTTGTAAAGTGTTATGAAGAGTTCGATGTACATGTAAATGTTTATCAAATTAATGAAAGATGAGTTCCCACACTTGTCTACTCTTCTCTCTTGATTTGCTTTAAACACTTGTTTATGGTTTGACCATCCTCAGGCCTGACCCCTTGTGCATACAGACACCCAAGGGAAGAAAGGTCCTAGGCGCAATCAAGTTGATGTACATCCTTGATGCCCGGGCACTCTCATTGATCACTATTCTGGAGAGTCTTAAGCCTCAAGCATAATGGGTTGATTTACATCCCTGACCTTGAGCCCTCTAGTAGTGCTTCGGATCAAGTATACTGATCTGGTTAATATACTAAGTCTAAACCCAATCGACGATCTATGAAGGCTCGATGCTACAGAGTGAACATGACTCAATCATGAAGCCCACAAGCTTGTCTAAAGCACTCCTCGGTAGAATGAATTTATCAAGCATACCCAAACGCTTAGAAACAAAATACTAATTAAAGTACATAAAAATGGGTTAACATTATAAGCTAATGGTGACCTAATTAAGGTATTATTGCAGTAATCAATAAGTGCAACTTAAAACCTACTAACTTACCTAACCTAATTTGACCCCTACAGTTTCATGAGTACTCGACCATCTGAGCCAATGTCAACACTTAGAAGCAATAAATATGAAAAACAAACTCCAAATAAAATAAAGTATGAGGAGATAACAACACTTGGAAGGAAAGTTACTTTCATTCATTGATCCGACAAGTGCCTTAGGGGTCAGCATCCTAACCTCGAGTACAACAAAACAAAAAGGAATAATAAAAAGAAATTGTATAAAGGAGAGGACAAAAACAAAACAAAAAGGAGTAGGGAGCTTCTACTAGTTCTTAACTTGATCCCCAGCTTGGTCCTCTTTACCACCCTCAGCCACATACTCCTCGAAGCCATCAGTCGATTTAGCCCATTTGTTCAGCTAGAAGAGGAAGCTCAGGTCAAGGATTGGGTACTTTTGTTAAACCTCTACCCTTACTTGCCTCCCTCCCTCCAACTTGGCTTAGGTAGTCCCCTCCATGAAGTTCGACCTTAAGGTGATCTCCTGGAAGATCCTTTATATGACCCTCAATGTTAGGTTACAACTATCCCTCAGCTTAGCCTTCTAAGCCTCAAACTTAGCTCGAGCCTCCTTGAGCTCCTTCTCGTTCCTCTCCGCCTCCCACTTCACCTCAATTAGCTCACGGTCATGAGTAGTTACCAAAGCCTTAGACTTCTCTGTACTTTTCTTTACAACTTTAACCTTTACTTTTGCACTAACTGCTTCATCGGCAACCTTCTGCTTCTCTTCCTTAAGGCTGTCGTAGGTCAAGATCAGGTCATTGATCTTCTTCTTCCCATCCTCGACCTCTACCTTTAACCAAGAGACATCTCCCCTCAATTGAGTAGTACCCTACAACATTTAACATAGAAGAAGACAAAGACAAGATCAAAACAATGTATTCCTCGAAGGATTCTATGGCCATGTGAGAAGGTTTGCTTACAGATTGTCACATCCTTACATAGCTTGGTCAACATGATCTACGTGGTCTTGGGGTAACTCTTCCCTTAGAAGAGCCCAGAGAGATCAAGCTCTATGGGTACCAAAGTTACCTCCTTCCTTATATGATAACCAAGCAAGCTCTTCAACTCATCATCTACCTTAAGTACTTCGACCCCACAGTCTTGCGGAGTCTCCTCTGAGGCTACCCTTTATTGCTACTACTCATCCCTAGTCCCATCATCGAATGTCTCATCTTAAAGACATAACGTAAGCATCCTTCCACCTGAGCTACTAGCACATACAAGGACATGTCTCCCCAAGCTCCCTTTTGGAGCTTTTACAACAACTGTAGGTAAAGGGTTCCTCATCGGTACCTCATCAACATCCTCAACTATTGAAGGGACCCTTAGATCCTACTTACTCCTCTTTCCCCCCAAGGAACCAGTATTGTCCTTCTTGCTCCTCTTCCTCAAGGAAGCATCCTAACTATCTTAAGCAACAATCGATGCTTCTTACTCTCAAGCCTTCTTCTTGCACTTGTCAACCTTCTCACGAAGCTTCTTCTCCTTCATTACTACTAAGGTACATTTGAAGTCATCCTTGCAGGGTTGAAGAGTTGCGAATGCATAAACAAAGTTAGTGACAAGATTAATAAAATAAAAATAAAACCTAGACCTATCAAGAATGAGTAACCTTGAGCTCCCCCACAAAAACAGCGTCTAGTGACGAACTCTCGACCACCTTCCTTAGCTACACACCTAGCTTGTACCTGTCTCCTTGCCAAACATCTTCTTGAAGAAGGTAGTGGCTAACTGTATTGCTAATGTGGAACTTGACCCCTTTCCAATTTGGAGCTCCTCCTTCGCCTCATCATCTAGGGGCCCATGTACTTAATTAAGGACGTCCTTATCAGCTTGTTCCAATTGGTAGGGAAGGGCATGTCAAAATGCGACTGGACTTATATGAACATGTCCTTTTACCCTTCTATCTTTGACTTCAAGCAGTGGAAAAGCAAGACATGACTACCCCAACGTAAGTAGTATACCCAACCATCCTGGCTCGACTTTAGTTGGAAGAAGTACCTGAACAGCCGAGCAGTTGACCACTGTAAGTGGTAGATAAAAACAACTTCAAACCCAAGCAACTGCATCTAGGCGTTCAGGTGCAGGGACCCCAAGCACACCCTAAAATAATTGAAGACCTTGAATTGAAACTTCGAGAAGGTTAATTGGAGCCCCAGCTCAATAGGCTTCTAATATAAGCAGAATAACCTCGAGCCCTTGAGGTTACATGCCCTCTCTCCTAGCCCAAGCCTCTCCACTTCCTAACCATCTACATTGTCTCTCACCTCCACATACATCCTATCCAGGCCTCTTCATTGTTCTAGTATAGCACATTATTTACTATGTGCTCCTCTACACTCTTTAGGAGCAACCTCTCTACTGGCTCCTTCTTCGCATTGTGGGGGGGCATACTTATCTCATAGCCTCAACTCAGCAATCATTGTAATACTTTTCCTTCTAAGCATTTGCTTAAAAATTTTCTCAACTTTTGGTGCCTGAAGATGGTTTGTTACCATTATCCCTGAGTTAGGGATAAGGTAGAACCTGTAATTTCCTATCATTCATCAACATGTAACATTTGTTTCCAAAGTTTTTCTGATTTGATATAATATACCACAGTAGAAATCTTTACAACAGTAAGCCATACACAAAGTATCACAACTATATAATCTTATACATGATTTTATTATAAAGTTTAAGTAACAAATTTACAATCTCTGAGTTGCAATCCATAAGTAACATGTTGATACTTCTTAAAAAACCACTTCTCAGAACTTAAGACAAATCCTACAACTCAAATGAAACTACTCAAGCGAAACAACTCAGTTGCCCTAAAGTCTTCTTGCTCCTATAATGTGAGACCCTACCTAACTCCTTCCCTAACCTAAAGATAAGACAACTTACTCCTTAGCTCACTATAAGCTGAGTAAGAGTAGATGACAAACAATAGTATAAGCAACATTGTATCATAAGCATATAAACAATCCATTAATTCAAACATAACACTTTAGTTCGACTAAGCAATGCAAATGTAACATAAGTGTACTATGTTCATGCATGTGACATGCATTGGAGCTAATATCTTAGCTTAGCCCAAGCCTAAAGTCAACAATCTCGGGCATCTAGGTATTACATCTAGAAACCTAAAAAAGAACTTATCCCAAGCAAAAGCCATGAAATTTCTATATGCTCATAAACCAGTTTTTTATAAACCTAGCTATTTGTTATACAAAACCAAGCTTTCAAAAACTAAACTGTTTACTTAACAAAACCCAAGTTTTCAAAGTAAAGCTTAGCTAAGCAAAATCCTAATTTTACAAAACTTGACCCATAGGTGTTTTTTGTGTTGTGTTACGCCATGAATGTAATAACCACATTCTAGGGAAAAGTAAGCCATATCAAGCAATTACCAAGCAAGTTTTCTCATCTATTTATTTGCCAATCTCTTTTTTTATTTCATTTACTTTTTCATCTCTAATGCCTTGTTATTAGGTTTACTTAATTGAATACCTTAGGAGACATGGTTAGTAGTTGGTACCCAACTTCTTGTCTAACTTAATATAGATCTCCACCAACAGTTATGACTAAGTGACAACACAATTGAAGTCACCAAAGTCACTAACTAAGCATGATTAGTCATACATCATTTATAAAAGAACTCAAATATCATTCCATAACTCATACATTAACATAGCACACTTATACACAACTTAACTAAGGTATCATAACCAAGCAAGTTAGTAAGTTCTATGAGTAAATATAAATCTACTTGAAGCACACAAATATCTACTTACTAGGGCTACTTTACAAATTCCCCAACTCTTACTCTTGTTCTGAAGGTTGTTTCTCGACCATGTCACCTAAATACAGATCGTACAATATCCAAGTCAATTAGATGTCAAGTATAAACGAGATTATTAACTTACTCACACTTGGGCTTCTAGGCTTAGGAGTTATTCTTTTCGAAATAACTTTGGTCCAAGATACTTTCTAACTCAGTTTCTGACCACTCAACTATTACATGAATATTACTATATTCTATACTTTTACTATATCACTTTGATTCCAAGATAAGAGATTTTAGTATAATACTTATTTAATGTTCAATCAGTCCATCATCATTAACGCATAACTTAAATTATCTATACAGCTATACGCACATATAAGCTATAAGGAAATGTCTTAAAAGTACATATTTGTATACAACATCAACCAACCCTTTGTATCAATTTCTTACCTAGTTTTTTAATATCAAGTTATTTCATATTTTTATTTGCCCAATGTTCTGACCAACAGTGTAACTCATATTTCGACCTATACAAAGCACCTCTTAAATCATCAAATCACTTGACTTTAGCACCAACCCCCCTATTTCCATGCTCCAATAGACTAGTTTGGTATCCCAAAGTTTAACTATGGCCATATTATAATAGTTACAAATTAAATCACTTAGTAAAACTTCCACTTTTAGTAATTCCAGCATAATTTTGTGATTAAGTCAAGGTTACTAAAATTCAACTTCTCAATTTTCCAAAACTTTTTATGTAGAATCAAAACAGACCCTTTTAAGAACTTGTATACAAAAATTGGGTTTAAAACTACATCATTTATTATTTTTAAAATTTAATGCAAAATTTGTTTTTAGGCTTGATTTGTAAGGACCTTATATTTTCACTTTGAATCTCAAAATTCTAGTTTGATAATTAAATTCTACATGCAAAAATACTTAAAAACACCAAGTTTTATAATTTTTAGACAAAGTTTAATATTTTCAATAACTAATTGAAAATCGGTTTAGAAAATGGAATTCACCGTTGTACTGATTTCCGACCATTATCCAATTGAGAGGGGTTGTTAGAACCACAATTTGGGTGATGCTCCACTTAGTTCTAGTGATTGTTACGTGTCAAGTTGCACGTATACCCTTGTTTTAGCTTATACCCAAATTTACACTATATTTCGTAAATTTTTTCTAAAATCTCTTCTAGCCTTTTCTTTCACCAATCTGAATTTTCTAAAGATGCAAACTGCCTAAACTTGCAAGTGAAGCTGTTTTCATGAATTTATAAGGGAGTCTTGGTCAGTGGAGAAATTTTAGAAGTGACAAATGTCACTTTTCATCCTTTTTTCAACTTAACAAGTGTCCTAAACCTCGCATCTCTTTATACACTAGCCCTACGCAAGATTTGCCATGCCTAAAGCATCCAAAATAATCTCTTCCAGCTGTCCCTCAGCTTGTTTATATATTTTACTTAATTATAATGTTAATTTATACATATTTATGTATTATACATTACTTTTTTTCCATTTCGAGTATATACATATACGTGTGATATTTATATTAGTTATTTCACTTCCAATTAACTCCAAATTATTACTTTTATATGCTAAGTAATTTTATTTTTAAAGTCTTACTACAGACAGGTCTCGCATCTTGGATTTACAATAAACATATTTGCTACTAGATAAAACTATGTTTTTATTAAATTCAATATTTTACCCACTTTATTTTACAAAATAAACTTCACTAAGGTATTTTTTTTTTAACTTTTATAACCTTATATTAAAAATTTATTTAATTCAGAGAACCTTTTTTGGATACCCTACCCATTTCAATGATTACTTTACGTGATAGTATTAGAGACTTGTGCTGTTTATGAACACTTTATTTCCTTACTTCTCAAGTTATATTTTTAAAATTCCATATTTATGATGAATGTGTCACTATTTTGAGTCCTCAATAGTTGGTGAAAGACTAGGTTCTCACAATCATCCTTGTTATCTCCTACAACTACATGTTGCCATTACTTACCGTTGTCACCATTCTTCAGGAGGAAGTAGGGTTGGACATGATCTCCTTGTGGGATTTGTCCACCATGGTTGAGATAGACTCGAATGTGTCATTACCTTAGAATGCAACATTCCTTTAGTCGACCATCTTTGATGTTCGTTGTGAGAAATGAACTGTGGTTTTAGATGCTCGAAGTTGAAGAAAAGTGAGGAAATCTTTTGGAGAAAGTTCGACAAAGTTTCAACAAGGGTGAAATGAAGAGTGGAGAAATGAGCCATCCCTCAATCCTTTTATATAGATGGAGAGGAGGCATACGGATCGTCACTTCCAGCCATTCAACCATAACAGTCTATGAATTATCATTCAATGCTCAACGATCCAAATCTACCCATTACGCGGATTGCCAACGTAGACCCCATACGTGCCTTTGAATCCGCACACATAGTCCAAAGCACCATTAATGAGCATCGAGCATCCCAAAAGTTATGTTAGTCAAATTAACCATCACATTACACAAGCAAGTGCTTGATAGTGCCATTTCCTTGGTTGACAA
Source organism: Lumnitzera littorea (assembly GCA_024138015.1). NCBI lineage: Eukaryota > Viridiplantae > Streptophyta > Magnoliopsida > Myrtales > Combretaceae > Lumnitzera > Lumnitzera littorea. The sequence goes on from JAMXBB010000011.1 coordinate 55,717,264, forward strand.
ACCCAAGCTTGCCACTTACATCCTTAGGATCACCTAATTATAGCTTGGGTCTCAACCTCTAAAGCTCGGAATGGACTACTCTCCTCATCTCTTCGGTATTAAGGAGAGTAGAAAGGCAAGTGTTGATGGGCATTTTTAGGCCTAAGCCCAAGTGCCTCCAACGACTCAACTATCCCCAAGCACCTCTCCAAGTCAACAACTCAACCTTCTTCAATGAACCAATCAGTTTAACTCCCTTAGCAAATCCACTCTAACCTAAGTCCAGTTACTTACTTGAGTATTGAAAAACACTAAGCTAATACTCAATAGAGGAGGTAAATTAAGTATTATGACAATGTTTTTATTTATATTGATTTTTAATCACCAATGTAATCTAAATAGTAAATAAGATGAGCAAATAAAAATAATTAATAAGAAGTGAAAAAAATGAAGAGATAAGGATAAAGAAATCAAGCTAGGATATAACGTGAAATTCGGATAATTTTCTACTCTCCATAGACCTACAATCGTCTCTAATCGAGGACTTTACACTACTTTATTAATATCACAATTTAATACTTCAAGAGTTAAATAAGACACATCAATCATAATCACACATAATAGTTACACAAGTGTAGTTCTTTTTCTCTCTAAATTTTACAATGAGTAAACCCTTAAGCACTATATACTTAATCTCTCTAGACAAATTGGAAGTAATTAAGACAAAGAATGTAAGAGAATATTTTTAAGTTGCAAGAGATTATTAGTTCTTAACTGTTCTTCGCTGGTTATTGAGCATTTATGCCATCTCCATAAATTCTTCTTATTATTATGCATTAAATGCTTTAACAACTAGTTGAAATAGAACTACCTTTATGACAACATTCATGCTTACTGTCAAGCTGGTAAGCTAACCAACTGCCAGCTTGAACACCAGCTTCTCTACCATCATGTTGGCTTAGGGAATAGAAGCTTATCAACTTTGCAATATAAAGCTCTATACTGTCATGCTGGTGAGCTTTATTGATAAGAATTAGGCTACCAGACCCCTGATTCGAGCCTAAGCCTTAGGATTAAAAAGCATGGTAAGGCAAGTTCTTTCTTTATTCCTCACAATTAAAGAGTCTGAGCCGCTACAATTTGCTGACCTATTGCTCTGTTTGAATTGAACCCTTTTATACTTGTCAATAGTCTCCAGCTACCAATCAGAGATACACTCAAATGATAGCTTAGCTCACCTAATCATCTACCCAGCTAACCTAAATCCAAGCTATACCAAGTACATCCGATTTGAATTCACCTCGAAAGAGTTGCTTGCTCAGCTCGGCAATGCTAAACTATCAACTCGAATTGGCATCATTACTTAACAACAACCAAGCTAGCGGTATAGTTTCTCTGTTTTGTCAAGTACATAACTACTGATCATTTGCCATGTGTATAAGCAACCCAAATGATTAAATCTTTCATACAGAACACTTGCTTTTGTTGATTTTTCATTTATACCCTTCGAATATTCCTTATATCATACTAATTTTAGACATTACCCTTTTTAGTCTTTTCCATCTGTAGCGGTTGCCTTAATATTTCGAGTATAAATACTCATTGTTAAGGTAGCTGCTAGATATTTGATATTAAACATACTTCTCTTTTCGTGAGCATTGCTCTCTATTTACTTGCTTGCTTCACTTTTATCCTAACCTTTAAGTAAGGTTAGGTGGTGAGTACTCTTATTAAGATAGCTTTTGTGTCATATCAAGTTCACTCTGCAAGTCCTCGATAGTTCTCTAGTGCATAATATCCTTGGAGCAAATTGAGGTTTGCTTGTTTATTTCTTTGCTTTAATGTGTTTCTAGCGTCGTTTTTAAGCTTTCATTAAGCTTGAACCCACCATTTACCACCGGCCTTATCAATCCTTGGCATAGATCGTATCAACTACCATTAAGCTGGTAGTACAAACAGTAGCACCCTTCACCAGTTTCCATGTTCCAAGCAGACAATACACAAACTTGAATATAGAGATCCTTTTTCAAGTAAATTATCACAACTTTTAAGACCAGTGAAGGATATATTGAGAAGCTAATTGGTATTCTTGAATGATATCACGAGTTAAAACTTATTTTCCACTTAATTCAATATTAATTCATCATTGATTGCTTAACTCACTTCGATTTTATTCTCATCAAAATCAAATAATAAACTCTAGGCTTAACAAGTTTGTTGTTTGGACTACACTTGAAGGAATTCACTGCCCGGTCTACTTAGCACCGGTATAGTCTGCTTGGGTCAACCCTAAGCACTCCTCTACCCCAATTTCCTCAAGACCTCAAAACCCTATCTAAGTCCTCTAAGGGCTTGACTCCTTGAGACACGAGACCCCGAGGACCCCATAGTCCTCAACTTAGCCAAATCTTAGCTTAGCCCACCGGCTTCATACCTTGAACTCATGCCAAGTGCTCGACATACGACTTGAGGACCTCAGTACTACAATTGCTTAATTGATACTCTCTCTCTCCCCTCATTAAATGCTGCTTAACAACCTAGTCACCCTAATTGTGATGGCTTCCAATGCAAATGTGACAAATACCTTTTCCTAGAGCCACCAACTAGTAGAGAGGTGTTGTCTCCTCCCATACTGTGAATGCCTCCCCACTAACTACGTATGAGCTAATCCAAGTTTACCGCATGTCCCAAGCAAGTAAGCTTCATGTCCTATAAATAGGCTATGAAGTCTCATGTATATGGATCAGATTCCTGAGCTCAGCTTATACACAATCTAAACACTTTAAGTACTCCCTCTCTTTCCCTTCTTACTAATTTAAACATTGGAAGGCTCTCATTGTCTTAGTCATAGGAAGCTTTCTTGTAGGTCCACCACCATGAGTGGCAACCAAACCACCAAAAGACCACTGATAATGATTGCAACATCACCATAGATGAAAAAATATTTTCATAGTAAAATCAAGTATCATTCATTTGAACCAACTTCTTCTTCTTCTTCGTATTATTATTATTTTACCAACTATTACTTATTACAGTTATAGGAGTAAGGATTCATATATAATCCATACTGTTGGAAGACCAATATTTATGCCATTAAATTATAACAATCTTGATAACTTTTAATAGTTAAGTTAAGCAAGGATTTGATGGCACTTCACTTATTGTATTTTGTTATAGAAAGGCAACAGCCAAAATTTCAATTTTACTCCATGAATATATGTCTTGACAAAAATTTCCTGAAACCAATAAAAAATATTTTCTTCTCATGATAGGTGCTTATAGTTGTCCCGTGTCATTACCTATCTATGATTACTACTATCTATTTGTTTGGCAAAAAGATCGGTGCAAATCTTGACATATTTAGCACGATAAAACAAATACTAAAGTTGGATCATTGAACATTTGAGATATCGTGTATTAATGTGCTATACTACTACTTGGGTTAGAGAATGAGATAATAAAATGATGTAATGCTTTGGGCCAGCAAACAAACTTCCCCCATTCATTAAGGTACAATAACAGTATTACACGTCACTCTACTTGACCAAGTAACACAATGCTTGTATTGCGGACCTGCAATGCATGAGTAAAATTTCAATTTCATAGCTAGAAATTTTATCTAGTGACTATTCTAATTCGGGTCATTACATAAGCCTAATATTATTAGTAGCTAGAAATTTTATTTGGTGACTATTCTTATTCGGGTTATTATATAAGCCTAACATTGTTAGTACTTGTAACAGCCAAAGTACAATCCTTACCTAAGTTAAAAGAGTGTCACGACACATAAAGCCAACAAAACGGAATATGCCCTAAGATTCTCTAATAAGTAAATATAAAAATTCAGATTTTTCAAATAAATCCTTTTTACATTCTAAAAGACAACCGTTAATGGTTATTTTTGAGGCATCGGTTTAAATGCCAAAAAAGAAACTTTATCCATACTTTGAAGGTTAATTCAAATGCATGGTTTGGTAGTAATTTCTTATTTCACATATATACAATGCAAACGCTTGTTAACATTTTCTTTTCAGAAATGTACCAATCTGTACCTCTCAACTGCTATCTTCATCATAATTACTAATCAATTTTAGGATCATATCTTCAAATATAACTTATAGATAAAAACAAACTATATAAATACGGCCAACATTTCGTCAAGATACTGTTGTCCAAACGGACCCATAATTTGCCTTCAAGACTGCTCTAAAAGTTAGTCTCGTTGAAAAACACATGGGAGCCATCAATATATATTATGTGAATTGTAGATCTAACAGTCGGGTTGCTACACCATTTAATTTTAGATCCAAAGAACAACTTAGAAACCTCTGATGAGCCATTTACCAGCCTTTGGTCCCATTTTACCCAAATAAGAATATTATTGACCAATCCAAAAACATACTAACTCACATGAGCAATAGATAAATAAACTAGTAGTCTAATTATTTTCACAATACCCTCCATTAAGAGTGACACAAAAACAATAGGACCGTATATTCCTTACGTAAAAGACCGTAAGGTTTTACTATTCCTGTGTTACAAACTTACATTTTTAATGGAAAGTGTTAAAAACGGGCAAACCAGTGGTCTACTTGCTTTTTTCTTCTCACTTAGGTATGTACACACATGCAGACATGTACACCCAGGTGTCTGATAGATCAAACTTTATATATATCACAATCTTACAAAGTCCTCTTATGTTTTCCTATGGAAGAATGCATTGATGACAATAAAACTAGCATCAGTCCTCTGAATGAGAAAATAAAGTAATTGAAGGCGACTGCCACTCAGAAAGAAATAATTAAACCAAAAATGAATAGCAGAAAATTTATACTTCCTCCATTGAGCTAAGTAGCTCAAGTTTCCCCGACCAACAAGGGAATGGCTATTGCAAACCTATTTACACACCGAGTCAGAAGGCAGCCTTATTACTTGTTACACAAAGGGAAGTTGCTTCCGGAGCATAACAATAGAAAAAATTAAACCTATACCTAGAGTACTAGAGAAGAGTTATATGCTCACAAGTCCAGTAAGGAAGTATATTACCAGAGACACCAATATGGCTAGGAATAGCCACAGGTAGACTAGAGCTGGATTTTTCATCTTTTGTCAAAGACGAGAAGAAACCATATATAAGAAATTGATTGTTTAAATGGAAACAAAACTGAGGCTAAACAACTGGAAAAGAGGCAAAAACAGAGACTCAAATTTCGGTTGCCATCATAAAGTAAAACCTTCTTCAAGACATTGTGTTCTCATATCTTGCATTAGGCTTTGAAGTAAAATAGGATTGCTAGTGACAATAGCATCAACGTGCTCAAACAGCATTTTTTGCATGGATTCCATGTCATCAACGGTCCAAGCATATACCTTCTTTTTCCTCCTGCCAGAAGAAAGTTAATAAAACATTAACCTGCACATGCAGCCCTGTTAAATCTCCAGAACAAAACCTCAATATTGCTCTAAGTAGATGAATACCTATGAAGAACTCTGACAAGCTTATCATCAATAAGTGGATGGTAAACACCAACAACCTCAGCTCCTTCCACCCTCCACAAATTACTCCTCCTACCAGTAGATGGCTCCTTCATGATTATGTAACCCACCTTCAAAAGGTCAAACACCATTAGAACACAGCACGGAGAAATCAACATTGAGAGCTATATTATGAGTATGATCTTACAATCTCCTACAAAAATGAGGCAGATAAAATTGCCAAACTTTTTTTTAAACTGTCCTCAGAGCAAACATGATATTCACCAAGCCAAGAGACTAGAACACTATTAAGGAACTCTACTGTGAAGAAAACTCTGAGAAGTTGTTTATTAGCAATTTGGCCCACACATCTTAATAAAACTCATATTCATAACCAAAATGGCCGGTTAGTCCAGGTCTCACATAACATTCTTAAAAAAATATCACATATTACCAATTTATCTATCTTTTCCTTCAAATCCAGCCAAAAGATGGCATGGAGTCATCTTTCCAAAAGATTGTTGGCTTGTATACTTCTCTCATGGAGAAAAGCAGATCTTCACAAAAAAAAAAAAAAAATCCATGATTAAAATTTTGGCACAAAATTCACTGCATTCTAGAGTGTCAACAATCAAAAGAACCTAATTTATAAAACAAGAATCCAAATGGAAACCCCCTACATCATAAGTCAGATACTGAAAGGATCACAAATTTTAAACTTCTTAATGATTAAACAACAAAAACAAAATTAGAGACCTATTCCACAATATGGAGTCAGCTATATAGATCTTCCATCTTGATTTGCCATTGCACTCTATCATGGATCATCTATTCTTCACCTAATTGTGTCATTTTATGTCCTATTACTTCTTTTTATGCCATTGTCTCCCCCACCCTGATTTTAGGTTGATCATCTCTAAAGTATCATAACTTCAAAAAGGTGTCCTTAATCATGTTTCTATACATAGTCAAACCATCTCAATTGTGCATCCTAATCTTCCTCTCTAATGATTTCATTTCTTATCTTACCATTCTTGTGTGACCATACATCTAGCAACCTCATCTCCGCTACTCTCATTTTCTGCTCATATCCATGACTTACAGCCCAACAATTAGATCCATAAAGCATGCTGGTATTATAGTTGTACATAAAACTTACATTAAGCTTTATAAGCACCTAAGATCGTCTAAAATACCCAAAGCACATCTCCACTTCATCCACCCTGCTTAAATTCTATGTTTAACTTCTTTATTAATACGCTATACTCTCAAGTACAGATGTATCATGTTCCCGCACTTGTACAGTGGCTTCACTCATACTCCACTTGTCAGTAAATTTGTTTTCCTACTTAATGTAAAAATTCTCCTCTCTAAAGTTTCACATCAAGATTTAACTTTAGCAATGACTCCTTTCTGTGTCTCATCCACCAAAACAATGTGATCAGTGAAGACTAGACACAATGGACCATTTCATGAATATTTTTAGTGAGTTCATCCATGACTAACATGAGCAGATTGCACTTAAACCAAATCTTGATGTAAGCTTATCTTTATTGGAAAATCCTGAGTCAAACTGCCAAGTCTCCTTATTCTTATAAACTATATCTCTGTAAATGTTTTTGATAGCTTGGATGTATGATACTCTTACACCTTTCTTTTCAAAGCTCTTCACAAGATTCCTTAGGAACTCCATCTTATGCATTCGGGTCAAAATAGCACCATATGCATGTTTGTTTTTTCTCTCAATATATTTATACCAGTTTTCACAGAAGGTAAATGACAGCACACAAATAATGGAATCAAATCACTTCGTACACTAGAAAAATGATCAATTAACTTCTGACCTAAAGTAAGAGCCTTACCTGAGCTTCAAGCTCAAAACATTGCCAAAGACCTGAGCTATAGCTCAGAATACCTTCTCTTGAGAAGAAAGAGAAGTGTCCAACTGAACAGAAAATATCTCCTCTCCATGTAACTAATTCCACCTTATTTATATCCTTGGCTTCTAGAAACAACTTCTAAAATGACTTCTGATCATGCCAGCTCAGCATGAATTATTCCATATATCTACACTTGCCACATCAGCAAGCCAATTATTCTTTACCACATAACTACCCTTGCCACATCAAGTACCAACACTTATTTATTTACAACCCATAAACTACTTTAGACTACCAACAGTAACTAAAGTATCAAGTAGCCGACTTAAGAGTGGCTTTAGGCCATCTAACACACACCTGAGTAAAAAGCCCAACCTAGTCGTATCAATACACTCAACACCCCCCCAATCCCCCCTCCCCACCCAACTCTTAAAGCAGTGTCCTTGTCCTCAAGGATAAAAGAAGGAAATTGAAGCTTAAATGAAGCCACATCCATCCAAGAAGAATCCTCTACAGATTCCCCTTACCAATGAACTAACAATTGGGAATATCCTGACCATTGCAGTGGTAGAAACGTCTGCCTAAAATACAAAAAGGGACATGTGGCGGGGAGACATCAGCAGGCAAAAAGTCAGATGGAAGAGTAGAAGCAACAGGAGTAGACCCAATAGATTTCTTGAGCAATGAAACATGAAAAACTGGATGTAAGCAACAACCATCCGAAAGTTGCAACTTGTATGCCACAGCGCCAATTTTTTCAACAATCAAAAATCGCCCATAATACTTAGGTGCCAGCTTAGAACCATACTTCAATTTGAGATTGGCATTTAATGCGCCGGAAACAAAGAAATACCCACTCACCGACCTGAAAAGAAACATCATGACAGTGTTTATTAGCTTGTTAACAGTTATGAAGTTGGGATGCTTCCAAATGCCTTCGTAACAAAGACAAAATAGCATCTCTCTCCTGTAATGCCGCCAACAAGGACTGATCACCAATTTCTATTGGACTAAAAGTAGGAAAAACAAGAGGCAATTGTCCACAGAAAATTTCAAAAGCAATCATTTCGAGCCAATGAGTGAAATGAAGTGTTATATGAATACTCAGCCCAAGGAATTCAATCAGCCCAAGTGCGAGGCTTTTCAAAGGCAAAACAATGCAAATAACATTCCAAACAACGGTTTAACACTTCCATTTGCCCATCCGTCTCAAGATGATAAGATGTACTATAATGCAACTGAGTTCCTTGAGCTTTAAAAAGCTCCTTCCAAAAATTACTAAGGAAAAGTGGGTTACATCACTCACAATTGTATGGGGAATGCCGTGAAGATGAATAACATCTTTGACAAACAAATTAGCAACCACTTTAGCAGAATAAGGATGCCTTAACAATAAAAAATGCCCATATTTGGATAGTTGATCAACAACAACCAAGATTACATCAAACCCTTTGGACTTAAGCATTCTATTAATAAAATCAATAGAAATGTCTTCCCAAATAGCAGAAGGAATGGGAACTGAACTGAACTGAGCAAACCAGCTGGAGCTATAGTTTGAGACTGGTTGCGCTGACAAATTGTACAAGCAGCAACAAAAGAGGCCACATCTCAGCGCATGCCTGTCCAAAATAGATTTGAAGATAAGTGCTTATATGTACGAAGAAAGCCAGAATGTCCCCCTCCAGGCGTAGAGTGAAATTCATGAAGAAAAATATTAATCCAACGAAAACCTGCAGGAACAACCAATCTACCATAGCATACAAAGTATTTTGTTCAAGATGATACCCTTTTCCAGCTTCTTTACCCTCTTTCAACAATTGTATTTTGCTGGCCAAAGTAGGATCACACATAACATCAGCTCGAATCTCATCCAAATCAGACCAAATGGGATCAGAAGTTCCACTAAGTTCAACATCACCATGAACTCAAGACAAAGCATCAGCAACTGTGTTCTCAGAATCAGCTTTATATTCAATAGTAAAATCATATCCAAGTAATTTAGAGAGCCATTTTTGTTGATCAAGTGTAGTAATCCGCTGCTGAAGAAGGTGCTTTAAACTCCTTTGATCCGTACGCACTCTAAATTTCCAACCCAATAAGTAAGGTCACCAATGTTGTATTGCAAGAACTAAGGCCATCAATTCTTTTTCATATGTGGATTTGGCCAAGTTTTTGTCACTTAATGCCTTGCTATTATAAGCAATTGGCCTACTATGTTGCATTAGAACAGCCCCAATCCCTTTTCACGAAACATCACACCCAATAATAAAAGGTTGAGAAAAATTGGGCATTGCCAACACTAGAGCACTAACTAAAGCTTGATGTAATAGGCAAAAAGCCTAAAGAGCTTCATCAATCCAATGAAATCCATCTTTTTTAAGCAAGTTAGTTGATGGCCTAACAATTTTACCATAGTTTTTGATGAATTTAAGGTAATATCTTAACAAACCAAGAAATCCATGTACTACTTTAGGAGAATTTGGTATAGGCTAATTTAAGATACCTTGCACCTTTTGTAGATCCATAATCACCCCTTCAAAGGATATGATATACCCCAAATACTCTAATGATAATACACCAAAGGAGCTCCTCTTCTTATTTTCCTTAAAATTCTGTGATTGCAACAAAAAAAAGGACAACCCTTAAATGCTCCAAATGTGTGTTCATGTCAGCACTGAACACCAAAATATCATCTAAGAAGACAAGCACAAACTTTCTTAAATGTGGTCTAAACAAGTTATTCATTGTAGCTTGAAATGTTGACAGCGTATTTGCAAAGACCAAATGGCATCACTAAGAATTCATAGTGAACTTAGTATATCCTAATAGCAGTCTTAGGAATATCGTCCTCAAACACTTGAAGTTGATCATACCTAACTCTTAGATCAATTTTGGAAAAAATCCATGCACCAAACAATTCACCTAAAAGTTTATCAATGACAGAAATTGGATATTCATCCAGACCTGTGGCATCATTAAAGACATTGTAGTCTACACAAAAACGCCAGGACCCATCTTTTTTCTTTACCAAAATTATTGGGCTCAAAAAAGGACCAAAGTTGGTTTTAATAATTCCAACGATGAGCATTTCTTTGACAAGATGCTCAATTTCACTTTTAAGCATTTGAGCATATCTATAAGGTCTAACATTAATAAGACCTCTAAACTCCTTATGATCAATGGGTTTATGAGGTGGCAAATCCTTAGGCTCATCAAACACAACAGCAAATTTAGTCAACAAAGAAGCCAACAAAGAATCAACATCTTGCTGTTCCAACACTTTCTTAGTGGAACACAGCTGCCAAATAAAACTTCCTCACTCCAAATAAAAAATTTTCCACAACGGGAGGTAACACCCAATTTACACAAACAAAAATCATCATGTAAGACACAATCACCATGATCAATGGGTATAGTCATAATCATACACTTCCAATCAACACAAATTTCTCCCAACGTTTCAAGCCATGCTAACCCCAATATCAAATCTACACCCCCCAACTCCAAAACATAACTCAATATATTCATGACTATAGATCAACAATTTCACATCAAAACAAATACTGCAAGATTCCACCACACTGTCACTACACAGCTTTACTGAAAAATAAGAAGAATAATCTACTTGTGGCTATAATTCCTGTATTAGACTTTTGGAAATAAAATTATGGCTAGCACTACTGTTAACTAAGATAGAAATAGAGTGATATAAGAGAGTACCTCGAAATTTTAATGTCTTAGGGGCATTAGACCACTAAGGGCCACTAATGATAACTGAAGCTCCTTACCATCGGGGTTTGTACAATCATCAAATTGAGTGGCAATTGCTTCAATGTTGTCACCTTGCATCCATTCATTCAGTAAATGATTAGGTTCATCCTCCAAAACTAAAAACCATACTGATTTGTTAGGACATTTGTGGCTCGCATTAAAGGGTTGATCACAGTGGAAACAAAGCCCTTTTGCTCTCTTATCCAAATATTTAGAATCTGTAAGCTGCTTCTGTCCATGAGTACCATGTGTTGAAGGATAATTGCGACTTAGATCAACTCTTATATTTTTGCAACAGCTACACTCTTGTGAGCAGATGAAGACTCCTTTTGCTAAGGAGACCAAGTATTGGAGGATTTGTTGTGCATAGGACTTTGATCAGAATGTCTTCCCCATGGAATCGCAAAAGTAGATGCAGTAGAAGAAACCATAGTAACTTGGTTTCGCACACTAGGTGTTTGTGAATATGTTCGGCTAGAACACCCCAATTGCTTGACATTATCATTGCATCTATAAGTTAGAGACACATAAATGCTATGATCAAACTCCTTTTCCACATTAAACAACAAGTCCATGGCTTAAGGTAAAGTTGTAGGCCCCAATGTTGACACACGGATGAAAATTTCTTCCCTCAAACCCCTTAGGGAATACCCTAACATCTGCAACTCAATCATCGTTGATGCTTGTGACAACAAGGCCTTGAAGTCATCAATATTATGTTCTACTGTCAAAGTTTGTCGTAAAGTTGAAAATCTTATGAAAGGATTGTTAGCTATTATACCTATTCAAAAGTTCCACGGTTAAAATCTCCCAATTCAAGTAAGGGATCCGTTGTTTTAGGGTTTTGAGCCAGTATATGGATCTTCCTTTCATGCATAGAGGAGCCAAAGGCACTTTTTGCCCCTCTGGTCCTATGAACCTCAAAATATTTTTCCGTAGCAGCTATCCAGTTACCAAGATCAAATCCTTCAAAAAATAGGCAAAGTAAAGCACACTATATTAGATTGATACTCAACATCTACATTTTCATTGCGAGAATCAACCTAATCTATTTAATCTATTAACTCATCGTACTCTACAAACACTTTATTAGAATGCCATCCAGTTCATATGCCAGTTGTTTGAGAATTTTCTCCATTCACTCATTACATTCTTGCTCAATCTTTGCCCTAAAACATCCTTCAACATGTCCTAAATCAATGCTACTACATTCTCAAGACTCTTATGACCTCGACTATAAGTGTCCACCACATATTCAAGCGAGTTCTGTCCTTGTTCCAACACTGACATTTGTACTTTCTAATTACAATCCAAGGCAAAAAGTAATAGTTGTATCTTTGATAATCCACCATGAATTTCATCCACATCAACTCAAATTTCTATACGAGTCATTTCCAATTCCATGGATTCAACAATCAAATTCACAAATTCAAGAAAACATGTTCCCGCAAGTAGCACCGATTGATAGCACACAACTGATGGAATCAAAACACTTCAAACACTAAAGAAATGATCAATTAACTTCTGACCTTAAGTAAGAGCCTTACCTGAGCTTTAAGCTTAGAACACTGCCAAAGACCTAAACTATAGCTCAGAACAGCTTCTCTCGAGAAGAAAGAGAAGTGTCCAATTGAATAGAAAATATCTCCTCTCCCTATAACTAACTCCACCTTATTTATATCCTTGGCTTCTAGAAACAACTTCTCAAATGACTTCCGATCATGCTAGCTCAGCATGAATTATTCCATATATCTACACTTGCCACATCAGCAAGCCAATTATTCTTTACTACATAACTACACTTGCCATGTCAACAAGTGCCAACACTTATTTATTTACACCCACACACTACTTTACACTAACAGCAGTAACTAAAGTATCAAGTAGCCGACTCAAGAGTGGCTATAGGCCGTCTAACATACACCTAAGTAATAGGCCCAACTGTTGTAGTCGTATCAGTGGATAGTTTCCATTATCAACCTACCCAGCATGAATCCAAATTGGTCATCCAACATAGTGGTTTCTCTCCTCAATCTTCTATCAATCACTAATCCCAAAATTTTATAGCATCACATATTAATTGCATGTCTATAATTTGCACTTAATGTTTAAGAATATAAAAAGAAAAGAAAGAGAAAAAACTATGATAAAATAAGAATGATATCCAAAGAGACTACTCACAGTCGTATTTGGCGATTGCTTGATCACATCCTTGACTAACCTATCGCTTTTGGCCCAAACAAGGCAACTCTTACATTGAGTCCTTTCGACCTAAAAAATTTAAATAAAAACAGCCACCATAAGAATGCACTTAGGTTAATAGAAACCATCCAATGATGCAAAAAACATTAAATAAAACCCTAAGTCTGACAAAAGAAGCCAAAAATTACTTGAAAAGATTTAGTCCTTAAACACATTTATGACTTGACTTTTCCTTTGTTAAGTTAGTCTATGATTAACTTATGAGTCTTTTAGTTAGTTTGTGAATGATTAACTTGGGAATTATACACAATACTGGTTATTATAAAATAGGAAAAGGTTCTAAGTCAAACTTGTGTGATTTGGTAAATTTGGCATGTTGTATGGCTTACAAAATGTTATATGAGTATTAGGAAATACCATTCTACTATAGTAATTTATAGTAACACTAAATTGGTAAGAAACTTCTTTTAGTTCTAAAAATAAATGTGTGATGAAAAAGATATATCAGACATTTTTCTTTTACCTTTAATAAAAATTTGGTTTCAGGCCCTTTTCTCTATTTAAAGATAAGTTGCCTCTCTCATATCATTGCAATTTTTCTTTTGAAAGTCCAGTAAGAATGTCTACTATTTGTAACCAAAGAATCAAAACCTATTCACTGGCAACATAAAACTAGTATAAATATTATCATGTATTTTGTGTAGATTTAAGTATCTAACTAACTACATTATATATTATTTGGTAAATAAAACACCGTCCAAGAAAAAACAACACATACCAAAATTATAGACCATCTTTTAAGTGACGGCCAACTAGTAAAGGGGTAAAGGGGAGTGTTAAATGCAATTATAAAACCATACTAGATCTATCAGAATAACTTTCATCAGTTCATTATGGACTCGTATTTGACAAGAAAAGGAATTTCAAGCTTTGACAAGGTAGATAGATTAAAATTATAAAAATAAAAAATATCTTATACCAAGTAAACACTTACTATGGAAAGAATATCACGTGCAAGTCCATTTTCATGTGAAGGAGGTCCAACTTTCACATCCAGAATCACTCTTTGAACTGATCCTGACATCAACTACCACATCCAAAAATAGCACAAGAAAAGGGAATCAAAAGTGGTTCAACTTAAGGAAGGAACAAATTATGCAAATGAAGGAATTCCAGTTCAAGCATGTGAAAAGGCTAATAAGACTAGAGAAAACTGATGCACTCGCAATAAATGGAAGCACGATTTACTGTCAAAGCTTCTTCAGCTGTGAGGATTTTTGCATCTGCAATCTTCTGTGCTGAATGAATGCTGGCTTCAAGATGCTGAATCTGCAACCACAAGCTAGGATGAAATTTTAATCAGAGCAACCAAAAGGTGTCTTCCCTTTTTATAACATGGCAAAACTCATCAATCAGTCTACCAAAAGAAATATATATATATATCATCCATATTTTTACTCTATTAATTCAACATTACATATATATATATATATATATAGAGAGAGAGAGAGAGAGACTGAACCAGAGATGTTAACAATAGAGTGCAAGAGAGAGGTACAGAGAAACTATAGTGCTTATTCCTTCCCATGAATTTATAACATTCCTGCTTTTCAAATGGAAACTAGTGGACTAACCTATATAGATACAAAGCCTTTACTGAAGAGAAAATTCTCTTAATATCACTTGAGGCCATCACATGATGAGACTATACTTCCACAATGTCAGATATACTGGCTAGAGATGCATCTTGGGAAAAGTATTTCAAAAGAAGGAATAATTGACTAGCTGTCCATAGCAGTTTGTCATTGATATTAGAATAGTTAGCAGCTCTCATATTTCATTCCCATATGAGAATGCTGTAAGACTAGTATACATACATCGCTGATCATGAAAGAAATCAGAAATTAGCATCTACTTTTACTTTTATTTAGCTTGGGAAGATCGTAATGATCTCTCGCAAAGAGCCTCAAAACCCTTATTTGCAATAGGTTCACAGATATGTGACTAGATCCTATTCACAAGAGCATAACAATACAGAATCTGGCAATTTGCAATGCCATCATCTAAGCATAGCTGCCAAGATTTTTTACCACAATTGGTGGCAAGGCTAGAACAAACCAGTGTCCTAGTAGGTGAAATTCCTTGGACATCTGAATTCTGCAGACAGAAATTTCCATGCCTCGGTAGAAGATAAGCAATGCAGAGAAGAGCCGTTGGTGGGAGTCCAATCCATCAGAGCACTGGGAATAAAAGCCTTAAAGTTCACAATATCCCATGCAGAGCTTTTCAAGCGTGCATAGTCTTTGAGTCACAGCAAGCCCAAAAATAGAAGACTGCAATGATTGCTTTACTAAATGAGAGAACTAAGCCAAAGGAACCTCATGTTTGCACCTGAAGAGCATCCCATGCCAATTGGATGGTAAATCAGCTATTCAATGAATGTAGCCACACTCAATGTGTCTGTTTCAGCATGCCTAGCTTAGTTGATGTTAGAATCAATGTCATTATGTGCTCCCACAGAGCTGTTGTTAGATGAGTGTCTCATGATTAAAGACAGTAACCACTTTAGGAATCCTGACCTATAAATCTCACACAAAAGAAACAGCTTCAATGGCTAATATACATACTATTCCATGAAGAGATCTCATAGTCATCTCCGATATCTCATTCAAAGAACTGACACACTTGCAGGAAGGTCAATTGACAGGGCCAGCAGCAATGATATTGGTTGATTGTTCTTGCACCATATTGGCTCAATTTCTAACTATATAGGTTTGCTGGAATTTTTGCACTTTCTTTCTTTTTTCTTTTTTCTTTTTCCACTTTCTGAGTGTGCAATGTTTGACCTTTAAGGGCCAGAAGGTAGGGTACATGATATATTAGCTAAGAAGACTTAAGAAGTTTCCTAGCAGAGCAGCTTAGACCAATCCCATGTGTAGGTGCCATGAGATTATAACATTCTAGAAAGTGGTTGCAATTTATACATGAAATTTTGCCCAGCATGACTGCAATACAAGGATCTCCATATACCACCAAATTGTCTTACCTAGTCTGCTTTGTTCCAATATAGATTTGAAATCCCTTAACCTCCCTATGTTAGGTAATCATACATGTTCCCAGTTTATGTCATCACTTTGGATCACTAAATCAAATCCATTCCACAGAAAGGCCCCACAATTTGCTTAACTACTCAAACTTTGTTACGT
This sequence comes from Lumnitzera littorea, assembly GCA_024138015.1. Classification (NCBI taxonomy): domain Eukaryota; kingdom Viridiplantae; phylum Streptophyta; class Magnoliopsida; order Myrtales; family Combretaceae; genus Lumnitzera; species Lumnitzera littorea. Next base: position 55,733,777 of record JAMXBB010000011.1, read on the forward strand.
ATTAAAAAGGTTGTAGCCTAATGTGATTTCATTGTAGATTACACATGCCTTATGATCTGTAACCTTCCTCTGTAAGCAGGATATTTATTTATCCAATTTTCACTAGCTGGGTGATCAAGCTAACCAGGGAGGTCTTATTCCTTTGAGTTTTGAGAAGACTAGAGGCACTCGAAGATATTAATAGGTGATCAACCCTCATTAAATCAAAGAGAGGTTAGGGTTGCTTCACTTGCAATTCAGCTCACATTTCATAAGAACTTCTCTCTCATTGCAATCATACCAAGGTGAGACATAGTTGTATCTCAGAAGTGCCTTTCCAGATGGAGTTAAATTTCAACTCATGACTAACTGATCACCGCCAAAAAAAAAAAAGAAGGAGCTTGTAGATACATTGATTTTTTTTTTCACCATTTTATATTTTACTTTAACAATAAATTATCTTTCCGTACCATTGAGGGAAAAAGTTGAAGATTGATGTTAAAGGGATCTCTCTAATATAATATATAACTTTATGGCCCATTTTTAGGAAACTTTTGCCTTTGCTAGACTATTACATATATATTATTAAAACAATCTCTCAAATATCCATTAGCAAAAACATCTCAAATATCATAGGTCTTTATTAATAATACAATAATGATGCCTTGCATTGCTGAGGTATACACATTTCTGTGCTTCTCACCTTAGGCAATTTCAAGTTCAGTGCCTTAAGTTGCATTTCGCCCTTTGACCATCTCATAATTTTTCATATATAAATTGGAGCAGCTAGGTGATGGGGGTTGGATCAGATTCTGCTTCAACTTTGCAGGAATTAGGAACTAAGATATACTTTTTTTTGGTGACTTGTAAAATAAGATTATTAGCCTAATCTGTGTTCATGTGGACGTAAAAACTGAGGATGGCAAGAGAGATTTAGCCCTTTTTCTTAAAGGTCTAGTGGCTCAATATGTAGAGTATATATCCCCTCTTGATTTCTTCCTTGGCTATTAGATTTGAAGAAAAAGGTCCTAACACCTGGTTTCAACCACTATACCTTCAACCATTATGCAACCAACTTTCATTTGAATTATTCTCCTCTGCACCTATCAATAGGTAAAGTTGTTTGATGGCGGGGCGTTTTATTGGTACAAACAAGGAAGCACCTTATCCACAAAGACTCTGTCAGACCTAAAGATAGCATAGCCACATCACTTTTGTTTTCTTGGTTTTATCAGGAAAAGAATAACACTCACATGTGGTGATGTTGTTAACTAGCCTGTTTGAAGTAGTTTCCAATCCACTAGTGTTGTCAGTTATATCTTATAGGTTGAAATAATCTAGGCCATGTGCAACAGCCAGATTGAAACTGAAACCCAGTGGTTGGAAGTAAACTAATGATGTGGCAACTGTCTACATTTGTAACATAAATAATCTGTTGGAGAGGTACTCTGACATTCCTCATATCTTTTCATACTAAGCCAATGACATGTTAAAGCCCATGCCCGAAAAGCAACAAATGCAACAGTATCACCAACCAGAAGAACACTTGGGAAAAAGGGGAAAAATTAAATCTACCAAAAATTTAAATGCATTCTTTTTTTCCAAGGAAAAGTGCACTATGTTTAGAATAATCTAAAATGGTCACGAGTCACAACATAAATCTATTGCAACTTAAACAAAGCAGTTTGATAAGCTGGGTGACAAAATCGATAAAGCTCACTTCTTTCAGGCTAAGCTGACCAACTCTGAAGCTTCTGTCACCAGTTATGCGTTGCAAATCCCTGTAATTAACGGTCAAGCATCAATTTAGATGGTTAAAAAAGCTTTTGAATTGAAACAAATGAAAATTGCATCAAGCAATATTATTATATTTGCACAATGAAAACTATAAAGCATGATTTTTCCGTTTCAACCTTTCCCCATTTTTTTTGCCATAACAACTTGTCCTTTATTTTCCAAGTAACCAATTCTAATTAACAGGAATAAGGCTTAAAGGTTGTTGTACCAACTTACCCTTTATTAATTTAGGTTTAAGGATAATTGCATTATTACCTTAACACTTGCCAATTGTTGGGAGTTTGAAGAAGGTGAAGCCATGTTTTTTGCACTTCGAAAGTGTATGCGCATATTAAAAATAAATTTGGAAGTCAAATTGCAATTTTCATTTATGGTAGATCAATTCAATTAATTTACGTTCAGTATAACCTACTTTATACAGCAATCCTCTTTTACCTAGGCTAGTAGAATGAAACTCCACACAAGCAACAAAATATTTACCAATGCTGTCTGAATCGAAACAGACAGTCAACCAGTTAATCCCCTAGGGTCGGTCTGATCATGGTCTAAAAACTGGACATTCAATTTATCCCAACCTGTTCAACTAGTTTCAAAAGCCACTTTAAAAATAATAATAATATTAAAAAGCTAAATATTAGCAAGAGAAATTGCTACTTATTGTGCTTGAATTTGACATCAATTGTTTCCCTGTGTCTTAGTTTTTAATAATACAATTTTTGAAAAGAGGAAAGAATAGAGTCAACAATCAATGGACTGAGAAAATGCTCTCTCCTCTCTCTAGAAATTCACCCAAACCCCCCTAGGAAACATCTTTTCCTAGGTTTTCCTTCCACCCTCTATCCTAACCTCTCTTCCCTTTCTCAGCATCCTATTCCCCCTTTTCCTCCTCCGTTTTTTCTGACCTTTCACGGTGAACAACCCCTGCTGGCATTCCAAATCCAGCTTGCCCACGCTGGAAAACCATTCTCCCTCTGGTTCGGTCAAAAACCTTTCTAGGGATAGGGATACAGTGGGCCCCAGTGCATCTACCAAGATTGCTCCTCTTGGCAAAATGCATTCTGCTCCTTTTTCTGGCCCCAACCAGAGTTTCACTTTTGGGGAAAACAATGAGCAGTGTGCCCAAGGTGTTGTGAAGTCATCTGTCTTTTCGAGACTCGCTCTTAACCATTTGGAACCTCATTCTGCTGACCTTGACCAAGGAGCTATAGCTAGCATTTCTGCTTTAAACATCACCTTGGAAGAAATAAATAATTTGGTAGATAACCTGACCCTTCTTCCTTTGTCCAAAATGCCAAATGCTATGTTGAAGCCTGTGGTAAGCCATCTGACTCCCCTCTTATTCCTGAGTTCAGCTTACAATATTATCCTCCGGTGGTCAAAGGAGCATTTGTCAGGGTTCGCCCTCCTCTAGAAGTTGCAAGGAAAGGTGCAAAATATTGGGATACCACCCTTGTCGGCTTTTTCTTGGGACAGAAAATCCCTTTCTTTCTTGTGCGTTCCACAGCTATGAGAGTGTGGCAGAAGTTTGGGATCTTGGAAGTGCTAGGCAATAATGATGGGCTTTTCTACTTCTGATTTGCGTTTGACTCCTACATGGACCAAGTTTTCGCTAAACCTTGGTTCTTTGCGCAACGTCTCTTAATCCTCCAAAGATGGCATCCAAGTATAACCCTTGAGAATCTCCAACCCTCTGTTATTCCCACTTGGGTGATCTTCTCCCACATCCCTTGTGAATTTTCGGATGCCAAGGGTATATTAGCTATATTGCTAGTGGAGTAGGACGACCACTCCAAGCTGATTCTCTTATTGCCCTCAGATCATGAACAAATCATGCCCATATTCTCGTTGAAGTTGATGCTCAAGAGGAGCTTGTCTTGCAGATTGAAGTGGAGCATTCTGATGGAACCACTGCTGCAATTTTGGTGGAATACTAATGGCTTCCCCCTAGGTGTCCTGTATGTCGCGTTTTTAGCCATGTTTGCCCTTATTCAACAAAAGCGCAACAAACACATGTTAAATCTCAGGCTAAGAGTGAATACGTTGAAGTTAAGAGGCATGGGAAAAAACCAATAGGAGCTGATCCTTCCTCCCACAATGATTCTGACCCAGCTTCTCCCAAGCCTAGGTCTGCTCCTGACGACAGTGAGGAGGTCCTTTCACCTTTATAAACAGCTAAGGATACCACTGAAGACCAGCCCCAGACTGGTCAGGAAGATGAATTACCAGCTACTATGATTGCTGACCCAAATGTCCATGTGTTGGCTGCTAAAGTTGAGGAGAAAACCCTTGATTTGGAGACCTCTCATGTAACGAAAACCCCCCTAGAGGGTATGCTTGCACCGGAACAGAATCTTAGTCACTCTAAACCCCATGCTCCAATCGATCATGAGGCCACTATGGAATCCACGCCAGCACCATAGAACCCACGTTGTAGACCAAGAAGCAACAGATCAAGCAGTGGATCTAGCTCCAGGAGTCATAAGAGCTCCTCAAGAGGAAAGAGAGAAAAATTTTGCAAAAAAAAAGCGTTGGTTTACATGATGCCCAGTCTTGTGTTTTTCTTTTCTTTATCTCATGAATTTTATAGCCTAGAATACTCAGGGTTTAAGTGACCCCATTAAAAGTGCGGATCTAGGTAGACTTTGTGTAGAAAAGGACATATCTTTGATTGGGCTTCTAGAGACTAAAGTGAACCATTCTAATGTTGACAATGTCAAGAGAAGAATCAACCCTAATTGGAATTTTGCAATAAATCCTAATGCACCAAAGCGCATCTGGTTGGCTTGGGATGTTAATGTTTTGGAAGAACATAGCCAGTTCACCCATTATTTCTGCACAAACAGAAGACTCAACTTAAATTTCTACACCTCTTTTGTATATGCTTCTAACTCGAGGAAAGAAAGAAAGGACCTGTGGCAAAGATTGCTTCATATTAGCCCATCCATATCTAACCACTCATAGGTGACACTTGGCAATTTTAATGTGACAAAATCAGTTTTTAAGAGAAGTGGTGGCAATGCTAGAGTGATGCTGGACATAGAGGAATTTAAAAGTTTTTTAGATGAAGCTGACTTAGAGGATTTAAGGTTCATGGGTAACTCCTTCTCTTGGTCCAATAGACAAGAGGATGACCCAATCCTTAAGAAACTTGACCACATTTTTGTGAACCAGCATTGGTTGCAGATTTTCCCCAAGTCAGTGGGCATTTTTTCAACTTCTTTGCTATCAGACCACTCCCTGGCTACTATTAAAGTGAATGCTAATGTTCCAAATAGAGGATTTCCATTTACGTTCTTTGATTTTTGGATGGAATCCAAGGAATTTTTGCCAATTGTTTCTTCCATTTGGAACCAACACATTAGGGGATCAAAATGTTATCAGGTGTTCAACAAGCTCAAGACTCTTAAGAAGGAACTGAGGAATTTAAACGGAAAAAATTTCTCTCACATTTCCTTAAGAGTAGCAGCTGCCAAAGATTCTCTTTTCTTTTGCCAAGACGCCATCTCTAATGGGGACATGAATTAGATCTCCAATGAGAAAAAGGCTTTCAAGAACTACTATATCCTCAGAAGGGCAGAGGAGAGCCTTTCAAGCAAAATTCGAGGGTGAAATGGTTAAAATTAGAAGATAAAAATAATTCTTTTTTCCACAAGTCGATCTTAAGATGCCAAAATAGGAACTCCCTTTGCGGTTTAGAAAGAGCTGACAGATCCTTTGCATGCGGAGATAATGAAATCAAGACCAAGGCTACAAATTTTTTCAAAAACTTATTAAGTTGCAGTGAACAAGCAGTAAGATGGAAATCCAAAACTTTATTGTTAGAAGGCTAAATTCTAATCAGATCAATGTTTGGAAGCCCCTTTGATGATGTAGAAATGAAGCTAGCTTTCCTATCTTAACCAAATGGGAAAGCGCCTAGCCCTAATGGCTTTTCGACCAATTTCTTCAAAAAGACTTAGCATATTATTGAGCATGATATGATTCTTGCAGTTAAGGAATTTATGTGTTCAGGTTTCTTTTTGAAAGAGCTCAACAGTACTATCATCACTCTTGTCCCTAAAGTCCCCAACCCTTCAAAAAATGAGTGAGTATAGGCCTATTTCCTGTTGTAATGTAATTTACGAAGCTATCTCCAAACTTCTAGCTTCGAGATTAAAGGAAGTGTTACCTTCTCTAGTGGGCCCAGAACAATCAACGTTTATCTAAGGTCGCTGTATCACAGATAATATCTTCATTGCTCAGGAGTTAGTACATGGTTATCACTTAAATAAGGGACCCCCAAGATGTGCTCTAAAGGTAGATACATCAAAGGCCTACGACACCCTAGATTGGTCTTTCTTAGAGCAAGTTCTAGTGCTTATGAGTTTCCCTCCACATTTTCCTCAACTCCTCAACCAGTGTTTTTTTACTTCTAGATTTTCTCTCAACATCAATGGGGAGCTAGTAGGGTTTTTTCCTAGTAGAGGCTACTTATTTGTCCTTGCCATGGAAGTGCTATCAAGCTTGTTAAGACACACAAACAGTATGCCTCAATTTTCCTTTCACTGGAGATGCAAAGAGGACAGGAATTTCCCATCTAAGTTTCCCTAATGATCTGATGATCTTTTGCAAAGGGAATTTAGCTTCAGTTAACCTCATCAAAAAAGCCCTTGAAAATTTCAACGAGTTTTCTAGTCTAGCAGCAAACCCCTTGGAAAGCCTGGTTTTATTCTGCAATGTGGACCCCCAAGTACGGCAAGGTATCTTTGATAGCCTTCATTTCCAGCAAGGCTCCTTTCCTATGAAGTATCTTGGCGTCCCCCTTCTCTCAACCAAGAAAAAACAAGATTGCAACATCCTTATCACCAAAATCACTTCACGCATAGACTCTTAGACCAGCAAATATCTATCTTATGCTGGTAGACTACAACTCATTTAATGGGTCATTTTCTCAATGCAAGTCTTTTAGGCATCTATCTTTATTCTTCCATAAATGGTGATCAAAAGAATTGAGCAACTTATGAAGAATTTTCTTCGGAGTGGAAACCCTAATATTTCTACCAAAGCTAAGGTCAAATGGAAAATAGTTTGCCGTCCTAAGGAAGAAGGTGGGCTGGGCATTCCATGCCTAGAAACTTGGAATAAGGCTGCCCAGCTCAAACACATCTGGAACTTATTTTTGATGGACAGAATAAGCCTTTGGGTTGATTGGCATGTTTGCATGACTTCTTGTGCCAAAATTTCCTTAATTAACTAAGTTTTTAGGCAATTTCCTGACAATTTTTTGAGATAAATTTTCTAACAAACTATTAAGTTGGATTTAAGTGTAACAATGATATATTTTTCAGATATAGTTAAAATTTAAACTACAATTTCTTCTCAATTCAGCCCCACAGCCCCTGACCTCAGCCCTATTCAGTTAAAGCCTGTTAAGCGCATATGTTAATTAATATGTCTATGTGTTGTATTTAGGTGTTGATATCATGTTATGTATTTTATTTGTTTATATCACATGTGCTGTTGTAACATCAATGTTGTGTGGTGCTTGTGTTTTCTGACACGTGTGCTGTACAGTTGGTGGTGTTTGTATGGTCTGCAATGTGTATGGGAGGAAAGAGGAAGTTATATGGTAATGTGTGATATGTACGTAGTGGGGAGTTGAGGGCAGTTACATGTCAGCAACTGCTATGCCCACTGTGCACTTTAAAATATGGCTTTAGCCTGAGGAATAAAACTGCAAAATTCGTGGTTTCTTAAAATCCAAGATCGCTGGGTTCTCTCCCAACAAGCCCTTATAGTATAATTTATCATAGGTCGTAAAGGAAGAAAAACTCCCAAACCACATTCCACAATTGTTTCTCCTACACCCGACTCTAATACCTGACCGGTAACAAAGCCATGGACAGTAACATCAGTTTTCGAATTTTATTTACAAAATACCTTATTGTCAAATGTCTGTATGAACTTGCTGACCCATTTTCAATTAACAAAAAAAAAGACGAAAAATTACATTCTAAGAGGCATCTTTTTTAATAATTAATAATATCAATTATAGAAAGGCTTTTGAGACGCATTCCCATGAGCACAATAATTATCCCGAGATTTGAATCTCAAAAAATAAGCAGTTCAAGATATGAATGGCAATTATGTAAGGGACCAAATTTCACCTGTCATGGAGAGCAAGCAATGCTCCATCTGAAGTACGAGAAACATCGATCTCCATGCAGTCCACTTGGGAATGAAGGGCCAACCGATATGCTGCCAGCTTCAAGGAAAAGGAAGAAGAAATTAAATAATGGAAGAACCAAGTTATTGCAGAAATATAAAAATTCAAATAATTTAACATCCTGCTTCGCATTCAAATAGCAAAGAACATTAATAGCTTTTAGGATAGCTAAGAAAGTTTTGGCCATCCAGTCACTGCAAATGAAGCTTGCTTTGACTACAGGCAAGCCCCCAGCGAGGACTAGGTTTTTGATTTCCCAATTAGCACTTATAAGAAGTAGTGAGTTAAATTTCATCTTCAGATTGTCATCACCATAATTAAAATGCATACGCACTGTGTTGGCAAATGCTTTAGTTGAATCACCACCATGAGCACAAACAAGAGGAGGTTCTTTCAGCCAACTGCATCTTCTTAGTTGCGCCTGCATATATGTAAAAGAATATTTATTATGATTTTGATCCTTCTTATTTTGTATTTATAGTCTTTAATCCATAACCATTGCAGTAGAAAATTTTCTTCCTCAAAATTAAAAAATGCCACCATGACTAACACATTCAAGAGATGTTAATTGAAAAAAATAAATAAAAATAAAAGAAAGGCATATAAAAAACTGAATTGTCAACTAGGAAATTGAGAGTAGAGGAATCTCCCTATATCACCAGATATGTATCCCTTCTTTTTGAAGGATACAAATGATGATAGGATCTTAATTTCTAGATATAGCATTTTGTTCTTCAGAAATTATTGCAATCAACGGCAGTAGAAAGCCCATGACAAGCAGCAGACAGTCGATTTTAGCTGTTAGAAACCATGTCATAAATTCAAGACGATATATTTGAACTATTGCTTGATAAAGAGTCCTGGCCCGGTCAGACATCCGTCATAATAGCTATAGAACACCATAACAAGTCACATATTGACAGCTTCCAATTAAATGACAAATACATAACCAAGAATCAAAGAAATGGGAAATGAAGCTCCTAAATATATAATGGAAAAGGTTCTAGATGATAAAAACAAAGAAAGCCTTTTAAACAGATTCCACTGGATTCAGTCACATGTCAAGCCCCAAAGATTCTCTGTCTAATGATGCCCGGACTATCTTGGAAAAAAATCCACCTCTCTTGCTGAATTAGAAGAGAGAAAGAGAGACTTCTTTCTGGTATACTCAATTCAGACACTTTTTGCCCCACTACAGCATGGTACTGCCTCAGCATTCACATCTTGCATATGCTCTTTTGACCCAATTAATCTCCAACTGCCATGGCAACATCCATTCTTGTACAATGCTATTGGCTAATTTAAGGGGCACTTCATGACATTCGAATAACACAGAGGAGGGCAAATGCATGCTCCATTTGCACATGATGCTCAAAGGCCGTTCAGAATTTATTGTATTAAAAATCATGGAACAATTAAAAAATTGGAGTCAGGATCTTAAAATATATCATCTCAAAAAAAAAAAAAAAGAGGAAAGAAAAAGCTAGTAGAAAGTTTTGGCTCTAGAGATACACAGACAAAAGCAGCTTGACTCTTGTTTATGGAAACACGGTTCTTTTCTATTCAGAAAATGGCATGCACCAGGATAACCTCTACTCGAATCTCCAGATCTAAATATTCTTAACTTTCCATCTTGGTAAACATGCCAATTTCTCCTTGTAATGGAAATAGACATTCTTAGCAGCAAATGGCATGTACCAGAATAACCGCCACTTGATCAAGAACTCCTACTGCAAAACATTAGCTGCATTTCAATTTCCTTATGCTTTTGCAGTAATCATCAGAACCTCCTTAGATCGAGGCAACATAATTTGCTAGTGATTTGATCACTACTCCTCGCAAATTGTCTTGAAACATCAGAGCTATGCTAATGGCATACCTTTATATGGAAACTAGCCAAAAAACAAAAAAGTTCTCGAATTATAGTACGAAGAAATGCAGTAGGTTCGTGCCTGTGCTTGAGTGCTACAATTAGAACTGAACTGGATGTACATTTTGACAATGAACAGCAATTAAAACAAATAGTTACAGTGTCTCAATTCCATATACTATTTACTACACATGAACTAACTTTCCAAGAATCTAAAAAGCCAAAGGAAAGTGAAAAAACTCCATTTATCTCCTCATCGATTACATAACCGTTGAATTCAGCCAGAAAGTATGATATAAGCCAATCCAATACTCTATTAAACAAATAAGTCAGGCATAATCATCAGTAAAAGCTTTAATTATGTTCAAAGCTTCAAGCTAAAAAGTCAAACTAATTTCAACAAGACAGCTTGCGTAGGATATTTCAATTGATCCATAAAAGTGAATGTGAGAGAGAGAGAGAGACCTGACGGATGGATCGGAGACGGAAGTGGAAGAAGATTGGAGGAAGAAGGGTAACGGCGGCTAGATAAATGACGATGATGCGAAACAAACTCCGGCGAGAAAATCTGAATGGAAATGCATTACTATAGTTATTGTTGTATCCTACCAGCAACGGTCGTCTTCTTCTTCTTCCCAGAATGTCCATAGAATGAAATGGTAAACCAAAGCTTTATCGCCGCGATGTCATGCGTTGAAATTGGAATGGTTTATTTCCAACTTCACCAACCCCCCCCCCCTCCCCCCCTAAGAAAGCTTGCCCTTGCGACTCAGTTCTGACTTTTTGTTTGTGGAAAACGTTTGCTCAAAATTTTTCGAATGGTTTTTATCGTTATCAAATATTATGTAAAATTTCTAAAGAGATTATGGAGGTTTGTACGTTGTACGTTTGGGAAAAAATAAATGAAATTATTCAAAAAATTCTAAGGTTCGATCACTTAAGAACAATTATATCATACCATTAGTTTTGAATTCAATAAATCACCATTCATTAAACAGAAAAAATCACAACAGTCACGATATGACGGTTACTATAGTAGATAAAATCTACATAAGATGTATAGAATTAAGCAACTTAAAGTATTAAATCTTATACCTATTAATAATTATAGTTTTTCAAAATACCTATTTAAGATAACTCCTTATCCGATAACAAAACATTACTTATATAAGTATTTTTACAAATAGAGTTATAATTTATATTAAAGGTTTACAAAAATAGCAGGTCTTGAAGTTTATTTACAATGAGATAAGAAAATACTTGGCGTTCTAGAGATTTCTAGTTAATTTCCTCAAAACAAAAAAAAAAGTCAAAAGCCTAAATTTCAATGAATTTTACTTTTCTTTTGTTTCTTTTCCAACTAACTGTGTACTAACCTTAGGGTAGTGATATCTAGCATAATTAGCTTAATAAGTGTCTTTTTCAACTAAATATCTAGCATAATTAGCTTAATAAGTGGAACGGAGATCGAAGAGTATTATACAAACACAAACAAGGTTATTAATTATTATGAAATACAATACAATACAATCAATCATTTGTAACATCGCACAATATTATCCAGCTCATTGTGTAGTCAGAGAAACTATATCTACTCTAAACTAGTTAAAGAGTTTATCACAACTCAAATCAAATCAAAACACAAACTTATGTAATGAAAAACATTTTTCTTTCGTGACCACCTTCAAACTACAGCCCTTACGCTTGTCATGACGTCATTGTTTGTCACTTAGTTTAACTAAGAATGAGTAATGAACCATTTCATTTATCCTAATTGAAGGGAATTGGTATTTGCTCTAACACATTTAATCATTCTCTTAATAGGTTGCTATGTATGTCTACTCACGTTAGTAGTTGAATCACCATTAGTTCCATTTAAGGGTGGCTAAACAAATTAACACAATACAAAACTATGAAATTATGTAAAACAATATGTTAAAAAGTTCAACTCTTATCATAAATAGAATACTAATCACACACATCGCATATGCACAGATAACTAATTTAGAACTACAAATAAAAGCACTTTTAAGCTTTTAGATACTTTGATATAGTATCTCAATAAGCGGTAAAATCATGACCCCAACTTGTTTATATTGACACTCACTATAATAAGCCTATATTGTAGACGTTTTGCTCATTGAGAAACCTTATATATCGGATTTAGTTTTCTTAAAGGTTACAAAAACATTAAGGTTTTATTTACTCTTTATATAATCATAAAGTTATACACACAAGTATCCATATATGTATATATATATATATATTTGAGGTATATTATTATTCTTATATGATGGAATATAGTTTATTTAAATACATATTTATTATAGTTTTATTGTATAAGCTATATTAAGTTAGTGAGCATTAATAATATACATAGTTATATTATTACTTATAATATATCGTTTTAATCATATCGAAATATATTTTTAATTCTTCAATTTACATTTCAATTGTGATATGATTATCATAGTGTGTAAATTTTCATAATATTATAGAAATACTAATTTTATTACTCAGGATTATCCAATTTTAGTAAAAGTAGTATTATCGGGTTTGTACGAACTCAACGATACCTAATACGGGTTTTATCTCAAGAAATAGCTTTTAAAGGGTATTTTTAGTTTCTATTATACATATATATCTCTATAACAAGTGTTGTCATATTATGTAACTAGGTTATATTGTATACAGTTTCTTAACATTGCTTAGCAATATATATAGTTTCTAGTCCTAACATGCATACATCCTAACTTAGGTCATATGATGGCACAAAATACAATAAAAACTCACTCTAATCAAACCTAGTTAATATGTACATATATAAGATTTATTCAAATATTTATTATATTTTAGCCTAGTATTACTAAAAATATGTCTCAGTTAGTAAATTAAGCTATTTAAATACGATAATTCATAATAAACAGTCAGGATCACTAATTAATTCCACAAAAAATTCTATAGACTAAAAAAAATATAGGGAATTCAATTAGCAAGTGATTTTATACTATCGGGTTTATCGCCTATATAGGTATAATTACGTTTTTACCTCTAATTTACGATTAATTAAGCAAATAATATAGTTTTTACACCAAATTAATTTTAACCTATCATAACATCATTATAAACATTTAGAATTAATTGAATCCTAATTTTATCAATTATTTCCCTCAAAATCAATTTATTTCATAAATTGCCCTATTTTTAGGGCTAAAAATGCAATAAATATTAAACATATATGAAATTAAAATTGAACTACATAGCAATAAACTAGATGTAATATGTATTCTATAGAAAAATTTTAAGCTTAAAACAATGTTATTTAATATATTTATTTTTAATTTCAAAATTCAGATTAATAATGCATTTGTTAAGCAAGTATATAAAATACTCATAATTTTATAATAAAAATTATAGTATTAAAGCATCCTAAAAATAACCAAGGAATAATTTTTTAAGTTAGTTTAGTATTTTTAAAAAATATAAGAAAAACAGGGCAAAATGAAGACTAACTGTTTGTTGAAGCTCCGGTGGTTGTTGATCTGCAAAGGGGTAGTTGGAGAGGCTAGACGGTGGGTGGGCTTCTAGTGGCTAACGGGGTTCAACAACAGAGCATCAAAGGGTTGGGGAACCAAGCCAAGGCGTGTATTACTCTATTACTTTCCTATTTTTTCTATAATTTTCCTGAATTTTCTCTTAAGTGTTTATAGTTCCTAAATATGTAAAATGGTATCTACAATCCTTTTACATAGTGTGTTGATTTGTTTGGAATTTTTCTTCAATTTTAATTAATTTTTTCTTACTTTTTCTCACCATTATCCAAGTAGGAGGTAGCTTAATTTGGTTCATTTTACCTTTTGATTTAGCTTATTAGATTCTTGAAGGTTGCCACCGTGAACTTCTTGCTGAATCTAGAATTTCCAAAGTGATTTGGATAGGTTTTAGTAGAATTTTAAGTAAAATTATAGTATTATATATATTATATTGATATTTAGTAATTTTACCAATATACGTATATATATATCATATATATTCGTTACATGAAATGAGTAATCACACTCATGTAATTATATTTTTCTCATGTTAATTATTTTTAAGATATATTTTGTATTTAATTTTGTGAATTTATCACTTATTGTATATATTTTTAAGTTTTTGTATTAATTTACGAGTATATTTATTATATATACCAAATATATTCATAAATATATATATATTTATATAGTATATTATGCTATATTTTTTCTTTTATAGCTTAAATAACTTATTTCTAAAACTTCATTACGTTTCGAGCTCAAATTTAGAGGTTTCGACAAGTTTTGCGTTATATTAAATAATTATACTGCTAAAGTTAAAATGGGGATTTTAGGCTAATATTTTTGAAATCTAACCTCATTGAATTGTTTTAACTAACTTTTCTAATATAATAGTAAAGTTTAGACTCAATCGAATAAGTTTCCTCGTAAGCCTTAAATCCAAGTATGATTGTCATAAATACGATTTTAAGCGCTCACTTTTCCACCTCTCTTCAAGAAAGCTATGTCTTGAAAACTTTTAATTTATCTATAATAACTACTTATTAAAACCTATTACTTACCTGTTTTCTTAACAGTTTCGAGTAGCAATTCTTTATTGTCATCTTTGGTTCCCAAGTTATTTCTACTCTTAGACCACTACTCTACTGAACTTTCACATATTCAACTTTCCGATTTCACATCTTTTGAATACGATTCTCCAAGATCTTAATAAGCTTTTCTTCAACTATATAATCCTTCTGTAAATCCACTTATTTTAACTTTACATTTACATATGGGTTCTTCACAAACTTTCGTAACATCGATACATGAAACACATCATGGTATCCAGCTAAACTTGGTGGTAAAGCAATTCAGTACACTACATTTCTTACTTTTTCCAAAATTTCAAAAGGTCTGATGCATCAAAGGCATAGCTTTCCTATGGTATTGAAGTGTTTAAATCCTTTAAATGGACTTATCTTAACATATGCATGATCCCCTATTATAAACTTTATAGGTTTCCTTTTCAAATCTACCTAACTTTTATATCGATATTGTGCTGTTTTCATCCTCCATCATATTATCTTTACTTTATTATTCATTTGTTCGATCATATCGGGTTTTATTATTGCATATTCATCATTTTCCCAATATAGTGGTGATCGTCATTTTCTTCCATACAAAACTCCATATGGTGTCATTTGAATCATTGTTTGATAATTATTATTATAATCAAACTCCATCAATGGTAAATGTTGATCCCAATCACCACCAAAGTCCAAAATACAGCCTCTTGACATATCTTCAAGTATTTGAATAATTCTTTTCGACTGTCCATCTGTTTAGAGATTATAAGGCATGCTAAATTGCAACTTAGTTCCTAAAGATCAATGTAAACTCTTCCAAAATTTTGATACAAATCGACTATCTCTATCTAACATAATGCTTATTGGTACACCATGTAATCTAAGAATCTCTCTTATATATAGTCATGCCATATTCTCCATTAAATCACTAGTCCGATAAAGTAAGAAATGAGTGCATTTCATCAACCTATTTACTATAACACAGATTGAATTGCGACCTAATCTTGTCCTTAGGAGTCCTATTACAAAATCCACAGTAATGTGATTCTACTTCCATTGAGGTATTTCTAATGATTGTAATAAACCACTAGGTCTTTCATGTTCTGCCTCACTTATTGACATGTATTACACCTAGCTACATATTGTGCCATACCCTTTTTCGTACCTTTCTACCAAAATAATGCTTTTAGATTATAGTACATCTTATTTCCACTAGGATGCAATGTATAACCAGTATCATGCGCTTCAGCTATTATCTCATCCTTTAGCTTTGAGTCATTGGGCACACAAACTCTATTCTTATATCTTAATACACCTTTAGTATTAATTTTGAAATTAGGTACATTACATGTACTCAACTTTTCCTTAATCTCCTTTAATTTCTAATCTTCATCTTATTAAAGCTTAATTCACTTTATTAGGGTTGGTTGTACTACTAAATTCATTAACTACACATTAGTCTCATGCAATATGAATTCAATCTCTAACTTTTCAAATTCTTTAATTAGTTCACATTAAGTAATGAGTAAAGGAGCCACTTATTCGTAATTCTTGCGACTCAATACATCTGCTACAACATTAGCTGTGCTAAGATGATAGTTTATAATGAAATTATAATCTTTAATTAATTCCAACCAACGCCTTTGTCTCAAGTTCAATTCTTTTTGAGTAAAGAAATACTTCAAACTTTTATAATATGTGTATATCTCATAATGTTTTATTTATATAGATAATGTCTCCAAATTTTCAAAGTAAATACCATAGCTGGTAACTCTAAATCATGTGTTAAGTAATTTTTCTCACGAGGCCTTAATTATCTTGATGCATATGCTATTACTTTTCCATCCTGTATCAATACACAACCTAATCCATTCCTAGAAGCATCACTATATACACAATGGGGTTTATTTAGGTATGGTAAAATAAGTATTGGTGATGAAATCAAACGATCCTTTAACTCCCAAAAGCTTTGCTCAAATTCATTACCCCATTCAAATCTAACATCCTTCTACGTCAATCGAGTTAAGGGTTTCATGATCTTAGAGAAATCTTTTATAAATCACTTGTAATATCTAGTTTTTCCAAGAAAACTCCTTACTTCTGACACAGTAGTTAGTTGTTTCCATTTAGCCATCGCTTTGATTTTTTCAAGATCCACCAAGATTCCTTCACCCAACACTATATGTCCTAAGAATAAGATTTTATCCAACAAGAAATTGAACTTACTCAACTTAGCATACAGTTTACTGTCCCTTAGGTTCTACAAGGCCAAACGCAAATGATTGGTATAATCCTCTTTAGTCCTTGAATAAATTAAAATGTTATCAATGAATACCACAATAGATTTATCTAAGTAAGGTTGATAGATCCAATTCATTAAATCCATAAGCATAGCCGGTGCATTTATTAAACCAAAAGGCATAACCAAAAACTCATAGTACCCGTATTTAGTTAGAAAAGCCATCTTCGCTACATCTTCCTGCTTAATTTGTAACTGATGATATCCAAATCTTAAATCAATCCATAAAAACATGGTTGCACCATGCAGTTGATCAAACAAGTCATCGATTCTGGGTAATGGATATTTACTCTTGATAGTCACCTTATTTATTTTCCGGTAATCAATACACACTCTCATGGTTTCATCTTTCTTTTTCATGAATAATACTTATGCTCCCTAAGGACACACACTAAGTCATATAAATGTTTCATCTAATAGCTCCTAAAGTTGCTTAGTTAACTCTTGAAGTTCTATCGGTGACATCTGTTACGAAGCTTTTGACATCGGTTTAGTTCTTAACATTAACTCTATAGTAAAATTTAACTCCCGATGTAGTGCTAAACCATGTAAATCTTCTGGAAAGATATTAAGAAATTCACATACTACAAGTATTTTCAACACTTTTGGAGTTTCCTTTTCCCCTTATATAGCAAATATCTAATAAAGTTGCCACTCCTTAGTAGTCTTAATCATTTCTTCACTTACTTCAGTTACCACTAATCTTAGGCTTTACTTACCGATCTTTCCTTGAATTATCACTTTACCTTCATCTAAGATTATATTCTTATTTTGGCGATCCACTTTAGCTCTTTGTTTGGACAACCAATTTATTCCCATAATAATATCATACCCCTTAATTAGTAAAACCATTAGTTTTATAGGGAATTCCTTTCCTTAAATTTGCGATTATCTATTATCTACTACTACTTTTCATGTCAACACTTACTCTCTCGTAGGGGTTCTCACTTTATAAGTGGATTTAACTTCAATCATCTTAATCCCATTTCCCAAGACAAATTCTTAACTACTAAACAAATGTAATGCTCTAGTATCAAATAATACATAAGCAGTTCGCTTATTTACCAGTATATTTCCTGAAATAATTACTACTATTATAGTTATCTATCACTTGCATACTACCTTTAAGTTACTTATTTTCATGACTTTTAACACTTCCTATATATACGATACTTGTAATCAACTTATGAGTAAATAGTATTATTAGTTAGTTTACATACCTGTCACTAAGCCTTGGTTGGTTCCATCAATATCCATCCCATCATCCGAGTCATCATGAAATTATTGTTCCATCTATTCATCGAAATCCCCGGTATCCTCTATATACCCTCTATTACACTCCAAAAAGGTAGGGTCGTAACAATTGCACCGTGTGAATCATCCTAAGATAAAAATTTTCCTTACAACTGCTATCTTAGACCTCGTTCACACCAAGCATACTCGACTCTATCCCTTTGAAACATCAAGTTCGATACCTGTTTGTTATAAACTTATGGAGTAATCTTGTGAAATAATTTGTTAAAAATAAACTTGTAATTTGACTTTGCAAAAGAGTGATAGTAAATCCCATAAGTATCTATCATTTCATATACAGACTAGAATATTAGAAACTACTAAGTCTTTTGAGGAGTCTTGTATAGTTTTCCTTAAAATTTAAGAAAGTCATTACTAAGGACAATGATTAGCCATTTCTTATTACGCCTCACTCCTCATCCCAGTTTACTTGTGCTTTGGTTTTGTGTAGGTACTTATAATCTATTCAGAACCTACAAAACAAACTATAGGGAAATTAGCAACAGCTTGCTCGGTAAGTGAGGTGGAAACGAAAGTATGCATTCAACACATCATAAGCAAGATTTTCAACCAAGTTGATTAGATGCATCACGTGTACAAGCAAATGCCATTGCACATTATTATTCGGTCTGTTATGAGATCAAAGAAATTGTGCTTGCTTTAATCCGGGTTGAGGAGCTTCACTTAGTGCAATTGCGAATCGAAACCAAATCAGGGCTTATGCAATCCCATGACCACCATTGAATCACGACCCTCAACCTTACCGTAACCTCTTCTTCTGTCACTTAGTTCAGCTAAGGGTAAGGAAATGACCATTTCAACTATCCTTATCAAAGAGAGACGTGTTTAGCCCAAAAATCTTAACCATTACCCCTAATAAGTTGTAATGTAAGTCAGGGTAGATGCTAAGTTAAGTTTAAGTTAACTCATTTTTATAATGATCAACCAAGCTTAGACAATTCAAACATAATAATGTTTACAGAGCAACCATAACATGGAGCTCAACTTCCATCACAGCAAATTGAATCTCAAACATAAGCACTGCACATGCGTAAACGGCTAACTACAAGCATAAGAAAATACATGCTAAAGTCTCTAGATATTCTGAAATAATACTCCAAAATGTTGTGAAACATCGATTCCACTTACTTATACTAAAGCTTACTTTGACAAATCTGAGATATTAAGGCTTCACTCACTTGGAAGTCCTATGTATACCAAAACTCATATTCAGTTTTCGTAAAATTCACGAAAACTTCAAGGTTATATCTAGCTCTTTATATTATCTTATAACTTAGTTAAAATACTATTTATGAAATTATGTATATATATATATATGTTAAAGTATATTATTCATATATGTAGTGAAATACAATTATTTATATAAATATGTACTTTATTATAGTTTTACTATATAAGTTACATTAGATTAATGAATATTAATGATATACATAGTTACATTATTACTTATAATCTATCATTTTTATCGTATCGAAATGTTCATTTCATCGATCAAATTATATTTCAATTACGAAAATGTCATCATAGGACGATAATTTTCTTAATATTATAAAATACTTACTTTATTACCTAAAATCATCCAATCTTAGCCAAAATTGTATTATCAGATTCGTATGGACTCGACGATACATAATATGCGTTCCATTTCAAAAAGACAACTTTTAAGTGATATTTTTATTTCTAATCTACATATGTACTCAATAAATAATATTGCATTAATATTGTATTATACAAACAAAGTGTAGTGATAAAATCAGTACTTTTCTATCCTTAATATGTATATATCATAACTCGAGTCTATAATATTACAAAATATAACATAAATAGCTACTAATCTCACTAGACTAGATTATATATATTTAGGATTTATTCAATTAATTATCATCCTTTTATTCTAATATTGCTAAAGACATATTCCAGTTAGTAAATTAAGTCATTTAATTTGGAAAATTCAAGATAAATAGCTAGGATCACTAAATAAATCCATGAAAATTTCTGTAGACTGAGAAAAATATAAGGAATTCAATTAACAAGTGGTTTCGTGGTATTGGGCATATCACCTATATATGTATAATTACTTGTTTACCCTTAATTTGTGATTAATTAAGCAAATAATATCATTTTTATACCAAATTATTTATAACATGTCTTGACATTATTACAAGTCTCCAAAAATCATTGGACATCAATTTAATCAATTAATTTTACAAAAATCAATTTATCTCCTAAATTACCTTATTTTTAGCTATTTTTAGGGCCTAAAAATGCTATGAATACTAAATATATATAAAATCAAAATCGAGCTGCATAGTAATGAACTACATGTAATATATATGCTACAAAAAATTTTGGGCTTAAAACATCATTTAATATATTTATTTTTAATTTGAAAATTCAGGTCAATAGTGCATTTCTTAAGGAAGTATATAAAATATTCATAATTTTGCAAAAAGAAAAAAATTTATAGAATGAAAGTAAATCTAAAAAAACCTATAAATAATTTTTTAAAAATTTTTCTCATTAATTTAATATTTTTAGAAATTTCTTAAAAAATAGGGTAAAATTTTAGATTTAGAGTTCATTAGAACTTTAGCCACCATTGGCCAATAGAGTTATGTTGGCCAGAAAGGGCATAGGTGGCTTTACTTAGGTCCAGTGGGACTCCATGTCAGGTCACTAGATGGTCAAGGATTCACACTAAGTCAGTACTTCACTCTGTTTTTCTAAATTTTTTCTTAATTTCCTAAAATTTTTCACAAATTTTTCTTTGAGTGTTTTGGGTTCCTAAATGTGTAAGATGAATTCAAGAGTCTTATTTATACTCTGCTAGGATTTTTCCACAAAATTATTTTAAATTTTTTTCACTTTTTCTTCACAAAATTCCAAGCGTAAAGTGTTAAATTCTTGAAGATTTGCTTTTGATTCATCAATTCAACTATTTCCAAGCTGCTACTATGGTTTCTAAATTTTTCCGATTGATTTAGATAAGTTTTGTTGATTTTTTTAGCAAAATATTAATATTTTATGTATATTATATTAATTTTTAGCAATTTGCTAATATACGTGTATGTATCCTGTATATATATATATATATATATGTATATTACATGTAATGAGTGATTATACGCATATAATCGTGTTTCTAGCATGTCTTTTATTTTTAAGATATATTTCCTATTTAAGCTTATGTATTTATCGCTTATTATGTATAATTATATAATTTCAAGTTAATTTACAAGTATTAATATACCAGATATATTCATAAAAATATACCTATATTCTTATAGTACATTATGTTATATTATTCCTTTTTATAGTTTACATAACTTATCTTTAAGAAGTCGTTATGTTTTAGACTCGGTTTTAGGAGTTCTGATAAGTTTTGTACTATATTGAATAATTTCACTTATAACACTAAAATTGGGGTTTTAGGTCATTATTTCTAACATCTAACTTCACTATGTCACTTTCACTAACTTTTCTAATTTACTCGTAAAGTTTAAACTCAATTGGATAAGATTTTCATGAAGGCTTGAAATTTATGTACATTACCCTAAGTACAACTTTAGAGGCTCATATAAAGTAAATCCTCATTATTTTTATTGTATTCTTGATATTTTATTATATTTTTTACTTCCAAGCCTATGAGAATTCCTTGATGAGGGTAATCATATTCCTTATAAGTTTTTAGCCTAATTGGGTTACTTTTCCGAATGCCCTAAACCAACTATTGACCATAGTTGTACAAGAATGAGGCTTTACTCTAAGGTTCATGTCCTAATTACTAATTTGGGGATATCACACCCTCGATTGCAGGCGTCTAAGCTAGTATAACAATCATCTTTACTCCTCTAGATTTCTTAGTCCTTTATCCTACTTGACTACAATATCTTAAAAAGTGTCCCAACATTCCATACCTGTAATACTTCACTGTTTTCATCTTTGGACACTTTGTTGACATATGATTTGGATCACCACACAAAAAACATTTACCTTTCAACTGAGGACATTTACGGGGAAAATGTTATACTCTATATTTCTAGCATCTTACATTCCTTGCCTCACCATAGAAACTATATCCTATCTTGTTTGAAGTAGAGCCATTAGTCACAACTGCCAATTTCTTTCCTTTTCGACCCGAGTTACTATTTGCACTTGGGAATGTCCTCTTAAAGATATGTCTATACCGACTAACTCCCCTCGGTTTCTTTCTCCAATCATTTTGCATGGTTTTGGGTCTACTTTACTTTCGTAATTTTTACCGTATAGCAATTATCAATAACATATTAATAACTCAATCAAAATACAATTATCTCGAAGTCAAAAAAATGTAGATTATTCTCTAATTGACGTACCTTGTCCACAATTTGATAATAAGTGGAGAATTTATAATCCATCAACTTGCATCACATCGTTAAGTTAAACCCATTAAGGAAAAGATCATTCTTTAGCTCCTAATAATCTTTATATGACTCAGGCACATATTACAACAACCTATTAAATTTGTTCTTATATTGAGCCACACTTATAGTGCCCTTCTTTATCTCTATTAATTGCCAAGTCATCTGATTTTGCATACTTACAAGGAAATATTCCATCTTAAATACCTCTAGAAATACTTATCATGTAATAAGGCTAGTGATTATTCGTGTTGTTGAGTCCTACCAAAATTGAGCTCCCATCTTTAGTAAAAAAGTACCATAAAAAAATTTTTAATTATCTAAAATTTTAAATGCCTCAAAACTACACTTGATGTGCTTTAACCAATCATTAGCTAGGGTAGGCTTACCTATTTCACCTTCAAAATACCAGTTGGCCTTCATAAACTTAGGAAGTTTACTCCTCCCTTAGGGTCGAATTCCTCTACGTTTAGCCTCTGGTAACCTTTGGTTCACTACATTTCCACTTGAGATCAGATGTTGAATCAAAGCTCCTTACTGTTGGATCATAGTATTCATATTAGCCAACATTTGCCCAAACTGAGTTGAGTCTATCATGTTTGGAATGGGTGGTGGTACATCATTTCTAAGTGGTTTTGGCAGATTAGGAGGGTTAGAGGGTGGTACTACTTCCTCAGGTCAACCATTTCCATTTCTATTTGTCTCATTTAGCATAATTAGATTTACAATCACTAACTATCAACCTTGTAATCAATTTTCATGATTATTTCTCATACAAGTACTAGGAAATAAGTATATATATGCTTCATTCTTTCATAATTATATTCACTTTACATTAGTGCATATGATAACTAGAACTTTACATTTGAAAGATTAAATCACTTTATTTATAAACATTTAATTACATATTTGATCACTTGTTTATAGTACTTTTATCTATACAAAAGTTTATTTACATCATTTATATTCTTGACAACCATAACCTCAAAAGTACAAAAAGTTACATTCAAAAGTACCTCAAAAGTTGCTAAGGAACCTAGGTATATTAAAATAACTAAGTTAGGTGATATCAAAAGTCTTAACCATGTCATGTCTCAAACTAATAACTTTTTCAATTACTCGAACTTTCCGAAGCTGCTACATCTTCTAAGGCAAACTAGTCATCCTCTATATCTTCTTCAGAATCTGAACTTACTACTACTATTACTTTAGGGGTGTTTGGTATCATAACTACTTCTTGCATTTTACTCCCACTATCCTCTACTTTACCTTTAAGAATAGCCTCTACTTCAGCCTTTACCTCAAACTTCTCTTCTAAATCTTCCTCAAGATCCTCCTCATCATCAAAGCCTAGGTGGTATCATAGGGGGTTTGGGTTCCTGAGACTGTAGTGGTACTTCTATACCTACATTCTTAACTATAGGATATCTGGGAAACCAATCAATCACATCGAGAGGATAATTTCTAGGGATATGTGGAACACCTAAAGGCACTTAATCAAAATTTGGATAATAATTCCTACCTACTACTACTATAGTAAGAAAATATAACGTAGGAATCATTGCAGACAAAATTCCATTTTCTTTTAAATACTTCTTCTCAAAAGTAGCTATTGCGATATATTTATTATATGTCGGCCCCAACCCATCCATCATCAACTTCTAGTCATTTTGCATACTAAAAGATACTCAATGCTTATAATTATCAATAATCTCATCAATGATATAAAACACCCTCCAGACAACTATATTTAGTAATAACTTTTGCATCCGAATTCTATATTTGATAGGTGTTTCATCAACTTCCCATTCAAAATATAACTATACATATACGAAACGATTCCTATAGATCTAAAATTAATCAAGTTGGAGGTCAGTTTACGTCACACAGTATTTATCGTTATTACTTCATAATTCTTTTACATACATAAGTTATATATATAATCCTATAAATCTAAGTATTATACATTTCATTATTAACCTTACTCTTAGTGAACCTAAGTCTAATTCATTTTAATTAAATGCTTCAAAACTTGGTTCTTTTAAAACCATATTTTGATACCAACTCAGAACTATCACGCTTGGAATAGGAAAAGTCGTAACAGTTCCGTCATGTAAACTAATTTAAGATAGAAGTTGACCTCACAGTTACTATCGTAGATACAGTTTATATAAGGAGTACATGACTTAACCAACTTAAAGCATCCAGTTTGATACCCATTAATAATCAAACCTGTGGTATAGCTTTTCAAAATATCCATTTAAGACAACCTGTTGTTCGATAATATAATAGTTCTTATATAAGTATTTCTATACATAGAGTTATAATTTACACTAAGAGACCACTGAGCAGGTGAAGGTTATGTAGTCCTAACTTAGCCAAGACCTGAAGAAAGAGGCTTTAGTGATTACCCAAGCCAAGCTAAAAAGGGAGATGGAGCTTGAAGGATCGACCTACCTGCTTGTCTGAAGGATTTTGGAGATGAGGCCTGAGGAGGAGTTGCCTGCCAAGGTAAAAACCTTACTGAAGGAATTTGCTGACCTATTTCCAAAGGAACTGCCAAAAGGTCTACCTCCAATCTGAGGCATTAAGCATGCAATAGACCTATAGCCATGAGCCGCACTTCCAAACAAGCCTGCTTATAGGCTGAATCTCGAACAGGCTGTCGAGCTGTAGAAGCAAGTAGATGAGCTCATGGAGAAGGGGTATTTGCGTGAGTCCCTTAGCCTTTGTGTCGTTCCGACCTTATTATTGTTAAAGAAGGATGGTTCTTGGAGGATGTGTGTGGATAGCTGAACAATAAATTGAATCACCATCAAGTCAAGGTATCCCATACCCAAGCTTGACGACATGCTAGATGAATTAAGCTGAGCAAGAATGTTCTCCAAAATTGACCTTAAATCTGGATACCATCATATTCAAATGCGCGAGGGTGATGAGTGAAAGACTGCATTCAAGACACGACATGGTTTATATAAATGGCTTGTAATGCCATTTAGACCGTCCAATGCGTTGAGCACATTTATGCGCTTGATGAATCATGTGCTCCAAGAATTATTAGAAAGGTTTGTCGTAGTTTATTTTGATGACATTCTGGTGTACAACCTCAACTTGGAGACTCACTAGGAGCATCTCTAAAGAGTCCTTGCAAAACTCTGAGTTGAATAACTCTACGCCAATCTGAAGAAGTGCAACTTTTTCTGATCTGAGGTGATCTTCTAGGGGTTTGTTGTGAGTGGAGGTGGCATTCGAGTCAATGATGAGAAAATAAGAGCGATCATAGAGTGGCTTGAGCTAACCTATTCTGCAGATGTGAGAAGTTTCTACCGTTTAGCATCATTCTATCGCCAATTCACAAAGGATTTCAATATGATTGTGACCTCACTTACCGAACTGTCAAAGAAGAATATTAAATTTAGATGGAGGGAGAGAAAGAGAGGAGGAGAAGTTTTGAGGAAGTGAAAGAGAAGCTAACTACAGCCTCCATCTTAGCTCTATCAAGCTTTGACAAGGTGTTTAAAGTAAAGTGTGATGCATCCAAACTAGGCATAAGTACTGTATTGATGCAAAAAGGTTGACGTATTGCTTACTTTAGTGAGAAATTTTAAGGAGCTATACTCAACTATTCTGTCTATGACAAAGAGTTCTACTCTTTAATCTAAGCCTTAACAATATGGCAACACTATTTGCTGCCCAAGGAATCTATGATCTACACTGATCATAAGTCCTTGAGGTATTTGAAGAGCCAACCCAAACAACCTTGGAGACAAGCCAAATGGATCAAGTTCATAGAGGGTTTTTCTTATGTTATAAAGTATAGGAATGGAATAAATAATGTAGTGATCGACGCCCTATCAAGATGACATGCCTTCCTGATTAAGCTGCAAATAAGGCTACTTGGTTTTTTAACCATAAAGAATTTATATGCTGAGGATCCGCATTTTGGTCCAATTTATGCCCGATGTGAGAAAGGACAGACACTAAATGACTATCACAGGGAGGACGGATACTTATTTAGAAAGAGGAAGCTATGTATCTCGACCTGTTCCACTAGAGAATTACTATTGTGCAAGGCGCATGGAAGGGGATTGAGAGGACACTTTGGCCAACGCCAAACCCATGAGGTACTATCCTCCAGATTCTTTTGGTTGAGGATAAAGAGAGATATCCAATTTGTGTTAGAAAAGTGTGCAATCTGCCAAAAAGTGAAGAGCCAAGTCGAGCAAGGACATTATTAACCCTTACCGATCCCAACCAAACCATGGTTTGAGCTGAGTATGAATTTCATGTTAAGATTGCTAAGGACGTCCCGAGGAAAGGACTCCATCAAGGTAGTTGTAGACCGATTTAGCAAGATAGTACATTTCGTGTCCTGATCCAAAACTAATGACACTTCGACTATCTTCTTTCTTTTCTTGCAGGAAGTAATTAAACTTCATGGAATTCCTCGAACCATTATTTCAGATCGAGATCCAAAGTTCATGAGCCACTTCTAGAGGATGTTGTAGAGGCGAATGGGAACCCAGCTATTGTACAGCACATCCTGTTATTCACAGACCGATGGATAGATCGAAGTTGTCAACAGAACCGTGAGAACTTTTTTGTGGGTTACTATTGGACACGATACGACCAACTGAGATCTATGCCTACTAATCATTAAGTTCGCTTACAACAAGACTGCCCACAGTATAACAAATATGTCTCCATTTGAGGTCGTGGATAAGTTCAGCAAAATGGCATATTTCATGCCCTATGCTAAAACTAATGATATTTTGACAATTGCTTATTTGTTTTTGTAAGAAGTAGTTTACTTGCATGAAGTACTAAAGAGTGTAGTGTTGGATTGAGACCCAAAATTTCTAAGCCATTTCTAGAAAACCCTCTAGCATTGAATAGGAACCAAACTACCTAAACTAATGGCCAGGCAAAAGTGGTCAACTATACCCTAGGATCACTACTTCGAGCTACGGTGGGGAAGAACTTAACCAATTAGGACATCAACTTACCTGTGGTTGAATTTTCTTACAATAGGATAGTACATGCTACCACTAGGCATGCCCCATTTGAGGTCGTCTATGGTTTTAACCTTAAACTACCCCTTGATTACACCTCCATGCCATCCATTAACTAGGAAGATCTAGATGCAAGAACCAAAGCCTAGTTTATCTAACAGGTCTACCGACAAGTGGCTTAGCAGATTGATAGAGCTGTCAGAAAGCTAAAGTAGAAAAGCAAAGGAAGAAAGGGAAAGCAGTTTTAGCTTAGAGACCAAGTGTCGCTACACCTGAGTAAGGAAAGATTCCCTAATAAAAGAAAGAACAAACTATCGGCCAAAGCTAAAGGAACATTCAAATTACTCTAAAAGATCAACGACAATGCATACCAACTAGAGCTTCTACAAGACTTCGAAGTGTCAAACGTGTTTAATGTTGCTAACCTTAGCCCTTACCAACTCAAAGGGAACTTAGATGAGGACTAGTCAGATTTGATCTCAAATCTCAATCAGCTCGGCAGGGATTATAGGAATCAGACCACTAGATCCTTAACCCGAACTCGAGCTCGAGCCCAAGGGTTAGAAAGCATAACCAAGTGAATTCTTTCCTTATGACCCATTATTAAGGAATCTGAATTGCTGCAATATGCTAACCTGATGCCCTGACTAAGCCAAACCTTCATATACTCATTGATTGTCTCCAGCTGTCAACCAGAGCTACATTCGAACAACAGCTTGGTCCATCCGACCTCCCATCCAGCTAGTCTGAATTTGAGTTAAACTGGTTACGTCTGAAGTGAATTCACCTAATAAGAATTATCTGCTCAACTTGGCACAACCAACCTATCACCTTTACTCAGCATCTTAACTCGGCAATTACTAACCTAAAGATACAAATTGTCTTTTTTTATTAGAGAGTCGCCCATCTACAGGGAGCCACGTGTCCGAGCAAACATATGATAGAATCTTCTATACAAGATACTCACTTTTATTGTATTTTTAATTATACTCTTTATTATTTCTTGTACATTATTTCTTTTAGACATTACCTTCTTAATCTTTTCTGTTTTAAGTAGGATGCCCTAACTTTTCGGGTATAAATACCTACTATACATGTAGCCGTAAGGCATCATTACCATATCTCAGAATATTCAATATATACTTCTCTTCTTCATGAGCATTATTCTCTATTGTTTACTTCACTTTTATCCTAACTCTTAAGCAAGGTTGGGTAGTAAGTACCCTTATTGGATTAGCTTGTGTATCATATTGAGTTGAACCGTGAGTCTTCAAAAGTTTCTTAGTGCATTATATCCTTGAAGCTGTTTGAGGGTCTGCTGGTTTTACTTTCATTGTTGTTTGCGTAATTCCCAATTCATTTCTTTAAGCTTTCTATAAGTTTAAATCTACCCTTGCGGTTGGCCTTGTCAATCTTTAGATTGGTTCGTATTGAGGGCAAGTGTTGATATGATCTTTTGGACATGAGCTCCTTAAACCTATCCTAACTTGATGCTATGATGAGTTGCCCTTGGCCTAGGCCTAGAACACGATCTAACTAGTTATAAGAGATCTTTAATGACTAGAAAACTTTGGATATGGTTGAAAGATTAAGTCAAACAACTAACTCCTATACTTGTGAACCACATCAAATGTTATGACCCCACTCTCCAATAGTTACGAATGTGATTATAGCTTTACCTACTAACTCTTCTTCAATTACCAACTCCACTTCTCTATAGGTACAAGGTCAACACTTAATGGTAAGTTATTTAATACTTTATGCACTTAAACTTACATATTATTCTTAAGTACTCATACTTTCTAAATATTTGATTAACTTAAAGTATCAGAATAGCCGCTTTGAATAATATCTCAACACTTCCTTATTGTGCTTTTTTTTTTTTTTTTTGCTGACTCACTTATTTACGCAAAACTCAATCTCTCTCTCAAATCCATGTCGATAAATACTCTAAGACGGCAGTTATATTATAATCATATTTTTTTCATAAAATCAACACATTCAATATATTTTTACACGTTCTTTTGGCTAATAAATGATTAAAAAAAAGGTGATGAATAAAGAATAGCTACGCTTATCACGAACTCGAAGGCAACGCGGACATCGTACGTCGCGGTCCGCTGTTGTCTCCTGGTGCAGATGTGTATCCCAATTTTTTTATTTTGGCTGGCACGATTTTGTTGGATTTCATGGAATTCTTCTGTTTCTCCGAAAAAATTTCCTGTTAAATTGAAAGAAAATAAAATAGACGAGATAATAATAGACAGTAGAAGAGTCCAGGTTCTCTAGTTCTTGGACACCATCTTCTTTCATTCCAGTATTCGAACTCTCTCTCAACGAACATGGCGAACCCAAAGTCCCAGAAAACAATTCTCATGCTATGTGGAGACTACATGGAAGACTACGAGGTACTGTTTCTGTCTTGTCCCAGTTTCTTAAATACTCTAGACATTACATTGTCAGATTATTTATTTATTCTAAATATATGATCGTGTTTTGTGTATTGCCAAATGCCAGGTGATGGTTCCTTTCCAAGCCCTGCAAGCTTATGGTGTCGCGGTGGACGCCGTGTGCCCTGGAAAGAAAGCTGGCGATGTTTGCCGCACCGCGGTCCACCAGCCTTGCGGCCAGGTCAGTCTCATTCTTCTGCTATTCCCTGTCTTTTATATGTTTGGACTAGATAATCTTTAGTATGTGTAGTTGTGTGTTTTGTGTTGGAATTATTAATGTATGCGTGAAAAGTGGAGAGAAGGGAAATTTTTGGTATGTAGGTTGATCAATTGATATTCAATTCATCTCAGGTGAATTTGGTGATTTGTTGCTTTTCTCGAATCTGATATCATTCTACACTTGCGACCTAGGTTTCGTTTTTCATTGTCGAATCTTTTTTTCTTTCTCCCCTTATTAGTTATCTTCACATTCTCAAGTCAGCTTGAGGAAATTGTAATTGTTTAATTATGGGGAAAGGATGTAAACATGAGAGTTTGTGGCTGTCATCTCCTAATTCCACCATATTGAATCAGCTTCATAACCAACCGATCCATGAGCTTATGCTTTTAAATTTGGTATACTTTTTTGGATTTATCATTAATTCACACTTCCTCACTTGTAAGTTGGGACTTTTTGACATGAAGCTCATCTAGGGGTGATCAATCAAATGGGGGTGAAATACTTATGATCTCCTGTATTGATGCTATATTAGATTTAGATATGCAGCCAAAACAGTACCAATTGATTGATTTATTTATTTTTATTTTTTTCCCACTCTTGAATAAGATTGTTTGGTGGAAAGTCAACTGTTCTTAATATTCTGGACTATTCAGAGCTTTTACCTTAACACTAAAGAAGAGTTCGACCTAATGCTTTATTTCCATTTGAAATGACGTTTTCAATGTAGTTAGGATACTAAAATGATTATATAATTCAGGCATTCATCTTTTGTTTGGACTTTACTTTTTGTTTGCCATCTCAGTAACCCTTAGGCAAGGTATGCTATTGTTATTGGAATAGGAGAAGTGGGAGGGCAAATAGTCATTGTAGCAATCCGACAG
Organism: Lumnitzera littorea; assembly: GCA_024138015.1. Taxonomy (NCBI): domain Eukaryota; kingdom Viridiplantae; phylum Streptophyta; class Magnoliopsida; order Myrtales; family Combretaceae; genus Lumnitzera; species Lumnitzera littorea. Next base: position 55,764,807 of record JAMXBB010000011.1, read on the forward strand.
CTATTGGAGTAGACTGATAGAACGCCTTGTTGAAGCCATCACTCAAAGGGCGATATATCTGCTTTTAGTTATATTGAGGTACAGATGTAAGTTCAGGAGTTTTGAAGTGTTAGGTGCACTTTATGCACTAGTTCATTTACTAGTCAATGGTAAGACTTTGGGTGGATTATTTCCTGGATGTTATTTGAATGGGTTCTGCTCATGCCATTCATGTGAAAAAATTTGTCTTGCTGTACTTTGTACAATCAATATGATTTTTTCTTGAGTTCATGGCCTCTGTTTGATCCTCCTAGATAAATGTTAGTATCGTTATACTATGCATCTTTATGATTTTCCATGAACTGCAAAAATTCTATAATTATCAGCCAAGCTGATTCTGCTCCTGATTTTTATTGGTTTTCCTAGTTAACCAAAGCCGAACCACTAGCAATGTGCTTCATATTTTGAAGTTAAAACTGGTGGATAATATGTTTCCACTGAAGGAAAATTTGACTTGTGGCACTTAAGGGAATTTTATGATTTATTATAGTTAATGCTCTTTTCCTGGAGATATGTATATTCCAGTTTAAATCATCTTGCATAGTCAACTGATCTTGATGCGTTTTGCATTTGACTGATCCCAGACTTATTCTGAGTCACGTGGCCACAATTTCACACTGAATGCCACCTTTTCTGAAATTGATTTGGACAAATATGATGGCTTGGTGTTACCGGGTGGGCGTGCTCCAGAATACCTTGCAATGGATCCATCTATACTAGACTTGGTTCGCAAATTTTTTGATACAGGGAAGTCAGTTGCCTCTGTGTGCCATGGGCAATTAATTTTGGCAGCTGCTGATGTGGTTAAAGGTTGCAAATGCACAGCATTTCCTCCTGTGAAACCTGTACTGATTGCAGCAGGTGCTCATTGGGTTGAACCTAGTACTATGGCAGACTGCATTGTTGATGGTAATCTTGTAACTGCAGTAGCATACATGGGGCATCCTGAATTCATCTGTTTGTTTGTGAAGCTTCTTGGAGGCAAGATATCTGGTTCAGATAAAAGAATTCTGTTCCTCTGTGGGGTATGTTTTAGGATCTGAGTAGCTTGATAATATGAGATTCTTTGTTCTTAACATCATACCATCATGCATTTGCTTGTTCATCAGCACAAATTGCATTTTAAAGCATATTTACAAATATTTTATTTCCCCATAGATGAAACTCTATTCAACTTTTAACTTCTCATGTCATGTCTATTGTGAGGAGAAGCTGAGGATACTGTTATATCTGAGTCAAAGGATCAGCAGCCTGTCCGCCTCTCCTGTTGATGGCCTGATCCAAGTGGATTGTCTATCAATATATGCATGCAAATAGTTTTTGTGGTTCTTTTAAAACTCTTCTGCGAGTCCTGCAAATTTTATTTTATTTTCTTGTAGACTTTTTGTACGTCTCATAAATTTCTAGGATTATATAAGACTCTAATCTCGATTTTTCATCATTTTAGAATGACCCCAGACAAGTATATCCAATAAGTGCTCTATCTCTTTGCAGACATTTCTCCTTTTTGATCCCCAATTCTGACTAAGCTCCAGAAATAAACCTGTATGACGGAGCTAAATTCCGACTATGACTTAATTATATATGCTTATACAGCTTCAATGGCTATGCATTTAGCATGGACTGTTTTATTTTCGCAACAATCTCACTCTCTAAACCATTAATATGGACTTGTATACTATTCATCTGTCAACTGCAAGGATTAGGTATATATCTTGCACCATTTACTATCTGTTTCTGAAATAGAATTAATATTTTCAGGCATATTTCTTGTGACAATTTGTTTCAAGAACCCCATTACTTTCATTGTCTGGTTCATTGGTTCTTCAACTTGCATGATATTTCATCTGTATTATTCTTACAAAAGGGTGTTTATCTGGGCTACTTATTGTTCAGTTTAGTGAGTTGCACCTCTTGTTTCTATCATCTACCGTTTGATGCTTCTACTGCTTGATTGAAACTCCACAAGAATTTTCGTTTTTGTCTTCTTCATGGCATATTAAACTTCATCCTTTTCAACTTCCTGTGATTAAGTTTCTATTTCTCTGTTTCGCTCTACCTTGAAAATATAATCTATGAAGTGAAGACTTAAATGATGCTTTTTTCTGGAATGTCCCTAGACACTAAAACTATAGGCTTAATTGATTCTTTAACTTAGCTATATGCAAATGAATTGGAATTCAAGTATCTAAATTGCACAATTGTTGGTCATTTCAACTTATTGAAGCTTAATTGCAATAAAAAGGACGAGATATTGAAGTTCATGATGCACTTGATGGGTTTGAATTGAAATCTCTCCACTTTTGAAATTTTCAGGACTACATGGAAGATTATGAGGTAATGGTTCCCTTCCAAGCTCTTCAAGCCCTGGAGTGCCGTGTTGATGCGGTTTGCCCCAAGAAGAAGAGCGGGGACACTTGCCCAACAGCTATTCATGATTTTGAAGGTGATCAGACATACAGTGAGAAACCTGGTCATGATTTCACTCTGAATGCTGATTTTGATGCCGTAGATGCCTCAAGTTATGATGCTCTCGTCATCCCTGGAGGCCGTGCACCCGAGTATCTGGCACTTGATGAGAGAGTCATCGTGTTGGTTAAAGGATTTATGGATGCCAACAAACCAGTTGCATCCATCTGCCATGGGCAGCAAATTCTCTCAGCTGCAGGTGTTCTCGAGGTGGGTGGCCAGTAACTAATTGATAAGTCATCAATTCATTCTTTTCTGGAATGCTAAGCTTTGCAAGGATTTCTTGCTAAGTTTTGACTCAAAAACCACAGACTGGGATTGCCCTAGCATTTGAGCATCCTTATGATTTTTAATGTCGTGTTTATCTACTAACTGGGACATATTACAAGGAATAGAACCCACTTTATCTTATTGGAGTGGTGTTCAAACTACTGGGCTACTAGTGCTTTGGCGTAGTCATTGAAATATCATCACTTACATAACTGGGGAAATGAATTAATATGTTCTATCATATTTTCAGGGCAAGAAATGCACTGCATACCCTGCTGTGAAGCTCAATGTGGTACTAGGTGGTGCTTCATGGTTGGAACCCAATCCAATTGACCGTTGCTTCACCGATGGTAATTTGGTTACTGGAGCAGCTTGGCCTGGGCACCCTGAGTTCATCTCCCAGTTGATGGCCTTACTTGGTATCAGGGTATTGTTCTGATGTTAGTCACTGTCTTCACATCAAAACAGCTATGTTTATATGTTAAACAGTGGCAGAAGAAGAGCTTTTGGTGTATCATTGCTACTCATTTATGTACTGTTGATAGAAGCTCTATAGGCTTTCACTTGTCCTTGAGGTTTTCTTGCAGAAGGTATGCTCATTGTGATCTAAAGTCAAAGGATCTTGGATTGGCTGCTCCTTTGGTTTCAAGGTCAGTATGTCAGCGAATGTGTATAATGATGCACTGTTCCTTGGAGAACTGGGAACTGTCTTGCTTTTGTATCTCGATGTGGTTGTTTGAACCGTATGAATGAAAGTAACTCTTTAAGGGGAGTTTGCTAATTGCCCTCCCATATATTTACTGGACTTATTCGGTGCCTAATGATCATGACGAAATTGAAAGGAATAACAAAACAATGTTTTATTCGAAAATCTTCTTCTGTATGTCAATTCGCTGCATAATTAGTGTGTTTAATAAGTGATAAATACGGTTATGTTAACGTGTGCCATGTTATCATGGAAAGCAGTGGAGGAACTGGGAATGGTTAACTGCCAAAATGAACTGCAGATAAGATTATCCCCAGTTTTGATGGAATAATGAGTTGATGGGGATGGGTTTCACCTGTTTGAGGAGAACAGGTGTCTTAAGTTCTTAAGATTCATGCATCCCGGCAGGTTGCGTAAGTTTTTCATGATTTAGATGTTCTTGTCCTCGACCATAGTAAGAAGGCAGGTTCCTTAGGCCATCTACATTGCAGCGTTCCTGGCGTGACTTTTTTATACACAAGTCAACTCTATGCAAGTTGCTTCAGTGTCGTTGCTCGGTACTCCGCGTGGCTGCAGTCCTCCATGAAGGACCGCATCTTATTTATTTATTTTTAATTCTGATATGTTTAGGTAAAACTTGAAAAACTCATAATACGAGCACCATAAAAGGTCCTTGAGGAAAAGAGTTTGTAAGGTGCTCATATGGCATTATAAAAACCTTGTAAAGTTCTTTAAGATCGAAGATGTGTCTTAGTAGTTAGCATCAAGATGTGTGCTATCTTGTTGGTTAATCAACAATGATTGTTGTTGTCTCATATCTATGAATGGAAAAAGATTTGTAAGATACTACACGTGAGAGTGTTTATGGCTCGGTTCGATTTGTTTTAAGGTTTAAAACAAATTGAATCGAATTTAAAATCGTTTGGTTTATACATCTAATGAATCGAACCACTTTTAATAGTATAAAGTTTTGAATAGAACCGTTTTAAATATGGTTTGGTTTTATTTAGCTTGATTTGAATTGTATTTAAAAAGTATCATGTTCATTTTAATATTATTAATAATTATTGAAGTTTTCAACCAATATTAATATGTAAATTAAGATACATTATAAAAAATAAAAGTCACATAGTAATATTGTATTGTGAAGGCATGTGAGTCAATTAGGTGTGAGAGACAATGGTGAATGGAAATGAGTGGACCATAAAGGTTAAGAATAAAATAAATAATGATAAAAAGAAAAAAGTAAATAAGATTAAATTGAAATGTTAACATGATTTAAAACTAAAAGGATATGGTATATTTTTTTTTTAAATAAGAAATGGTTCTATTAGAGTTCAAGCAATTCAATTCAGTTCGATTTAACTCGATCTTTCAAATAAAATCGTGAACCATTTGAAAATATAAAAGAATTGTAATAGTTTAATTTGATGAACATTATTAATTATACACTATATATGTATATATAATGTTTAAGTATCAATAAATTTTTCATATGTATGATAGTGGAGTAATAATTTTTAAAACAACTAATACTAATGTTTTACAAATGGAATATACCGAATTTTATTTTATTTGTAATTATAAACCATATATACCTTGCATGTATGCGTGATACCCCTGAATCTTTTATCCAATTAAAGGCCATGTAGCTTTTTCTTTTCTTTTCTTTTCTTTTTATTTTTCCTAATAAAGTTGTCTGACGTGGCATATCCGTGTAATATTTAATGGCAACTCAGCATCCAGGCAGCTCAGCGTCCACATTTCACACTTGTACAAAGAAAAATGCTCAAATTTCAATAGTGGGAAAAAAAGAAGAAGGAGAAATGATAAACATTAGGAAACAAAATTGCAAGAATCCATCAAGAAATAACATATTTGAAAAGAATTGGATCATTTATCCTTATTTGGATGATAAAAATGTATCTTAGCCATATAATTTTTGATGGAATTTTCACAATTTCTTTTCTCACTAATCATCATTTATGAAAACAACTCAATCTAAATATGTTTCTTTTTTTGCCTTCTTTTTTTTTTTTTTCTTTTTGCCAATACATTTATATAGGTATATTGATTCTCATAATCCTTATAGTTTCTAATATTAATTCGTAATTTGTGATTACTTTTTCAATCGCATGCAACAAGAATGCACGTATGATGAATCCAATTGGGGAAAATTATTACAAAAGAAGAAATTACTGCAATTATTATAATCATTTAAATTGCCATATCAAAAGGCAATTTACATTAGCAACGGTGATTACATAAACAGCTAGGATTAGATCCACATTTTGGTACTGCTCGGGGGCCATATCTTTGTGTACACATTTGTTGGCATGTATCACTTGATGTATCTGCAATTGGCGTCTTACAAGGCTTTGCTTCAACCTTAATGGTTTCATTACCTGCCATCGTTAATTATTTACAGCATTCAGTAATTAACCGGGATACAAATGCAATATATTCCCAAATTAAATAAAAAGTAGCTGAAAATATTAAAAATTATAAAATGCAAAGTCATAATATTCCCTAAATGTAGGGTTCTAAATAGTGTTACTATATAGAGGCTAGTGAAAGTCGTGCTGCATACATTAATAGCACTTGGAGAAAAATAGTCAGGAGAAACATGCAATCTCATAGCTCCCCCATTAGCTCAAGTACACATGTGAAAGTGAGGGAGCTCTTGAGCATCAACCTTACTATTCTTAATTGAGTGTTGAATTATTTTCCACTAAGAAAAGTTTTTATTTTTAAGAGTAGAGAATCTTTAGGATAGTATTGTTTTTCTGATCTCTAGAGCTTCTAAAGTCTACTAAAGAGGAATAGCTAGGTATCTATAGATTATTGAGTTCGATAACAACTGTTGGTTCATATTAATGATTAATGGTCGAGATTAAATTAGCTCATTCAAGGTTATCATGATAAGCTTTCTATGAGCCCAAAAGCATTAGCTTACTTTATTAAGTGTACGAGCCTACTCGAGAGAGATCGAGACCGGATAAATCGATCCAACGATTTTTATTCCGAATCCAAAGTCAAATCTTTTTAAGTCATCTCAATTAAGCATCAGATTTTATGGGCCCTATCACTTAGCCAAATAGTTAAGCCCAAATAAATAATAAATTAATAATAAACTGATAGTAGGCTTAACCTAATATAAAATTAACCCTTTACATACTCAAACTTTATATACCTTCTTTTATTCTTTTTCTTCTGCATGATTTATATATAAGAAAAGAAGAAAAACATAAATACTGGGCCATAGAAATCAATTGTTGATTGAATCTGTTTCATTATATTTTTAAGAAATAAAAAAAAGGAAAATTTCTAACAATCGCAAACGTTGAGGATGCCCCCAAGATATTAACTATTAAAACCCATAAAAGGAGATTTCTCATTTTAAAAAAAAAAAAATTGTTATGTACAAACGTATTGAAAAATGAAGAAGTTTCTTTTTAACTCTTAGCAATGTTCACAAAATACCCATTATAATTTCCTAATACTATAGTAGTAATGGCAGCTACATGACAAAATTACGACAAATGAACCTAAATACACGAAGGGTTTACCTTTTTTCTTTTTTCTCCTTAATTAACCACTACTGAAACCGTTAGGGGAATGAAATAAACCAATATTTATGCTGCCGCTTTCTAAGGTCTCTAGCCATGAAGTATTTACTTTACCTATTGATAATTAGTAAGGAAAGCACAAAAAAAAAAAAAAAAAAGAGGTTGTGAGGAAAAATATTACATTTGAGAGGCTGTGAAAGCACATTTTTTGCATATTTAATATCAAAGGCGTCTTTTTTGCATTTATTTTAAGAAAAATGCACCTTTTAGAAACACGCCTTCAGTTATAATTTGTTTATAACTAAAGATACCTTTCAAAAAAGTGCCTTCAGGTTATTTTTACTACAACTGAAGGTGCTGTTCCAAAAGATGCCTTCTTTGCAAAAACCTGTACTAAAAACATAAGTAACTCAAACCACCCTATGAAGTACAAAATGAAGTAAAACCAACAATAATAATGTAGTTGTCCAACTCACTAGCTCACCTCTCGACACCAAGCTCCAGTTTATGATGACATTCATTACTTTGCATCTAACTCATTTACTCGAAATCCAAAGTCATTCATTACTATAATAATGTAAAAAGTAAAACATAAGGCATATAGGATATGGAAATCAGCATGAATAAGTTAAGCTGATATTAAGATTTCTATAAATACAAATGTTATGAAGTCTAGTTTATAACATATACAATCTCATCTTCTCCTAGACTTAATGAAGATGCAAGACACTTCGGACACTAAACTCTTATTACGCCTCCTCTCTTCAAAAATAGGTGGAGCCTAGGATTCTTGTGTCTATTACAGCTACCGAGGTGGCTTCGAAAACCGTAGTGGGTCAATGTTAGCTATCTGGGAAGAACTTTCTCCTCAAGAACTGATGGACCTTCTTCCTTTCTTAAGTGATGTTGGTGGTGAAAGGGGGTTCGTCCTGCATATCTGAAGCTGGGGTCTCAAACATGCGATCCCTGTGTATACCCTCAAATAACCCCTTTATAGGGGGTGGAGCCATGTTATCTTCGTCACGACGACCTTATCCTCGACTACATCCGCCTCATCCTATCCTGGTCTGTTCGCCTTGCTTGGGGGAAGGGGATTTAGAGGGTCCTACTCTAGCTACATGTCCTTGTTCGGCTCTTGTACCTTAACTTGAGCCAACTATGGAGGGTAAAAAGTGATCGGGAGATGGCCGTGTAGCAATTGAATCCCATGTTTAGTAGAGGATTGAGCTGTTTAGTAGTCAGCTCTGTCCAAAGAGATCCTAATTCGCTTAAACTCTTTAGCCTACAAAAAAGAAGAGGTTTGAGACATTGCAGAGCAAGATAAGTAGAAAAAATAGTTGTAGATGAAATTTGTCTCACTAACTGTCTAAGTAGTGCTTCGGTTTGACCAATGTACTGATGAGTGATCTTTCTATACCACTATTGGTACCTACGTTCTACTCCTCTAGGTTTGTCAATTTGGATAACTTGAGTGTGCCTATCATTCCAAGTAGTAATGTAAGGTGGATGATGTGTGATTCAATCCATATTTGTTCAGCTGTACAGGTCGATATAGTACAAAGCTTCCTTTATATTACATGTTGGTAGAATCCTCTATAATCTACCAAACTGTCAAATGACACAGTCGGATGAGTGATACTTAAGTTGCCTAGATGTGGTAGCCATGTTAGCAGAAATCTAGTAGGATCTCTAGAAGCTCGTCTGGATACGGCTACCAAATGACCTACAAGACAAATTTGTTATAATTGATGTCATGGTAAAGCATTGAAAGAGATAGTAATGAAAGTGTAGAAAAGATACATACTTGATTCAAAGTCTGTTTATCAAATGCATCTTGGTAGGCTATCACCACATGGGTCGGGTACGTCCTCGTGTCATGATCCGTCATTTACCTAGTAACTAATGGTCTCTCGCTATCTATAACTATGACATATCTAGGTAGGGGAGCTATGTGTGGGAACCTATTATACTCCTAAACTTAAAGTAGAATTACTACACCACCCATCTTGCAGGCAATCTCCAATGAGGAGCCACATAGCTATTTGTACAACCATACGAAGCGTATGGACCTCCAATTATACTATTCAACTCTCTCAAAGTCCTTCAATAAAGAGAAGAACATGGTATGCACTAGGTTACTAGATTTTTTAGCAAACACAAACCCTCCGAACATATGTAAGATATAAGCTCTGGTGTACCATCTAACTTACTCATCATTTGCCCACGTAGACAAGGAACCAAAGTAGTCAGCTAGCCAACCCATATGTAGGTGCCCTCTTCATGCACCAGCAAAGTCCTCTAAAATGACCTTGAGGTACGTAGCCCATATCTTTGGCTACATCTTATAAGTGCTCCTTGTCATTGGCAATCCATCTACTTGGAGGTCGAACTGAACCTCAACAACCTAAAGTGTAATTGTTAGCTTTCCATAGGCCATGTGGAATGTATGAGTCTCTCTCATCCACCTCTTTACCAACATAGTGATTAAGTGGTAATCCAACTGAATGTAAGGAAAATAGCTCAAACCTATGAAGTCGGCTTGATCAAGGTAAGGCAACATACTATTGTCCAAGGGGATTTCGTAGACTTACTAGTTTTGCTTGAGTGTCCACTTACGACACCGTACATACAAAGCCTTCATGCTCTGCTAAGGATACAAGTTAGTAGGTTCTAGTTAAGCATAGTAATTTATGTTGGAAAGACAAGTCAATACTCTTACATGCCCTGCCTAAACGCGTATAGACCTATGCTTGTCTTATCCAATAAGAACCAATCCATCAATAGGTTTAGTCTTCATCTAGCCTGCAAAAGCATAAAAAAATATGGTCAAACAATGAAATTGCATAATAACTTCACATAATATGGTCAATAGTTAGTAAATAAATAAAACAAATCATGCATAAGTCAGTACACATGGTTTTCATTACCCTATTGATTCCTTTGGGGGTACGTTCTTCTATTGTGCCCCTTACTCCTACATAATGTACAAGTTGTTCTATCCGGACGGTCTCTAATGTCCATCTCCATATGGAAACGCTTCATCCTAAGCTTACCCATCTTTCGTTCCAACTATGGGTTAAGATGTACTTTTTGGAGGTGTAAGAATTACTAGCCAACTTGACTCATCTTTGATTGGGAAGAAGTGGACTCTGTAATACTGCACTTAATACGTAGACTTGTACCAATCCTCGATATGGGACATCATGTCAAAACGCTCGAAACCAGTAATAGCAATAGCATATGAGCAGGGAATCCTATATATCTGTCACTTGTTGCATATGCACATGCGCCTATTGAAGTCTACCATTTGCATATGTCCACCTCCTTCATCCTGTTCCTTATACACTTGGTTCCAGTCTTAACCTCATATAGTTTGCCGTACCGGTTGAAATGAATCACTTGATGAGAACTTGTCCACTTAACCTACTCTTCTAATATGTTTACCGCATATTTGGTGAATGGTTGGTTTGTACCCGCCCACTTAAGCGCCTCCTCATGTCTCTTATCCCAGCGGAATATGCAATTGTAGAAGATTTTCCTCACAAGTGATATAATTGGTAGACCACGGGCATGCTTCAATACCAAATTATAGTCTTCCACAAGGTTGGACGTCATATACTTGAATCAATAGCCCTCATCATGTGTAAGTTTCCATTGCTGCATCGGTAAAGGGTGAAACCAATCCAGTGCGTTAAGCTTAATACTCATAACTTTCTCTAAGCATTTTTCAAACTTTTAGGCCTGAGCTTGCATAGCTGCAAAAATCGCCCACTTCTTGCATGTCTAACTCTTATGAACCTTGTTGAGATTACTTGTAATATGTTATATATACCATCACTATGAAGGGTATGTTTGTGATAACTAGACTAGTGGAACCCCACAAAAATGTTAACCCCATAATAACTCAAGATCTCATTATCATCATCATGCTTAGTGCAAAGGATGAAATACTTACTTTTTTTCAATTTTAAGGACTTGAAGTTGGTGTGATGTTTGATGTGGTAGTGCTTAATAGCTCTTACAAGTTCCTCCCAGGTGTTAAATCTCATACCTATACAAAAATCTTTACTGGCTTATAGGTTATTGAACTCTTCATTTACATCCTTTACAAAGTTCAAGTAACTATCCTCCTCACCCTTGTTAAAAAAGGAATCGCATCCCTTACACCTGTTTCTATAGCATGGATATCTGAATTTTGCATCAGGGCTAATATTGGAACAATTGAACTTCAACCCAAAGTGTACGGGTGCACACTAAGCATCTTTGTATAGAATGTATTGATGGTAGGCACCTTGGGCACAATGGGACGTATAGGAGACATCTCGTTATCATCATCATCATCATCACCTTCGTCCTCATCATCGCCAATTAAGCCTCCTATTCACTGAACCATGTGGTCATGTGAAACTTCCTTCTACAAAATTGATCCTATATGCTCATCTATTGCATTATCATCATCCTATATGGGTGTAGACATGGGTAATGGCTCATATGCATTCTCCTCAACTAGTGCCAGCCCTTCATTCTCCTCCACTGGAGGCACATATGTGTCCAGTACAAGGGAGGCTCCTTCTACTCCTTTAAGTTTCTCCTAAGTGTTGAATCTCATACCTATAAATAAATCTTTATCGGCTTATAGGTTACTGAAATCTTCATTTACATCCCTCACAAAGTTCAAGTAACTATCCTTCCCACCCTTATTGAAAAATGAATTGCATTCCTTACCCTTGTTTTAGCTACATGGATAACTGAATTTTGCATTGGGACTAATACTAAAATAATTGAACTTGAACCCGAAGCATATAGGTGCACACTAAGTATCTTTGTGTAGAAGGTATAAGTGGTAGGCACTTTAGGCACAATAGGACGTACATGAGACATCTCATCATCATCATTGTCATCTTTGTCCTCATCATTGCCAACTAAGCCTCCCATTCGCTAAACCATGTGGTCATGTGAAACTTCCATTTACAAAATCAATCCCATTTGCTCATCTACTGCATTGTCGTCATCTTACATGGGTATAGACATGAGTAATGGCTCATATTCATATGCCATTTGTTTATTCTCCTTAACTAGAGCCACCCCTTCATTGCACATATGTTTCCTATATAAGAGGGGCTCCTTTTACTCCTCCAAGTTCCTTTTAGGTGTTGAATCTCATACTTATACAAAAATCTTTATTGGCTTATAGGTTACTGAACTCTTCATTTACATCCCTTACAAAGCTCAAGTAACTGTCCTCCTCACCTCTATTGAAAAAAGAATTGCATCCCTTACCCCTGTTTTCACTATATAGATAACTGAATTTTGCATTGGGGTTGATGCTAGAATAATTGAACTTAAACTCAAAGCGTATGGGTGCACACTAAGTATCTTTATATAGAAGGTATAAGTAGTAGGCACTTTAGCCACAATAAGATGTACAGGAGACATCTCATCATCATCATTATCATCTTCATCCTCATCATTGCCAACTAGGCTTCCCATTCGTTGAACCATGTGGTCATGTGAAACTTCCATTTGCAAAATCAATCCTATTGGCTCATTTACTTCATTATTGTCATCTTACATGAGCATAGACACGAGTAATGTTTCATATTCATATGTCATTTGTTTATTCTCCTCAACTAGAGCCACCACTTCATTGCACATATGTTTCCTATATAAGGGGGGCTCATTCTACTCCTTTAAGTTCCTCCTAGGTGTTAAATCTTATACCTATACAAAAATCTTTACCGGCTTATAGGTTACTGAACTCTTCATTTACATCCTTCACAAAGTTCAAGTAACTACCCTCCTTACCCCTATTGAGAAAGGAATTGCATCCCTTACCCCTGTTTTCGTCGCATAGATATCTGAATTTTGCATTGGGATTGATGTTGAAACAATTAAACTTAAACTCAAAGCGTACGGGTGTACACTAAGCATCTTTGTATATAAGATATGGGTGGTAGGCACCTTAGGCATAATAGGACGTACAGGAGACATCTCATTATCATCATTATCATCATCTTTGTCTTCATCATTGCTAACTAAGCCTCCCATTCGCTAAACCATGTGGTCATGTGAAACTTCCCTCTACAAAATTGATCTTATTAGCTCATCCATCACATTATCATCATCTTACATAGGTGTAAACATAGGTAATGGCTCATATTCATATGCTATTTGTTTATTCTCCTCGACTAGTGCCACCCCTTCATTGCACATATGTTTCCTATACAGGGAGGGTTTATTATACTCCTCCAAGTTCCTCTTAGGTGTTGAATCTCATAGCTATACAAAAATCCTTACCGGCTTATAAATTACTAAACTCTTCATTTACATCCTTCACAAAGTTTAAGTAACTATCCTCCTTACCCCTATTGAAAAAGTAATTGCATCCCTTACCCCTGTTTTTGTCGCATGGATATTTGAATTTTGCATCGGGGTTGATGTTGAAATAATTGAACTTAAACCCAAAGTGTACAGGTGTACACTAAGCATCTTTGTATAAAAGGTATAGATGGTAGGCACCTTAGGTACAAATAGGATGTACAGGAGACATCTAATCATCATCATCATCATCATCTTCGTCCTCATCACTGCTAACTAAGCCTCTCATCCGCTGAACCATATGGTCATGTGAAACTTCCTTCTACAAAATTGATCCTATAGGCTCATCTACTGCATTATCGTCATCTTACATGGGCGTAGACATGGGTAATGGTTCATATTTATATGCCATTTGTTTATTTTGCTTTATTAGTGCCACCCCTTCATTGCACATATGTTTTCTATACAAGAGAGGCTCCTCCTACTCCTCTAAGTTCCTCCTAGGTGTTGAATCTCATATCTATACAAAAATTTTTACTGACTTGTAGGTTACTGAACTCTTCATTTACATCCCTCACAAAGTTTAAGTAACTATCCTCCCCACCCCTATTGAAAAAGGAATTGCATCCCTTACCCCAGTTTTCGTCACATGGATATCTGAATTTTATATTGGGGTTGATGCTGGAACAATTGAACTTGAACCCGAAGCGAATGGGTATACACTAAGCATCTTTGTATAGAATGAATGGGTAGCAGGCACCTTAGGCACAATGGGACATACAGGAGACATCTTGTTATTATCATCATCTTCTTCTTCTTCGTCCTCATCATTGCCAACTAAGCCTCCCATTCGCTGAACCACGTGGTCATGTGAAACTTCCTTCTATAAAATTGATTCTATAGGCTTATCTACTACATTATCATCATCCTACATGGGCGTAGACATAGGTAATGGCTTATATTCATATGCCATTTGTTTATTCTCCTTAACTAGTGCCATCCCTTCATTCTCCTTAACTGGAGGCACATATGTTTCCTATATAAGAGGGNTTGTATAGGTATGAGATTCAATACCTAGGAGGAACTTGGAGGAGTAAAAGGAGCCTCTCTTGTATAGAAAACATATGTGCAATGAAGGGGTGGCACTAATAAAGCAAAATAAACAAATGGCATATGAATATGAGCCATTACCCATGTCTACGCCCATGTAAGATGACGATAATGCAGTAGATGAGCCTATAGGATCAATTTTGTAGAAGGAAGTTTTACATGACCATATGGTTCAGTGAATGGGAGGTTTAGTTGACAATGATGAAGACGAAGATGATGATGATGATGACATGTCTCCTATACGTCCTATTAAGCCTAAGGTGCCTACCACCCATACCTTCTATACAAAGATGCTTAGTATACACTTGTACGCTTCAGGTTTAAGTTCAATTATTTCAGCATCAACCCCGATGCAAAATTTATATATCCATACAACAAAAACAGGGGGGGGGGGGTGCTCATTCTACTCCTCTAAGTTCCTCCTAGGTGTTGAATCTCATACCAATACAAAAATTTTTACCAACTTATAGGTTACTAAACTCTTCATTTACATCATTCACAAAGTTCAAGTAACTATCCTCTTTACCCCTACTGAAAAAGGAATCGTACCCCTTACCCCTGTTTTTGTTGTATGGATATATAAATTTTGCATCGGGGTTGATGCTGAAATAATTGAACTTAAACCTGAAGCGTACAAGTGTATACTAAGCATCTTTGTATAGAAGGTATGGGTGGTAGGCACCTTAGGCTTAATAGGACGTATAGGAGACATGTCATCATCATCATCATCTTCGTCTTCATCATTGTCAACTAAACCTCCCATTCACTGAACCATATGGTCATGTAAAACTTCCTTCTACAAAATTGATCCTATAGGCTCATCTACTGCATTATCGTCATCTTACATGGGCGTAGACATGGGTAATGGCTCATATTCATATGCCATTTGTTTATTTTGCTTTATTAGTGCCACCCCTTCATTGCACATATGTTTTCTATACAAGAGAGGCTCCTTTTACTCCTCCAAGTTCCTCCTAGGTATTGAATCTCATACCTATACAAAAATCTTTACTAGCTTGTAGATTACTGAACTCTTCATTGACATCCCTCACAAAGTTCAAGTAACTATCTTTCCTACCCTTGTTGAAAAACGAACTGCATCCTTTACCCTTGTTTTCACTACATAGATAACTGAATTTTACATTAGGACTAATACTAGAATAATTGAACTTAAACACAAAGCATACGGGTGCATACTAAGTATCTTTGTATAGAAAGTATGGGTGGTAGCCACCTTAGGCACAATAGGACATATATGAGACATCTCATGATCATCATCATTGCTAACTAAGCCTCCCATTCGCTAAACCATGTGATCATGTGAAACTTCCATTTACAAAATCAATCTTATTGGCTCATCTACTGCATTATCATCATCTTACATGGGCGTTTACATGAGTAATGGCTCATATTCATATGCCATTTGTTTATTCTCCTAGACTAGAGCCATCCCTTCATTCTCCTCAATTAGATGCATATATGTTTCCTATATAGGGGGGGCTCCTTTTAATCCTCTAAGTTCCTCCTAGGTGTTAAATCTCATACTTATATAAAAATCTTTACTGGCTTATAGGTTACTGAACTCTTCATTTACATCCTTCACAAAGTTCAAGTAAATGTCCTCCTCACCCTTATTGAAAAAGGAATTGAATCCCTTACCCTTGTTTTCATCACATGGATATTTGAAGTTTGCATTGAGGCCGATGCTAAAATAATTGAACTTAAACCTGAAGCGTACGGGTGCATACCAAGCATCTTTGTATAGAAGGTATGGGTGGTAGGCACCTTAGGCACAATAGAACGTACAGGAGACATCTCATCATTATCATCTTAATCATCATCGTCATCCTCTTCATCTCCTTCAAGCTCATAATCATCATCATCATCTTCGTCCTCATCATCGCCAACTAAGCCTCCCATTTGCTAAAGCACATGGTCATATGAAACTTCTTTCTACAAAATTGATCCTACAAGTCATCAATTGCAATATCATCATCCTATATGAGCGTAAACATGGATAGTAGCTCATATTCATATGCCATTTGTTTATTCTCCTCAACTAATGCTACCCCTTCATTCTCCTTAACTGGAGCTACATATGTTTCCTGTACAGGGGGAGCTCCTTCTACTCCTCCAATCCTGACATATAGATGGTGGATATAGGTTTATCTAAATGCTTTTGCCATCTCAAAAAGATTCTCAATGTCATCATTATCCTTGACAGTAATGAAAAAATAACTCATGACACCTAAGTAAGCATTAAGATGTCTATACAAAATCTCAACCCTAGCACTTGGATCAACTCTAACACCTCGGCAAACTCTTTTAAGGAGATTGTAGAAATTCGCATTATTTCTCACTTTCAGTATCTTCATCGGGTCATAATCACATTTCGGCCCCAAAATTCCTTTCAAAATGTTTTCATGGGTGAAAATTATAAATTTCACGGTGCCTACCATTTTCAATATCCTCACTGGGTCATAAGCATTAGTGTAATTATATGATATATAACACATATGGACATACAAACACAACGTTTAATCAACCTAAATCAGTCAAATACATACACATGTAATCTTAAGGCTCCAATTGGGGAAAAAGAAAAACTACCAAAATTCATGCATAAAATGGATGAAAATGTAGTAGATTTATGATATGTGATGCTTACCTTTGATTATAGGATGAGATTTCGTAAAAAATATCATTAAAAGAGATGATTTGAGGATATGTATGCGTTTTGGCCAAGACAAAAGAGAGAAAATGGTTGTTTAAAATTGAGAATGCAATGTTCTCTTCGTGGTTTAGGGAGTTTTTATGAATAGGGAAGGTGCTAAAGCACCTTTTGAAAAGACACCTTTAGTTATATTTTTAATATAGAAAAAGACACCTTTTAAAAATGGACCTTCAGTTGTTTTCATATTATAACTAAAGGCTCTTTCTGAAAATGCACCTACAATATAATATCAAAACAATTTAAGACAGGTTTTCAAAAGACGGCTTCTTCTTAGAATTAATACAAAGAAGGTACCCTTTTGAAAGGTGCCTTCGGTGTTAAATTTGCAAAAACTGAAGGCGCATTTTCAAAAGGTAACTTTGCAGCCCTCTAAACATAATATTTTTTTCTGTAGTCTCTTCTTCTCTTTTATTTTTTTGGTTTGTTCCTCAATAATTAGCATTATTTAAAAGAAATAAAAAGTTATAAAATTACTAAGCAGAACACTAAAAAGAGACCGTAAGAAATTACACACCCTCATAAGTGATGGAAAAGACCATAAGGAAAATGACCAAAAGAGTAAGATGGTGTATTCTTCATTGACAACTTTGGTTTGAGAAATTGGATGACTTTTGGAGAAATAAAAAGTGCTTATTTTTATAGCAAACACAAGGACCTATTTTTGTAAGAAAATTTTTTGAGGAAAATATAATTTTGAGATACTCACATTTATTACGGTTAGTAAATATAATAAAAAAAATTTGATACTGGCATATATGTGCCTAATAAACCTATTTTCAAGCACCAATTTTGTGCCTAAATGGATGATAGATTTGCATAATCACTTGACATAATAAGTGAGAAAAATTTTTCGTGGACGCGGAGAAACTAGGACGAATCTTTGACCTGTACATATTTGGACGCGCAAAATTATATATATATACATATAAGCAATTCCAGCGCAATATGTATCCTTAAAATAAAAGATGTTAAAAATAGAAACCACTATAAAAGAATGAGAGTAAAAACTGTCAACGTAGAGAAAATCTATTGGTGTTAATCTTCAACTCTTATTCAGATAAGAGATGTGGAAATTATAAAATTAATTTTGAGAGATGTGACATCAAAATAGTCTCTTGCACTTTCATATTAATATAGGTAGATATAGGTATATATATATATTATATAAACATATGAATTTAATATATTAGCAAACATGCATCACGTTGAGTATGCAATTTAAACTAAGTTTTTGATATCTATTACTAATATAAAAGTATATATAAATATAGAAAAAGATACTCAAATAATGATTTTGTCGTGACAACTTGTTAACAATCACTTAAAACGTATGCAAAGTCATATGCAATTTTTTATAAATGCAAATGAAATCAAATTCAAGATTTAATTAATTGATGACTCCTCTGACATTCAACAATATCAATAAATCATTTGACACGTAATTCATCACATTAGAGCTTTAACCATGCATAAGAAAAGCAGATAGGATTTGAAAAATTAAAAAAACTATATATAGATGTGTGAAGTTGAATGAAACCTTATTCGTTTAATATAATAAATAGTGGACAATGCACCTATTATGCATGTGTAAATAAATTAAAAAACCAAGGTAAAATCTCTCGATGAAATAAAATCTCATAGAAATATTAAAAAACTAAATATATATATAATTATCATTATAAAATTAATTTCTTTATTTCATTTGGGTTCTATGTATGATGTATGGGCATATGGTATATTCTGGTATAATTTGCATCCTTTTTAAATCCATGAATTAAATCATAGATATACAATTATTTGTTGAAGCTAATCAAAAAGGTAAGAAAAATAATGGAAAGAGACTAATAAGTAAATCTTATTATAATATATTATTTTGGAAGTTCTTTTCTATTTTGTATTCTTTTTTTTTTTTATTTCATCAATGTATTTCCTTTTTTATTTTTAAAATAATATTATAATATATAATTTTGAAACTTTTTTCTTCTTTTTTTTTATACCTCATCACTTCAATGTAATTCCATAATTTATTTACATATCATATCATATTATAATGTATAGTTTTAGAAGCTCTTTCTTTTTTTGTATTTCTTTTTATTTCATCATTAACATACTTTTTTATTTGTCAAATTTTATATTATTTTGGAAGTACTTGCCTTATATAACAAGGGAATAATTTAATATAATGTATTTCCATGATTTTTTTATTATATCATCATCATCATCACCATCGTTTACCTTTATTTTTTCCTCTTAATAAATAAGTATAATAGTTAACATCGTGGTCGCTATGAACTCCTTGAAAATTTGTAAGTCAAATAAAAGAAAATAATAAAAATATATTTAAATACTAGGATAGTTTTAGTGAGGCGGTAACTTAATACCATAGAAATTGGAATAGAAAAAGGGATAAATGAAAAATTATTTAGAAGATTTTATCTAGGCTTTGACAAAATACTTAAAAAAAAACAATATAAACATATCCTAATGGAATGTGAAAGGCAACACATCAAAGTGGATAAATAAAGCCAAACGATAAACAATTTTAACCAATTATACTATTTTGATTTTAAGTTCACAAGAATTCATGAGTACATGATGATAAGAATCTTGAATACTCTTAAACACTAATTCTCATAAAAGTGTAACCGATGATCTAAAGCATATAATTATAGTTTAATGTTTCATATATGATAACAAGAGAATTTTATGTAAATAATTATAAACATGTACCTATATTTAAGAAATGTTTCCAAAAGATCTTGTACTAAAATACATTAATATGTTTCTCATGTATATAATTACACCAATGGCGATAAAGTAATATTAAAAGATTGTTTGTTGTTATATACATTATATATTTATATAACTATCGAATATTACACAATTTAATTATACACACACATACACCTACACATATACATATATTTGCTTTTGTTATTAAATAATACTACATGTTATATATACAAGCTAAGTTATACTAGTAAGTTAATTACATTATAATTGAATAATTATCTTTATTCACTATCATATTTCGAAAATAGTTGTGTATATTTTCAAATACATGTAATGGTGATATTTTGAATTGTACAAATATATATACACAAACCCTAAATTATGTGTCATATTTAGTGTGATCACTACCTTTAAGAATTTTCATAATTACCCTTGAGTAGTATCTTGTGCTTACTCTATACATGTTATTACTATACAATTCTTTGAAATACTCATATATATATATATATATGTATATAAGTCGTAACTTATAATGCCTATATAATTATATTAAAAATCATGAATAAGAATTATACATGAGATGATTCATAAATATCTCCTCTTGCATATCACTAATTGAATTACCATTAATAATAATTGATAACGAAGTACTGATATGATTGAGTACAGCAAAATTTCATTTGAAAATAGAACTTCTCATCGGAGTAACTTATAAATAAGTCAAATATAAAAATTTCATTTGAAAATATTATAGAAAGTATATTTTAGTAGCATACGATTAATTGTATCTCATTATATGACATATTAATCATGGACTTTCTAAATCACTATTGGATATTATTTTGATTATAACATATAATATAGATCACATGTATGTTATTTTGTATACCTTGTTAAAATTTACAAATCGAATATAAATCTGATATTCGGTAATATAATTTTATTTCAGAACATGACATTTTCAATTTTTAGAAATAAGGTACGACGGTTGAAAGGTTTTAGCGAGACAAATTTGGAATTCGGTAAGGTGTTTGATACTAAATCAATTTCAATAACCTTCAAATAATAATTTCATATTCACATTAATTTAATCTAAAAACTGTCAACTATTTTAATGTTTATCCAATGACAAATGGTCACTTCAATTCGTGCAAAATGCTAGTGATAGAAAAATTAATGTTCCTTAGTTCCTTTGAACATGAAACTCCACCGGCGATTCGTCATTTTCTTTAATTGGTCCAAATTGCATTTACCAACTATTTAGTCATAGAAATTAAGTGGCTTAACTAGGATGTTAAATTTCAACTAGCTAATTATGCACATGAAATGGCCGTACGTGCAGACTACCACACATGACCCCTTCCCTATTGAAAATCACATCCCATCGTTCAGGGAAAATGAGAATCCCCACAACCTGCCATTGGAGACTCACCGGAGACACTTAAGATATGATCCAACATCATCTCTTTTGCCAACATCTAGCTTCCTTCATTTCTTTCCATTTTGTTTTCCTTGTCTGCCGGTCTTCACCTGTTGCTCTCTCTATCTCTCGTGTACGGCATCTCTCTCTTTCCATTTTGAGCAACACGCACAGAATACACATTCTCTCTCGCTCCCCCGAATCTCTTCTCTCCTTTCGACATGCTCTCCCTTTTACCCCTGCATCTTTCTTTAATTCTTGGTGTCGAGCATTTTCTTTTGGTTCAATCCAGTACAGAATCAGCTATGGCATTACTATCTTCGACTAATATTTCTTGTTCTTGACACCGGCTTCCTTCTCCGGCAATGGCAACGATGATGGGATTTGTGGTCGACGAACATGTACGATCCAAACGGAATCATGCTTTCGCCTTTATTTATTTCTTATTTAAAGTCGTGACTCCAATTTCTCTGTTTTTGTTCTTACATCTCTGTCCTTCCGTAATCCATCGAACTGCCTTGGTTTTCCGGTCAGCAACCTTCGTGAAGTCCGGCCCTTGCATCTTCCTCGTTCAAAAAAACCTATTCGCATTTGGATGTTTCTCCGTCACGTGTCTTCGCTTCAGTTTCTTGTTCTGGTAAGTCACTCATTCACTTCGTTGATTTGACTCTTTTCTTCGTGCTTTATCATTCTTCCGAGTCGGTTATATTATTTTCCGTCCGGAAGCCTTGGTTATCCAGTGTATTGCAAGATTTGGAATTTCCTATATTTAAGCGAAACGCATAAATAAATTAGATAAATAGAAGGCAGAAATATACCCATAAGACAATTAAAAATAAACAAGCAAAATTTACGTTGCCAAAACCATAATTACCTTCTTTTGGAGACCTTTGGGCTTTGACTAGTATCGAGTGTTTGCAATGCTGGAGAGGCTGTTTAAGTTTGAGCGCACCATACGATGAGCAAGCTAGTGAAAAAGACATTAATAATGGACAACGACGTGTTCATAAAAATAGGAACAAACTAAATAGATGCACTGCTTTGACTAGTGTTATTTGTTAATATCATTATGGCTAATGATTTGTTTAGTTCATGTTTGTTGAAGAAGGTGGTTTGTTTGTTTTATTACTCGATGTCCGAAAGCTCGCATGACGAGAAAAGAAGATGACCAGTTGCTTCGTTCTTAATTGAGTCCGATTTTGTTACTTGAACCGCTATATTGATAACAATATATTAGACGAGTTATTGCAACGTCCTCTCATAAATTTTATATTGGATTATTTGTTTTAGTTTTTACTCATATATTAAAATAATATTTCTTATTTACTCCAATTGACAAGTTAAAAAAATGTGAAATTTCACTAGAAATTCTAATTAAATTCCATCATTGAAGAGTATACCAAAACTCAATAAGAATTTGCTATGAGAACATAAAGTTCGAAGATAAACCTGAAAAGTTACATATGATTTGAAACTTAAACAAAAATGAGAATCATAAGATAAATAATTAAATACTTAGGCAATTTATCACTATAACTAGACACTCATTAAGTTTTTATTACTATTTATAAGGAGACATCGATTAGGAGGACGAGTTGCTTATTGATTATAATGACTCGTAGCAGTTTTGATCAAGTGAGTACTCTCGATGAGTTATACTTGCAGTTAATATATCTAAATTATTTATATTAA
Source organism: Lumnitzera littorea (assembly GCA_024138015.1). Lineage (NCBI taxonomy): Eukaryota > Viridiplantae > Streptophyta > Magnoliopsida > Myrtales > Combretaceae > Lumnitzera > Lumnitzera littorea. Next base: position 55,787,867 of record JAMXBB010000011.1, read on the forward strand.
TAAATTGATGCCTAAGGTTCGAGATGTGCATATGCTTGATATTGGTTGTTGTAGTGCAAAATATTATTAAATATGATAATTCAAAATTTGGTTGTATGATTAAATGTTTATGATGTGTTGATTTGAGTTAATTGCTTAATAATTTGACTTAATTGTGTTCAGTCTATCTTAAATTAAATGGATCATGTATCAACTATGGATTGAATTACTTATTCCGACCATTACTTTATACGAAGATAAAGAGAGGCTATCTGAGGGTTATTTCCATATATTAAATTAAAGCGTTTTAGTATAGTGCATTTGTAAAACATTACCTTACTTTTGACTCGCAAGTTTATATGGTGCTTGGAGATGCTAACCATGAGTTACTAAGGGTCGAGTCTAAAGATTTTTATTATAGGGTATAAGTGTGGACTATAAGAGCTACCTCATTGCTAGACTTAGGAATTTGTGAACTACTGAATTTTTGGAAATATAAATGTGTTTTGTAAAATAGGGAATTTTGATATATGGTTAAAAACTCAAGTGCTATAATCCAATTGTGATTGGTGCCGATGAATCTCTAACTCTTACTTCAAATGGCGTTAAATCTAAAGTTGTATGTAATACCTGGTCAACTATATACATTGTTCAGCATACTTTTTGTCTATGTATTTATATATTTGTTAATTAATTGTTTAATAACTTACTTATCAGTATAGTAAGAGAAATATCTCACTAAGCTCGTGTAGCTTACTCTCAAATAGTATATTTTGCAGGTATGTTTAAGTTGAGATTGAGATAAGGTTTAAGTGTAGAGTACAAATCTAAAATATGTAAGAGAGAGTTAGAGGTAGTTGAGGATGTATAGTTAGTATAGAAACACCTTATGTCTAGATGTAACATGGAGCTCAGACTGCCCCCTACTCTCCACGAAACCATAATTATCTCTAATCGAAGATTTTACACTACTTTATTAATCTCATAAAACAGTACTCAAAGAGCTATACAAGTTTTCACAATCATAATCACAATCACATATAATGGTCACATAAGTATAGTGCTTTTATCTCTAAAGATTGCAAATACAAGAACTCTTAAGTACTACATACTAAGTCTCACTTGTTTGACTACAATGAAGAGTACAAGAGATAAACAGTAAGTAATAAAGCTAAGGAATATAAGAGAATGTATTTTGATTGTAGTAGAATATCAGTTTTTATATGCCCTTGGTCGGATTGTTAAGCATTTATATCATCTTATTTAGTTTTTCCCGTTACTATGCATTAAATGCTCGAACAGCTACTTGAGATAGACTACAGTATCACCTTCTTACCGTCATGTCGGTAAGCCAAATAACTATTGGCCTAAACATCGGTATGTGGATTACCATGTTGGTTCAATGATTAGAAAGCATTCCATCTTCTTATCTAGGTCACTTTACAGTTAAGCTGGTAATACTTATTAGCCGTCATGCAGATTGACCAATTTCACTTGTTTTCAACTTTCAAACAAAACAAAGAACATCCATACTCTAGAATCTAACTTGAAGAAGTCTGTACATCTTTCAAAGCTAAATATCTTATAGATTTAATTGTTATTTATTATCAAAATGCAAGATTATTGTTCTTTTTCAATTAACTCAATATAATCAAGTAATGATATGTTCAATCATATAATTTTTGTTTTGTTTTCATCAAAATCACATAGTAAATTCTAGGTTCAATAAGCTCTCCCTTTTTGATGAGGAAAAAACTCTTATAAATTAAAAACTCCCCTTAATCTAATATTTTCCCTTAATTAAGCATTTGATTTCAAGATATTAGCAATTAGGCAAGATTAAGGGAAATCTTGAAAATAGAGAGTATTGATATGCTAGAGAACTAAGGCTCACTTTTTAATAACTTCACGTATTGGATATATCAAGCTTTCAATGAATCAAGATGAGTCAAAGTTATGAAATAAGTTTAATATCATCTTTTGAGCAACTATTATCAACTTAACTTAATCTACTTCTTTTTTTTTTTTACTCCCTAAACGATGTGAATATTTCTCCTCTTTTAATCTCATCAAAAAGAGGAGGATCTAAGTGATTAAGAGGAAGGATAATTTAAGTCAAAATTTTAGTATAGTTCCGGCTTAAGCCTTACGATATGTACCCCCCCAAAGAAGAAGCAAGAAGCTACAAGGCTCAAAAGGGGCAATCCATTAAGAAAGCAGCCAACAACAACTCCCGAAAGCAACATAAGTTAACTAAAAAAGTAAGAGGCATCCATGCTTAGTATAAATAAGTCCATGTATAAAAAACATAGCAATCCTAACATGAGCAACAAAGGTCATCAAGGACTAAAATCTAACAAAAACATGAGAAAGGAAACATAAAGTGGTTAAGGGCTAAGTCCATAAATAGAACATAAAGCAACATAAGAATTAAGCTAGAGTTAGCAACTTAAACGGCAGGTGGATTATCATCTTAAGTTGGAGGAGGAAATGGACAAGAGGGGTAGTGATAATTTAGCTGAAAGTGATTATAGATCCCCTAAAATCCGCTATGGATGTGATTATGAATGTCCTCCTTAAGTTGATTAAAACGCATCTCTAAGTGTTGATAAAATGGATGCTAAGATGTCAAAGGAGTAGCTAGATCAAAAGAGAAGCTAGATCAAAAGAGAGAAAACCAAAGTCAGGAGAAAGAGGCTAAAGAAAGGAGCCGATTGGAAGAGGAATTACAGTGTGATCCGTAGGTGATGAAAGCTATCCTTCAAGAGGCGAAGCGGCCTCATTAGAGGGATTAGGATCATTATTACTCCTTGGTTCATTAGAAGATTTAGGTGGTTCTTGCGGTTTTTACTTAAAGCCAAGATTAAGAGGAGGAAGGAGTTTTTTTCTAACCCAATTATTGTCTATCTTTTTCCAAACTCCCCGATAAATATCAACTAATTTAAGGTGTTTAATTTGAGTAACCCGTAAAGGTATAGGAAACTAGACTTTCTTACAAATCAACAATTGGGTAATTAACTGACCAAACCTAAGGAAGGCTTAAGAGGGGTTATTGGTCAAATGTTTGAAGCATTGAACCACAATACTAGAAAAGTTAATATGCTTGTTCATAAGAAGATAGTAGACAATCCATAAATCTTGATGTGTGATATTGGATTGTTGGCCTTGGTGAGAACAATAATTGTGGATCACAATATGGTAGAGAATCTTGGTCTTAAGATAAAGTCTCATTGCAGCCAAATTTTTAAGTTTCCCCCAATTCTCACCAATACCCTGATATTGAAATACCCTTTCGTAGAATTTAGCACCATAAAAATTTATATTAATGTTTGTTCCCCTAACAGTAACACCAATAAGATCATAGATATCCTCAAGATTAATAATTACAAATGTACCATAAACATAAGTATATAATATATTACGGTGTTACTCATCATTAGGATTCATTTTCAGCTTAAGCTGACCTTGATTATTTAGGGTATCAAACATATTATAATAGAAGTATTTAAGGGCATCATCATCTACCTAATTTTGAAGCCGAACGATATGCAAGACATGATTGGTGTTGATGTCATGCCCCGAAAAAGTAAAGTCACGATAGTCTTGCCGTATGAGTTATCTTAAGATAGAAATTGTCCTTATACTTATTATTTTAGACAGAGTTTACACCAAGCATACTTGACTCTACCTATTTGAAGCGTCCAATTCGATATCTGTTTGATATAAACCTATGGAATAATCTTCTGAAATAATTTGTTAAAAATAAACTTGTAATTTGACCTTATAAAAGAGTATTAGTAAATCCCACAAGTACTTATCATTTTATGTACGAACCAAAATATTGAAAACTACCAAGTTTCTTAAGAAGTCTTGTGTAGTTTTCTTAAAAGATAAGAAAGTTAAAATTAAGGGTAATAATTGGCTATTTCTTGTTGTATCTTACTCTCCATCCCAGTTTACTAGTGTTTCGATATTGGTTAAATACTTGTAATTTATTTGAAATCTGTAAAATAAACTATAGGGAAATGAGAAATAACTTGGTTAGTAAGTAAGGCGAAGATAGACATATGCAATTAGTACATTACAAACATAGTTTTCAACCAAGTTGGTTAGATGCAATGCATGTACAAGTAAATACCATTGTACAACGTTATCCAATCTGTCGTAAGATTAAAGAAATTGCACCTACTCTAATCCAGGTTAAGAAGATTGACGTCACATACTCATGGATCGAAACCAAATTGAGACTTGTAAAATGGAGAATACCCTCCTCTTGTGACCATCTTCGAACTACGGCTCCCAACGTTGCTGCGACCTCTTTTCCTATCACTTAGTTCGCCTAAGAGTGGAGAAAGAACCATTTCAACTGTCTTCATTGAAGGGAGTTTATATTTGGCCCGAGAATCCTAGTCATTACTCATAGTGGGTTGCGATGCATATTAAATTAGATATTAAGCCAAGTTTGAGTTAGTTTATCTTTTCAGGGTGATTAACTAAGCTCAAACAATTTAAGCATAATAATATTCACAGAACAATTATATCATGGAGCTCAACTCCAATCGCAGCAAATGGAAACCCAACCACAAACGCTACATATGCATAAACAACTAACTACAATCATAAGTTAATACATACCAAAGTCTTTAGATATTTTGAAATAATATCTCAAAATGCTGTGAAGCATTAATCCTATTTACTTATATTGAAGCTCACTTCGATAAATCTGGAACGTTAAGGCTTTACTCATTTTGAAGTCCTATATATATACCAAAGCTTATATTTAATTTTCATAAGATTTATGAAAATATTAGGGTTTTATTTAGTATTTAGTTGAAATATTATTTATATAGTTATTTATTAGAATTCCGTATATATATATTTATATACATACACGTTATATATAGACACATGTATGCAATTTACTACTACTTATACTATATCGTTTCGATTATATCGAAACGTATTTATTATTGTTTATATTACGCTTTAATTACAAAAAAATTGTTGTAGAACGATATTTTTCGTAATATTATAGAAAAAATCTAGTTTATTACCTAAAGTGATTTAATTTTAGTAAGGTTAGTATCATAGAGTTTATATGAATACGACTATTCGTGCTATGTGTTTGTTTAAAAGATTATCTTTAAAGGATATTTCTAATTCTAGTATATAGATAAAACTGTATAGAAACCAATATCATGTTGATATCATCTTATGTAATGAAAAATATATTTTTATACAATTTTGCAACAAAATATAATAAATCATATATACTTAAATTTTAAGGAAATAATGATATTAAATTTGTAAGAATATAAAGTTCAATTTTAATAGTTCTAATAAATAATTATTACTGGAGATCCGCTTATTTCATAAAGCGGTGTTAATGATATGCAAGTATTACAATTCTTAATATTCTAAATGTATAGTTAAAAAAAAAAATGAAATGATACATATAAACTACTTGATTTGAAAAAATAATGAAATAACGGATATCTCTTTTTTATAACTATTAAATATCAATAAAAAAAAACCAATACCTATAATTATAGAAATAAGATTACTTAAAAGTATCGAGTCATCCTTTCTTTTTCTTCTTTTCCTTTTGTTTTTCTTCATCTTCTTCCTTTTTCTTTTTCTTTTTTCTTTTTTATCTCTCTCTCTCTCTCTCTTTTCCCCTCTCATCTCTTTCTCTCGCCCCTTACCTTTATTGTTTTTCTAAGTGGTGTAAAGCTGTTTCTATATTTACAATTCCACCGCCTTTATAAGGTAGTTAACATACATACATATATATATATATATATTATTTTTAGATATTTTAATAAATTTAGTATATTTTATTCAACACCTATTCTAATTCTTAGAATATTCACAGAATATTCTTTTTTTTTTTTCATTACCAGAATTTTTAATAAAAAATAATTCATAGTTGAGATTTTCTTTTCCCATGTATTGTTATCTCAAGTGAGTTTTAACGTAATTATACGTAAAAATATTAGTAAAATATAATATATAGTTAAGTTACATTAATTATTTGAGACTTATTTTTATATATTTTATACGATATTTTACTCATCAATATTAATTATTAAAATCACGTAGTTGATTCTAAAAGATTTATTTTAAGCTATATCTAAAATTATGAAACTCTATGCTATAGTGATTAGAAACGATAAGCTTAATATTTCTAAGAAAGTTTTATATAAATGAGCTTAAAGTGAAATGCTAAAGTTATAAGGTTACTTCGTTTAAATTTTCTTCTAATCATGAGAGTTCAATTTAATTCCACGAACGTTGTCATAAATCATAATTTCTAAAATATCTCTCAAACATTAAATTTTTCAATTAATTTCTTATTAATTTATATGATTATATATCTATGTCTAGATGTAATTCTGACATTCCCATACCTATAAATATTTCCAATTAATCTAACGAAGAAGGGATATCCAGTCAATTAAGTTTATACTAATTTAATTACTTTTATATATTATCTTATGTCATTAATAATATTATTATACTTATTATTCTATTATTAAGATCCATATTCTTGTGGTTATGAGAAATATTAGTATAAACTATTTTACACCTATTAACTTAACTTATAAATATATTTTTCTATAAAAGATATAAATTACTCAAACACTAGTAGGTTAGAGTCATGTGGCATTACGTATTATATATTTTTAGACTTTTAGGTTAATATACTAGTATAATTATTATTTATATCAGGTATATTCATAAATATACGTGTATACTTACATAGTAAATTATATTATATTATATTGTCTTATTTTATAGCTTAATTAGCTTATCTTTAAGTTTTTGTTACGTTCTGAGCTCGATTTTAAGAGTTTCGAACAATTTTGTACTATATTAAGTAATCATACTTTTAGGGGCAAAATTGAGATTTTTGGTAATTATTTTCAAATTTTAATTTTATCGGGTCACTTCAATTAACTTTTCTATCTTAGTTGTAAAATTTGAGCTTAATTGGATAATTTCTTCTGAAAGTCCTTAGCTATGATTGCCCTAAATTTGACTTTAGGGTCTCATATAAAGTAAATTCTTACTATTTTGATTGTATTCTTGATATTCTTATCATGTTATAGATTTCCAAAAGTACGATAATTCCTTGATTAGGGTTATCAAGTTTCTTGTAAGTTTCTAGTCTAATCGGTTTACTTTTCCGAATGCTCTATATCAACTATTGACCTTAATCATATAAGGATAGGGCTTTATTCTATTACTCAGATGTTTATGTCTTGATTGTTGATTTATGGGATATTACAGTTGATCCTTAGAATGGCTGAAATGCAAAATTTGTCAAGCACCTATTGAGTAAAGAAGATGTTAGTATCCACTTCTAAGTTGGCAAATTTCTTAAACCATTAAGTGTATTGGAGCGTAGCAAAGAGATGGTAGTCGTACATAGGGGGTGTAAGACTACAGTCGATTCTTGGTGGCATGGTGTTTTGAAGTATGTGAGGATGGTGGAGAGAGGGAAGATGAGAGGACGGTTATGGAGAGTGTGTGTAAGTGAAGCTAAGATGACAGTAAAGTAGTGGCTAATAGCATGAGGACGGTGGTGGCAGCCTGATGGTAGATGGGGGTTTGGTAGAGAGAGAAAGTCGTGTAAGGGAAAATATGAGAATGAGATGTGAAGAAGTGAGGTGATTGATAAGAGATTGAGTGGGTTTCGAGATGATTAATGAGAGAAAAATATGCTTTTGAGGGGTTGAAGATAGTGAATCGAAGAGAGAGAAAGATTTTAGTGTTCGGGTGGGAAAGGGAAAGAGGAATTTATGAAAGGGGATAAAGGGAGAGAAGGATCGAGCGCTCTTTTTTTTTGTTTTAATTGTGCTTGAATTTGGTGTATCAGCATAACGGCAAGTGGAGGTACCATAATGACAATACCTTGAACAGAAGTTATTCCAGGTTATTATTTAGAGCACTATACTATCATGATGGTTATTAGGTGTACCGTTATGATGATTCATTAAACAGAACCAAAACTAAAAGCTTGTTTTGAAGAGTATATCGACATGCAGGTAAGGAAGAATATTGTCATGTCGATAAGAAAGAATATCATCATGCCTATATTCTAGAATTTTGCAGAAACTTGGTCATGTCTACTCCATTCATTCAAGTTGTTAACTAAAGTTTATTTTAATTGATTTAATGAGTGTTCTAACACTTCAACTAAGTTTATTTGAGTCCGTTAAGGCTTGAAAAACTTAAATTTGAACTAGAGACATAAGATTTAGCCAAATCAAATCCTTAGAGCTATATAGTTCATGATAAAGTGAAAGTATACAAGTAAGAGCAAATTATGTGCATAGCTATCGAGTTTTTGCACACCAACACTTTAAGCAAACTTTAAATATATGTTTGAGCATGATAGGAATAAATTATAGCTTTAAGGCTCTGTAAACCGTAAAGTTACTGCTTGAGTTCCAAGAGTTTAAATATAGAATATAAGTATAATTGGAAATTAAACAAGTGCACCAAAAAAAAAAAAAAAAAAAAACTTAAGTTTCCATACCAAACCACTTTTAATAGTTCATATAGATATGATAGAAGCATTATCAAGTCAAGTAGTATTCAAAATGACATAATGATCAAATAATCTATCTTATACCATAAAGAGCCTAATGAGGGTCTTAATAGGTCAAATTTGCACAAGATCAATATTTGACAAAAATAACCACTTAGCTATGATTAAATGATGAAATTGAACATGCGAAAGCTAGTTTTGGGCATGGAAACCAATACATGATGAAATTATGCATATATGAACTTGGATCTTTATGAATGACTTTAGGTTTACTCAAAACATGTCAAATGTCATGTATAGCGCAAGAAATTCATATGATCATGTTTCTTAAACCCCATGGTATGTTATTTGCCAATTAAACCACTTAGTATGTCATTTTTGCTAAAAAGCACTATCTTAGTTCTTATGCACCCAGCATTCATCTTACATGATCATTCTTAACTCTCTTCTTAAGATACAAAATCCATCCTTACTCAAGGGTTTTGTGAAGATATCAACTATTTGGTTGCTAGTATCGACAAATTCTAAGTATATATAATTGTTTTGCACATGATCATGGATAAAGTGATGCCTAATTTATATATGCTTAGTCCTTAAGTGTTGAATTGGATTCTTTGTTAAATTTATAGCATTTGTATTGTTATATCTTATTGGGGCATTAGTAAATTTTAGACTATAATTGTGCAATATTTGTTTCATCCATAGAGTTTAAGCACAACAACTACCAGTGGTCACATATTCGGCCTTAGCAGTTGAAAGTGCTACTGAGTTTTGTTTCTTTGGATGCCATGACACTAGAGAGTTAGCAAGAAAGTGACATGTGCTAGTTGTGCTTTCCTAGTCGACTATGCAATTAGCAAAGTTGGCATCGGAGTATCCAATAAGATCAAATAAGGTGAACTTGAGATATCGCAAATTGGTTTCAATAGTGCCTGTAAGATACTTGAAGATGCATTTAATTGCATTCAAATGAGATTCTTTAGGGCAAGATTGAAATCGTGCACATAGATACATAGTAAACATAATGTTGGGCATAGATGCAGTTAAATATAAAAGGCTTCCTATCATACCCTTATACATATTTTCACAAATTGTCTTTCCATTTTCGTCTTTATCAAGTTTTAGAGTGGTATTCATTGAAGTAGGCCTAGTCTTATAATTCTTCATTTTAAACTTTTTCAAGAGCTCCTTAGTATATTTAGCTTAGTTGATAAATGTTCCATTTTCGGTGTGTTTAATTTGAAGTCTTAGGAAATAGTTGAGTTCACCCATCATACTCATTTGAAACTCATTTTTCATACATTGGACATACTTGTTAACTAGGTCTATGTGAGTAGCATTGAATACAATGTCATCTACGTATATTTGAACAATTAACTTATGAGCATTTTGTTGCTTGGTAAATAATGTCGTATCAAGTTTTCCTCTAATAAAGTTATTCTTTTTCAAGAAGTTACTCAATATTTCATACTAAGCTCTAGAAGCTTGTTCAAGTCTATACAAAGTCTTGTTAAGCTTATAGACATGATTTGGGAATTCGCTATCCTAAAACCTCAATGGTTGCTCTACATATACTGCCTTTTTAATATGGCTATTTATGAAAGCATTTTTAATATCCATTTTATATAGTTCAAAGTTTTTATATGCGATGAACGCTAAAAGCATACTAATGGCTTCTAATCTAGCAATTAGAGCGAGTCTCATCAAAATCAATTCCCTTTTCTTTGTTGTAACCTTTAGCAACTAAGCATGCCATATTTCTTGTTACTATTTCAGTTTCATTTAACTTGTTTCTAAACACTCATTTAATTCCAGTTACTGGTCTATCATTTGGTTTAAGCACTAAGTCCCATACCTTATTTTTAGAGAATTGATTTAGCTTTTTTTATATAGCTTGAATAAAAAACTCTTCTTTTAAAGCTTTATCTACATTTTTTAGTTCAATTTGAGATAGGAACACTGCATTACTTAAGTTCTTTAAGGAGGCTCTTGTTTGTACCTTATTAGATGATTCTCCTAATATTAAATCCTTAGGGTGATTTTTTATAAACTTCCATTCTTTAGATAAGTCTATGTTATAATCATTAATAATTTCATCTTCCCTAGAAAGTTCCTTTTCATTTGAAGCAGATTGATCCTTCTTAGGACTAAGACCATTCAATTGAGCACAAATGCTATCTATGTCATCATTAGACTACATGTATATGTATCATCAAATGCAATATAAATTGACTCTTATATATACAATATATGCCTTACTAACAAGAGAATAATTGCGAAAGATGCTTTCATCCGATTTTGAATCAAATTTTCCAAGTTTTTCCTTTCCATTATTAATAATATAACATTTTCTATCAAAAAAATGAAAATATAATATATTAGGTCTCTTATCTTTCCAAAGCTCATAAGGGGTTTCCTTAAGAATTGGCTTTTTGATATATAATACGCGGTATTAATGGCTTTGGCCTAAAAATATTTAGGTAGATTATTTTTACAAAGTATAGTCCTAACCATTTCTATTAGGGTATTATTTTTCCTCTCGGTGACTTCATTTTGTTATAGAGTTTTAAGAGTCGAAAATGTATATTCTATTCTATTTTTATTGCAAAAATCTTCCATATCATGATTTTCAAATTCTTTCCCATGATCACTTCTTATTAAAACAATAAAAAGATCTTTTTTATTTTGAACCTTCTTGCTATAATTTAAAAATGGATGATATGTTTCATTCTTGTTTGCAAGGAAAAAGGTTTAAGTGCATTTAGTAAAATCACCAACTATGATTAAGGTATATAAATCACCAATTATGACTAAGGTATATATTTTTCCTCCCAAACTTAAGGTTTACGTTGGACCAAATAAATTCATATGTAAGAGTTGAAGTGGCTTAGAGGTTGAGATGGCATCTTTTAATTTGAATGATGACTTTGTTTGTTTATCATATTGACATGCTTGATATGTTCTATCTTTTTCAAAATTGATCTTACGTAATTCCTTAACAAGATTCCTTTTGGCAAATTTTGACAAGATATCCATATTAGCATGTCCTTACTTCTTATGTCACAACCAACTATCATTGTTTTGAGCAGATAGACAAGTTTCACTTGAACATAAAAACCTATTCAAGTCAATTTTGTAAACGTTTCTTCGTCTATATCCCTTAAAACAAATTTGGTCATTGTTAACGTTTTTAATAGAATACTTTGATGCATAAAAAATTACTTTGTATCTTATATCATACAATTGGCTAATACTAAGTAAATTATGCTTCAAGTTATCAACAAGTAACACATGCTTGATAGTGAGATTATTATTGATACAAATATTTTCTTTATCAATGACATGAGCCTTTCGGTTATCTTCGTAGGTCACATTTCCTCTGTCCTTCAAGTTTATAGATGCAAACTTGGATGTGTCTCTTGTCCTGTGTCTCGAGTAACTGCTATCCAAGATTCATTTGTTGTTTCATCTTGAAAGAGCTTACAAAACAAATGGTTATTTCTTTGGTATCCATTTTAGTTTAGGTCATTTGGTGTTAGTTGTTATAACATAACCCAAACCATTTTATTCCTTAGAGACCCAAACCATTTTGTCTTTATTTTTCAAGGAGAGATTGTAACGTATTGCATAAGTATGTGTAATATGACCATATTTTCCGCAATAATTATAAGTTTTATTTGAGGCCTTAACAAAGTAACTCTTGTACAAGTTATACACATTTTCTTTTTGGGTAAGTTATACACATTTTCTTTGCTATATCCTATTTCGGTTTTGTCTAACTCTTACCTTTATGAGCCAAGGATCTTATCTAAGTTTTTCTCTTCATCTACAAATTTTGTTATTATTTTTCTTGAATCATCTAAGCTACATTTTAGAAGTGCATTTTCAATTTCTAGCCGACCTAGCTTGTCAACCACATTCTCATTATTTTTGTGTTTATGTTTAATCCTTTTTATTTTATCTTCAAGATCATTATTAGCTTTCTTTAACTTGCTGTTTTCATTCTTCAATTCATTATTTCTAGTACTTAGCTCTTCATTCTCCTTTGTCAATTTCTCAACCTCAATTCTTAAATCCTCATTGTCTTCTTCTAACCCTTTTTTGGCATCAACTACTTTATTATTCTCATTTTTGATAACGTCAAATTCATTACTTACTTATCATTTGTTTCAAGATTTTATTCTTTTTTTATACTTTTATGAATTATTTCAACAATTCATCATATATATTTATAAGTTCATCAAAGGAAGAATTATATGAGGTAGAGCATACCTTGTCTTCGATAACCATGAAAAATGTTTGATCGTTGGAGTTACTTAAATCGGCATTCCTCCAAGTGGTAATCGTAGCTTTTTTCCTTAATTCCTTATTGGCCTTCTTGAGTAAGGGACAATATAGTTGAATATGTCTTGATTTTTGAATTATAGTACTTGATGATTTCTTTCTTTTCCTTCTTGAACTTAGAAGATGTTCCATAGCCATCCTCATCCTTTTCAATCTTTTTGTTGAATTTAATAAATTTTCTAATTTTTCGCCAACATAACTACTTCATCATCATCTTCACTTATACTTTCCTCCTTGACCTTTAAAGCAATTATCTTTTTTTTAGAGTTATCTCCTTATCTCTTTACTATCTCATGTGTCTTAAACGTTCTAAGAAATTACTCTTTTGACATTGCATTGGAATCATTATCTTCTTTGATTATAGTTATCTTGACAAAGACTTAAGAATTTTGGAATTTATTTTAAAATTAGTAAATATCTTTTCAAGAACACTCTAGAGGTTGATGATATTAATAACTATATTATGCATCTTATCAATAGTTTTATTTGGATCTATTTTAAAGTTTTCAAATTGTCTACACAATAAGCTTATCTTTGTATCCCTTACTCTACTAGTTTCATCATATGTACTTTATAATTCATCCCATTTTTCTTAGCACTTTTACATGTATATACCTTATTAAAGTTATTTTTATTTACGGCATAATACAAGATGTTCATAGCAATTTCATTTAGATCAAGTAATTTCCAATTTTCATCTAAATAATTTCTTCTTCTTTCCCTTCTACCTTAAATAGTCTTTGATTAACTATGTGCCACAATAATTTATTTTGTGCTTTCAAATATATAGTAATTTTACATTTCTAATATGGGTAGTTGCTAACGGTTAGAAGATGAGGCTTATTACCTAATGCATTAGATGCTATGATCTTTATTCTAATATGCGATTAAGTAAATAATTAGATACTATTTCTGATACCAATTGAAAAACTAGGCTAAGACCTAAAAGGGGAGGTGAATTAAGTTTTAAAGACAAATTGTAATTCTTTTAACATATGAACAATAAATGCAACAATAAATGTGATCAAAGTAACAATGAGATAATAAAAAGTGTAAGAAATAAAGAGAAAGGGATAGAGAAAATCAAACCCAGATGTAATATGGAGTTCAAATCGCTCCCTACTCTCCATCGACCTGCAATTGCCTCCAATTAAGGACTTCACACTACTTTGTTAATAATACTCAAAGTGCTATAAAGTTTTCACAATCACAATTACATACAATAATCACACAAGTGTAGTGCTTCTCTCTCTAAAGATTGTAAATAAAAGAACTTTTCAAGCACTACATACTAAGTCTTACTTTTTTTTTTATCGTAATAAGGAGTACAAGAGATAAATAGGAAGTAATAAGGCCAAGGAATATAAGAGAATGTCTTTTGATTGCAGTACAATATCAGTTCTTCTATGTCCTTAGTCAGGTTATTGAGCATATATACCATATCTTTCAATTCTTTCCCTTATTATGCATTAAATACTCCAATAGCTGTCATGCTTCAAATAAGGGAGTCGTAATAGCTCTACCGTATAAACCAGCTTAAGTTATACGCTAGCTACTTTAGTTGCTAACATAAGTATAATTTACACTAGGCTTTTTCAATTCAATACCTATTTGGTATCAACCTGTGGTATTATTTTCTAAAATAATTCTTGAAAAAGATTCTGTAGTATATAAAGATTGAGAAAAAAACAAGTTTTATAAATAACTTTAGAAAACGACAAAATAAGGATTTATAAAAGTCCATAAGTTTATAGAACATAGTACTGGTAATAATAGTTGAAAATTAAAGGGTCACCTAAAGAAACCTCATTAGTTTTTCTAAAGGTTAGTAAAGTTAATAAACAAAATAAAGAATACAGCCAATTAGTCTTGAATCTCATTCTGCGACCCCATTTTCTATATTTTTGGAGCTTAGAGTAGTATTGGTATATCTATTGGTGTATTTATTGGGAAATCTGCAAAGTAACTATAAGGGAACAAGCGATAATTTGCTTAGTAAGTGAGACAGAGATAATAGCACATATTTAACATCAAGCAACTGAGGTTTTCAAGCAAAATTAATTAGATGCAATGCTTATTCAAGCAAATATCATTGTCCAAAGTTGATTGATCATCGTGAGATCAGAAAAATTGCATTCGCTTTAATAAGGGTTTTGAGAAATTTGACCATACACACTTCACAAATTGGAACCAAACTTGGGCTTATGTAATGGAGAAACATGCTTCGCCTAAGATTACCTTCGAACCACGGTCTCCATCCTTGCCGCGATCTCCTTTCCTGTTACTTAGTTCAATTAAGGATGAGGAAAAGACCATTTCTACTATTCTCATCGAATGGTCCGTGTTTAGCTCGAGAATCCTAATTGTCTCCTCTAGTGGGTTATGATGCAAATCTCATTAGTAGTTAAGTCGAGTTTGAGTTAGATTGCTTTTGGGGTGATCAAGTAATTTCAAATAGTCTAAAATAAGTAATATCATGAAACAATCAATACATAAATTCAACACTAAAAATAGCACAATCATATTCAAGCACACATATTGCATATGCACAGACAACTAATTCACAACCACAAACAAAACATATACTAAAGTCTTTAAGTATTCTTAAACGATATTTCAAAGTACAATGAAGTACTAATCCCACTTGAATTTGTTACGCTCGATGGTGCTGATTGTTAATCTTGTCCACTTCAATTGTTCTTTACAATATTTAATATAGTTACTATAATTATATTACATATAAAGTTAAATAAGTTCATTTAATAAGTTAAGTGTGAGTATGGCTTATCTCTATCGAATGGTTTAAACTTGGTTTTAACTTCCAACTTGTTGTTGAAGTCTTTGAGCAAGGTTTTGAAAGCTTGCCTAATACCAAGTTTTAATCTCATAACCTTTTGATCAAGTCTCTAAGATCATTCATGTTATACCCTTACTCTAACCAACTCTTGAAACAAGACTCTAGAGTCATTTCCGCTAAGCATTTCACATTAACCAAACCTTAAATCAAATTCCAAAGCTATTCTAATCACACTTCTCTTACCAAAGTAATTTTATTTGATTAACTCTCTGAACTAGAGATTAGGTCCCCTCTTTATGGACTAACCTTCTAAAGATGTCTCCAAAGTAATTTTATCTGAGTTTTTTTTTTAAATCAGCCAACATTCTAGTCTAGTCACTAAAATCATTACAATCGCACTTCTTTTACCAAAGAACTTCTTAGATGATGCTTTAACACATTGAGAGTTTGAGAATCCTTTTATCTATCAACCTTTTGAACGTATCTCTAAAGTTATCACAACTATGCTTTTTTTTTTATGAAATAGCTTCTTGAGTAAGGCTTCAACAGGTTTATAATTATGATAGTTTTACCATCTATCCTTTTAATTAAGTATCTGAACCAAGAATTTAGTTCCTCTTCTATTAGTTTAACCGTTTAAAGGACTCTTTGAACAGAATCAATTTATAAGTTTACTTTCAGTGACTTGCCCTAGCATCCTATTCTAGTTTACAAGTATGATAAAGTAGGATCATACAATAAGTTCCTCATGCTGATGCTCACCATATCACCCATGCTTTCGAATCTTCTTATCTTCAACTTAATACATATATATCATAATTAGTGGTTTGTGCATATCTCAACTCCAACTCAAACCACATAACTCCAGATTATTCTTTACAGTAGAATATGATCCAAATGAACTTCAAAACTTAATTCCAAGAATTTTCATTAAGCTCAATATATAAAATTTTCAAGAAGTTGTATTTTTTTAACTAAATTTAAAGCCAAAATATTCCTAAAAATTATAGAAATTGTTTTTTTCGAAAAACTCTTCATGCAATATAAGGACTCTCCAAAAAAAAAAAAAAAAAATTGGTTTAAAAACTATGTTGATGGGGTCATTTAAAACAACTTTGAAATTTGGTCGATTTAGCACAATTTCTTAAGGAGGTCCTATATCTACTTAAATTTTTTTTAATCTGATATTTTTCTCAAAGAGTACTTGTAAAAATATTCTAAAATAATTTTTTTCATAATTTTAGAAGCCATTTTAATATTTTTACTAAATTAGAGAAAATTAGGCTAAAATTACAATGCACCATAAGTTAACCGTCCGACCACCAACAGCCGCCACCACCACTGTATCGACTCCTTTTGGTGCCACCTCCATTGTTGGGTGATGTTGGTGATTTGCCTCCAGCATCTCTCCAAACCGTATTCTTTGAATCGACTCAGTTTGTGCAGTTTTGATTCCTATTTCTTTTAGAATTTTCTTCCAATCATTCTTTCTCTTTCCATAATTTTCCTAGAAGCCTAACCCTTCAAGGAATCCACAGAGAGCATTTCCTAATTTCCTAAGCAATGCATGTGTAAAAGAAGGTATTTTCTCTCTCCTATGGTGTGTTATACTCTCAATTTTTCCTAAGTCAAGGTGTCATCATACTAAATGTTGTTCTTAACATCTGTCTAAGGGAGTTTCACGCCTTAAAACTTCCTAATCCTACTGGTTGTGTGATTTTTATTAATTTTTTATAATTATTTTCTTATTAATTTTTTACTAATTATGCATATTTTCGAGTATTTTGGGCATTTACAGATATATTATATATATAATAATTATATTTGAAGTATACGTACTATTATTATATATTATTTTATGTCGCTTTATAATTATAGTGTCCAAATAATTTATTTTCTAAAGTTCAATTAATTTTCATTGCCTAATTTATGCGTTTATGGTGGATAAATTACATTATAATATAATTTAGTAAAATTATCTGTTTGTAGCTATAACAATCTTATTAGCTAGAATAATATTATTTTATTATATTTCAAACTTATGGTGTGTCATTATCTAATTCTTAGGATTCACATGTGAAATATTAGTTCAATCGGCTAACTTCTATATATGCCTTAAATTACTCACTTGAAATAACTATATGAAGTTATGGGCTCACAATGGCTACCTAAAATAGACTTACCATCATAAAGGTATCATCTTCTTACCGTCATGCTAGTAAGCTGAACAACTACTGGCATGAACACCGGTACGTAGACCGATATATTGGTTTAGTGATAAAAAAGCATTCCATCTTCTTATCTGGACCATTTCACTGTCAAGCTAGTAATGCTAATGAGCTACCATGTTGGTAGACCAATTTCATTTATTTTCAACTTTCAAACAAAACAAAGAACATCCATACTCTAGAATCCAACTTCAAGAAGCTTGTACATCTTTCAAAACTAAATATCTTGTAAAGTTAATTGTTATTTATAGTCAAAATGCAAGATTATTGTTTTTTTTTTTTCAATTAACTCAATATAATTAAGTAATAACATGTTCAATCGTATACTTTTTGTTTTGTTCTAATCAAAATCACATGGTGAACCTTAGGTTCAACAATTACTTGATAAGGAATACCGATTATCTATTGTCTTGATGGAATGTGGAATATTAGATATTTATAATTATTTACATTTTACGATAAGTTAATAAATTAAGAATCGGAAGCCTTAGTAATTAATTAATTAATTCGAGTTTTATAATTTATGACTTATAAGGCGGTTTTTGTATTTTAAGTATACATATATTATGAAGATTTTAGAAAATCCTACTAGGCCTTTGTTATGGTTACGTCACTCACATTATGTGTGATTATAAAACTACCTTATCCTTTTCAATATTTAATTCAATAAAGAAACATGTTTGTGTTTTTGAGATTTTATGTTGCTATTACATATACTTCATTATAAGCACACAAGGTCTATGATATAAAGTATGTGTGAAAGAAATGACGAGTTCTATTTTCTTAATTTTCTTTCTCTTAATACTTATGTAATCGCTTATATATTCCTTTTTTTTTTCCATTAAATATTCAATGGATCTTATAGAATGAGTCATTAGCTTTTAAAACCTTATATTGTTTAAATTATTCTTAATGTACTTTTTTTTATAATGCATAAAAATAATTTCATTACATTTACATTTTTTTTGTTTTCAAAAAAGAGTATAATCTTTATTCAATTTTTATCTATGCATGGCACAGGCACTTAACTAGTTTTATATAATTTTAGAAGTACTTAACTTTTATAACAAAAGAATAATTTAATCTAATTTATTTGCATAATTTGTTATTATATCATCATATTATGAATTAGTATATTATCGCTATTATTATATACCTTTTTTAAGTAATAAATAAGAATGCAACTGCATTACACTATCGACTTTAATATTTAATTATATAATGAAACATATTTTTTATTTAAGATCTCATTGAATTATTTCATACCCTTCATAGTAAGTGCGGGAAGACTATGATATGATGTGTCAATGAAAGAAATACTAAGTTTGACCCTTTTAATTACTTTTCTTAATACTTAAGTAATCACTTCATTTGCTTTTCTTCTTTTTTTTTCCTTTGAATATTTAACGAATCATTATATAACGAGTCATTCACTTCTAGAACCTTATATTGCTTAAATAATTTTTAACGTATTTTTTTATAGTAAAAAAAATCATTAGATTATATTTACGTCCTTTATTAAAAAAAAATTAATCATTATTCAAATTTTTATCTATATATTGCATGGGCTTCTATAACTAGTTTAACTTAGAAGGTTGAGGAAAAAGAGAGGGAGGAATTAACTTTCTTATCTTTATTTAGCTTTAACTAGTTAAATGGGATTTGGAGGACACTAAAAAGTGATACTGGTTTTAGTATGAGGTAATAGTACAGTTTGCACCTCAACTTTATCACTTTTTGTAATCATATACCTAAAGTTTTAACTTGTTTAATTATATACCTAATTGAAGATTTAATTATTAGTTTTTATACCTTAATTAATTACTATTCATAATGATAATTTATTCAGTATGATAAAGCCAAAGGGATGACTGCATATGGCCTTAAGAGAGTTGTATGACCCCCCTAGGGCTGTGTGTAGCCACTTACGGTCGCTAGTGAGTCTCACAATCCACATTCTTGAAGTGAGTCGTAACATACTATTTTTCAGTAAGTGGCCAGTGGTTACTTATGAGGGGTCGCATGATCCCCTTAAAGCCATAAGTGATCATCTCATTGGTTGCTCGTATTGATTAGACTAATAGTATGAATTAGAGTTAATTGAGATGTAATTGGTGATAACTAAATTTTCAATTGGATGTATAATTAGGTAGGTTGAAACTTTAGGTGTATAATTAGAAAAAGTAGTAAGGCTGAGATGTAAATAGTCACATTAACCTTTTTAGTATTATGGATAAAAAAAGTGAAGCAATAATCCACTTCACAAGAAAATTTACTTAAATATTCATTTTAACAATCTTATGCTATATCTTTATGAAGTAGTATGGTAGTAAATAAAAGAAGTGAAGGAGATTTAAAGTCATTTCATTTTCCTAATATATGTAAAACACCAAAAGGATGTCTTACTCTTTAAAACATGTAAGACAATAAAAGAGTTGAATAAAATTTTTGTGTCTTAATATATATACTAGCAAATGCTACACCTCGATGCGTATGTAAATTCAACAATTTAAAATTCATGAAAAATCAATTGTAAAATATTTACATAGTTAATTACATGTAGAAGAACCAATAAAAAAAATGTAGAAAAAGATTATATGTAAAAATGGTTGAAAAATATCAACAATAAAGGATAACATTAACATCTATATTTGTAATAGTAATCAAAGCTAAGTTGCTTCATTGTAATTGTGCTATATGCCTACAAAAGTAATGCAAAACAAATCTATAAGCTAAATTAGTAAGTAAAGGTGTAATGATGCCTTATGTAAATAGATATAAACCGATGCTAATGTCATCAAATTTTATGTATAGTCTTATGATTAACCATTAGACTTGATGAAAAACCTGAAAACCACACAAAAAGGGAAATACAATTAAAATCAAATACTTGCTCCTAATCAAAACCAATGGTGGTGTTCTTCAAATATTCATTGTAGAACTTCAAATGAATTTCTTTTTTCTTTTAGCACGATAATCTATAAAGAGAAATAATATTATATTGTATTAATATATTTCTTTCTATTATGTATAATTGTTTATTTTGTGTAAAAGCTAACCAAAATTAATATCATACATTAATTGTTATAAAGTTTAAGATCCAATAAACATTCATGTGCTCATGGCATGATAAAAGAAAGTAATGTTGAAGGATAACCTTTTTTTTTTTTTTAATCAGTTATTACTCATTATGATTGACAACATAAAAAGAAAAAAAAAAAAGAAAAAATTTGCAGTAAGAGCTATATATGAAATGTGATAACATGGAAAGTGGGGTAGGTTTTTGAGGATTTAAAACACATTCGCATTACCTTATAATAATTTATTACTTTTAATATTATTAATAGCTTAAAACACCAAAATGGATGATGAGGTTTTAATAATATAAATAATGATACAATTCAAATATTGGGGCTTTTATAATTTACCTTTTTCTTGAACAAAAACTTTAGCTCATTCTAATATGATTTAGCGTAAGCAGCTTTTTGCTGCACTGGAGTAATCCAATATATAGTTCTATACATTCTACCACTTTTCCATTCATTTTCAATACTGATTGTGTTATTTGATGTCTTTTGTACTCAAAACCAATTTGATTAATTTGCTTTGATAGGTAACTTCACATTAACGTTTATTATTATTATTATTATTATTTTTTGTTGGTTATATTAGCCATTCCTCACTATGAATTTGATTACTATTAAAAAGAAACAAAAACTAAGTGTTGTATGTGGAGAGTAAAAACTGCAATTTTTGAAATAACTCAATGTGAAAAGTAAGGTAGATGTTGAAGGATTTAAAACATATTCCATGTTTTGAAACCTTTATAATATTTTATGATTTTTAATAATATTAAATAGTCTACATCAAATTGGATGATAAGCTTTAATAATATAGAAGATACAATAAGCATTCAAATATATGAGATTTTACAATCTACCTTTTTTCTTTTCAACAAAAAATTTAACTTGTTTTAATTTTTTTTTTTTGTGTCTTTTGCCATTAAAATCTAATTTAACCCCTTTATTTTGGTGGATGACATAGCACTAAAGATATTAGTCTTTGATGTTAATTTAGCAAATTGTATGCATACAAAATAAAAGTTTTTGAGGAATTATTAAAAAAAAAAGAGAGAAACATAAAGAATTAACTGAGATACAAAAAACAAACTGGCACACATCACCAAACTAATGAATCAATGTTTTTTTAGGTCCTATGATGATTTTTATTAATCAAATGAACCATTCAAGAAGATCTCAATGAAGCCAAATCATCCTAAGAGTTAACGTTAAGAAGATTGCTAAAAGAGTATTAATGCATGACCTCAAACATGATGAAAAATCTTAAAAAGAAAAACACAAACACATAAAAAAAAAAAAAGTTCAAAAATCAAATACTTGCTCATTGTGGAATCAATGGTGCAGTGTTCTTCAAATCTTCATGATAAAGTTTAAGATAAATCTCTTTTTTCTTATATTATAGCAAACTACAAAGAAAATATTTATATCATATTTATATTTTTATGCGATGTACATAGTTGTTGATTTTATATCCAAGGCTAACCAAATAGAATACCACATATCAGCCGTTATAAAGTTTCAGATTCAATGAATATTTACTTGCTCATGACATGACAAAAGAAAACGATAAACAAAAGAACTTGTGTTTATTTTAATAAGGATAAAGAAGAAGAACCATATATGAGTTATTACTCATTCTAATTGCCGTTAAGAAGAAAAATACACTAGTTGAATATGGAAAGTGACAAACTGATGGTTTAAAAGATCTCAGGGTGGAAAGTGAGATAGGTTTTGGAAGGATTTAATTGTTTTGCATATAAAATACTATTCTTAGTATAGAAGTTGCAATGGGTTAGTTAAAGTTTCTGGCCTTATTCAAATAACATAAAAGATGTAATCGATGGTTATAAATAAAAAATTAGATGAAATATTGATATTATAAATAGGCATTTGGGGAAGTAAAAAAAGACACCCAAAGCCCACCTCTTTTGCTTTAATAATACATATATATATATATATATATATAATAGAAATATGATTATATAGAAGATATTTTGAAAATTTATTAATATGGAGAGTACACAATGCATGGAGAGAGAGAATGTGGAAGAGAGAGAAGACAAATGGGGTTTGAAAAATTATATTAAAATTGTGTATTTAAAGATGACAAAGTTATAAATAGATACTATGGGAGTACATACTTGAATACAAATCTCCAAAAGAAAGTAGACATGAAACAATTCAATCTTAATACAAATTAGTTATTCGTAATATGATTATAATAAGGTGTAAGTTTAGCGCTTCTTTTTTTTACTTTATGTGTAATAACCCAAAACCTAAGGTGTTTTAACCAACCACATCTTGCTGTTGATTAGCAATATGTTTAGATTTTAAAACACACTACAATCTACAAAAACCTGTATTGAGCTTCAAAACTCATATAACATAATCATCAAGAATTAGTTTGAGTGGGAAGTTAAACCACTTTACAAATAAGTCCCACAAAAACCTGTATTGAGCTTCAAAACTCATATAACATAATCACCAAGAATTAGTTTGAGTGGGAAGTCAAACCACGCTACAAACAAGTCCTTAAAGAAAATAAATATAACTTAGAGTCTTAAGGCTTTAACAATAAAATAGAACCTTTAGTAATCCTTTAACAAGAAGGAGAAGTTTACCTCTACATGACTAAAACTAATAGAAACAAGCTTAAAAAATGATCAAGAGTCACAACTCTACTAAAATCCATAGAAAACAAAAACTCTCATGATCAAATCAAGGATAGGGTTAAAGGTCTTAGGCCCTTTTAGCACAAAATTTTCTTTTCTAGGTTTGTTTTAAAAAAATTGTTTATTTACCCATATTTCTCCATGTGCCCAGTAAATTCTCCCATCTCAATTTGCATGAGCTAGTAAATTGCAAGGTTTTAATGCCCATGCCTTGGCAAATTCTCTTATTTAATGCATGATTTCCTTTGCTATGATTTAATGAATATTATATTCCAATAATTATTAAAGTACATATCGGATTTTTATTCATGCATGGAAGGAGAGAAGGAGTCTTATAATTGCATATTATTTCCAATGTTACCATAGTTCAATTAATTACCCATCATTTCCAATGTTGCTTTATTTCAAACGATTATTTCATGCACAATTTAGATTTCTAAAATTAGACTATTTAAAAAGATTAAAATATCTCAATTAAAACAATAATATTAAAGGAAAAACAAAAAATGTAATAAATAATCTAGAAAAATAACAAAAGAAGATATTACATGTATACGTCATCTTATCCATAACATTTTTCTTTAAAAAAAAAGAAATAGATTAGATTAGATTAATAATTACTACTTTGAATCTAGATTGTCTTCTTTAACATTGTTTCCTATGTTTTACTTCAATTAATTCTTTCTTTCGTTCTTTTTCTCCTTTAACTTCGTATACATAAATAAAGGAACTTTTCAATCTATTTTCAATTAGCATATATATATATATATATAGTTTCGTAATTCAAATCTTAGTAAATAATACAATTAATTTGGGAAAAGCAATATATTTATTCCTTTAATATTAAGAAGATAAGTATTATCTCACCTAAAAAAAGAAAAAAGATAAGTATTCAAAAATACCATCTAATAGAATTTATATAACATCGTGTTGAAATTTTATTTTCCAATAGATCTTTCTGAGATACGACGAAAACTTTATATATATATATATATATATATATATAGTTTCATAATTCAAATTTTAGTATTTAATATAATTTATTTTGAAAAAGTACTAAATTTATTCCTTTAATATAAAGAAGATAAGTATTCAAAAATACCATTCCATAGAATCTATATAACATTATGTTGAGATTTTGTTTTCTAATGGATCTTTTTAAGATTTGAAAGTTTTTAAGTTTCTTAATTTTTGTAGGTATTAAAATTGATTATATACTCCAATATTCTTTTTTTATATTATTAAAAATGAAGGAATCTTTATTCAAATCTAATTTCAATACTATCACTTATTGTTTCAAAAACATAGATATGATAATTTACTTAATTTGTACATAAAAAAAGCTTTTCTTAATACTTTGTCTCTGTCTCTCTTTCTCTCTCTCTATATATGTATAGTATAGTATAAATATCTCTCTCTCTCTCTCTCAATCAAATATATATATTGGACTATAGAAGCATCTTTTTAAAAGTAAGAGTTACAAAAAAAAAAAAATCACATATACAATATTACAATTTTCCATCATCATCACACAAACACAATCATTATCATCATTATTCTTATTTGTGACAATGTTAGAAAATTTTATTATAATATAACATATTATGTCTTCTTTTATTTGAGACTTTTCTTTGTATCGATAATTTATGGTTCTATACAATATTTTTGCTTATAATTTTTATTATTTTTTATCTGTTATGATAGAAAAGAGTAACAAGTTAGATTTCAATGATTTCCTTTTTGATTTGGCGTTTTAAGTTGTACTTTTCTTATGTAATAATAATATTGAAGCAATATCTATTACGTCCCGAACTTGAGGAGTTGTAACAATCTTACTGTGTAAATTAACATAAGCTAAAAGTTACCTTCCTTAGCTGCTAACATACATATAGTTTATATAAGGTAAACAACAACTCAACAAATTTTAAAGTAGTTAGATAGGCACCTATAATATATCATACTTATGGAGTAACATTTTATAAAATATAGTTTTCCATAATTACAGATAATTCAAGTTTTTTACATAGTTTTTTATACATTATAAGTTTTAAGATTTCTAAAAGTACCATATAACTCCATAGAAAAACTTCATTATATATCATAGATATATCAATGAGCCAATGAAAACCATAAAGTCTCTTAAGAAGACCTTATAGTCTTCCCTTAAAAGAAAAACAAAACTATAATTTGAACAATGATCCATTCATTAGTCTTCAACTCTTTACTCTTGAAGCCATCGGAACTAACCTTTAGATTACTGCAATGAAGCATCTTAGGGTATTACTCTATACCTACAAGATAATATGTTAGGATATGAGCTCAACTAGCTTGGTAAGAAGAGATGAAGTCATAAGAGTACATTAGCAAATATGATTGTTTAATCATTATTTAAATGCAAATGAAACAAGCAAATGATAGATTATCATACAATGTTTAACCAGTTCATTGTAAAGTTAAAGAAATTTCATCCACTCTAACTTGGATTTTGAGGAGTTTCAACGTGACACTATTAGACTAAATCCAAGCTTGTACAATGGAAAACACTCTTCTTTTTAGACAACATTCGAGCTACGGTTCCCAACCTTGCCGCAACCATCTCTCTTATCACTTAGTTTGACTAAGGGTGGAAAAAGGACTATTTCTGCTATCCTTATGAAAATATCAGTATTTAGTTTGACAACCTAAGCTTTACCTTTATTAGGTTATCATGAATGTCAGGTTAGATCATAGTCAACTCAAGATTAGTTTAGATTATAAAGTGAACAACTAAGTTCATACACGCTAGACATGTTATGCTCAAGTAGAAAAAAAAATACTCAGAGTTCAACTCCCAATTATCAATAAGTATCATAAGCACATACATAGCACACGCACAAACAATCTAACTATAACCACATACAAGCACTCTTGGTTCTCCAAGTATCCTGATATGATACTTCGACATACCATGAAGCATTGATCTTAACTTACCTGATGTTGACGTGAGTTAATCTTGCTTCTCGTGCTTAATCCTGCTTCTCGTGCTTAATCTCTTTGTAAGTCCCTAAAAAAATCAATATAAATATTTTAGTTTTTGTTAAGTAGAAAGTACATTATTACTTTTTAATGTTTTATATATAGTTTAAATAGGTTTATTAAATCTTTGGTTAAGTTTTAGCTTATCATTGAAGTCTCACAATAAGGTTCTGAACATTAATCTTAATATAGTTTTTTTTATAAGGATCAACAGCAGCGGATCTCAAAAGAATAGAAATGGGTATTATTTGTGATTCAAAAATAGATACGAAGAACATGAAGGTTTTTTATGGTGAATGTGAATAGATATAACTCACAAAGACACAAGCATAATTAGAGATTTGAGCTTAAAATAGAGTTCGATATAACTTACAAATATTAAATATTGCTTGGAATTCAAATGAGGGTTAGATGCAACTTACTAGCCGATTTAAATGAAGGGGTTCACCATAATCTTAGGGTCAAGATTAATAAGAACGTGGGAGAAATTAAAGAGTCTAATCAACACTTAATAATCCGGCAAACATAAGCTCTACTAGCTTAAGTATAGCTTTGCTCGAAAGAGAAAAGTTTCACTTTCTATATTCTTCACTATCTGTATATATGTCTCTTTTTTTATGTTAGTACAGATGTTACTATTTATAATAAGTCCTAAACCTTAGTGGCAAAATTATAAATAATGTACAAGGCCTTAAACTCTAAAGAATTAGTCCCATAAATAAAATGAAGAAAAACATGTACAAGAATACAAAATTGTGCATTTTATATAAGAAGTCGGCATGTAGTCACTTGATATGTCTTAGAAGGAGTAGTATTCAAATTGGATGAGGGTGGCAGTTGGATGTACAGGTTTGAGAAGGAGTCCCTGAAGTCTCGCATGGTTTGGTCGAGATACCAGAAAGGTCGACCCATAATTACCGAGCTCTAAAATCAGTTGGCATGAGTCTCTCGGTGCTATGTCGAGTGGTTCTTTGGTCTTGAGTACTCGACTTGGTGGTTTCTCGGCACCTGGGTTGACGACAGACTTGATGCTAAGTGTTTATTTTCCTTCCTCTCAAACTTCTAGCTATAGCTTGGCCTTAACAAGCATTGATAAGCCTTAGCTTAGATTTGGTCAGAGGTTGATTCCCATCATTACTGCGGGTTTGAAAGGAAGTCGTCTTTGACGTTAAGCGTTGAAAACGGGCTAGGATGCCGAATAAACTCCTTCTCCCTTTTCGCTTTACCATGGGGGTCAAGTGTTTCTAGATTTCTTCAATGCTCATTAAGGTTAAGAGATAGCTTTTCCCATCCTTCCAAACAATGTAAGTGTTAAAGAATCCGTCATGGATCGCTTTCTAATCAAACTCCTATGGTTGGCCAAGAAGTAGATTCGCGGCATTCATAGGCACTATGTCAAAGTTAATCTCATCCTTATACTGCCCTGCCTTGAATGTGATTCGTGCCCTTTTATGCATACAGACCATACCTTTGTCATTAAACCATTTTAATCCATAAGGTCGGGGATGTAGGTAGGTCGGTAATTTCATCTTTACTACTAACTTAATAGAAATGATGTTGGTACAGTTACCTCCATCAATAACCAGGGAATAGGTCTTCCCATTCACTAGGCACAGCAAGTGAAATAAATTTTCCCTTTGTCCAGGATCAGCCTTCAGGTTAGCTCATGTGGCCGTAGCTAGGAGTTTATCAAGGTCCTTGGGATAGACATCTTCTTCAATCAACTGGTCATCTAAGCTCTTGTCACTCTGACTCTCGATTTGAGCTTTAGGCCCTTCGCCCTTCAAGACTGTGACCTTCTTATTCAGGCATTGGGATACAATGTATCCGTAGGCTATGCACTTAAAGCACTTCACTTCTTAGGCCTTATTGTCGAGTACCTTCTCTTTCTTGGCAATCTTTTTCTCAACATAGGTTGGTCGGCTAGGCTCTCCTTTCTCTATCTTCTTTTCCAGCCTTCTTTCGGTATACCTCTCAGGCTGAGGGCTGGCTTGTTGAAGTCGGCTACTTAGCTTCTAATGCTTTCTTCTCCTCTGCCTCTCTACTTTTAATGTCAAATTAATTAACTCATCTAACGAGTTGAACGACTGCAATCCAACTATGTTGGCAATGTCATATTGGAGTCCATTCAAGAATCGGGCAATGGTATGGTCTTATGGCTCGGTAATCTCACATCTCGTCATCAAGATCTCAAACTCTTGCAAATACTCTTCAATAGTATTTCGATCTTGTCTCAGGTGTTGGAAAGCATAGAGCATCTCTTGCTTGAAATAAGTTGGCACAAAGTGTTGGTTCATCAATCTTTTCATGAGCCTCAAAGTTCTGATCGGCTCCTCTCCTTAAGTATCTCGCTTAGCAACGAGCTTATCCTACCAAAGACTCACATATTTAACAAGGGATAATGAAGCTAGCTTAACCTTTGCTTGATCATCGCACTCGTAGCACTTGAATAACTTCTCGACTCGGGGAACCCAGTCAAGGAACTCTTCAGGTCGACTACTTCCACAAAAGGTCGGCAGTTTTAGCTTGACATTGTCAATTCCTCGGCCAAGTGCCGAGGGTTCATCCCTTGCATTTCGAGCTGGTCGATTCACCTCGGTTTAGCCACTTCTATTAGAGCTTTGCTCGGCCATATTCTTTCTTAGCCTCGGCTCTCTTCTCTGGGCTTTTGATTTGTTTTGGAGTCAACACTCCTTTCATTTCTCTTTCTCAACACTGGATGGTTTTCTCTTCTCCTTGGCTCGATAGCTCTTATTGGCTGTCGCTCATCATTTTTTAGCTCATTGGAACCATTTCCACTTGTAAGTGTTCACTCCCTTTTTCCTTCTCGGCCATCACGTCTGCAGCCTCTGACTAACCCAATAAGTTCCTAAATAGAGTCAGTGGGATTCTAGATCTGGTATTCTAATTTGTCAACACGTCACCTCAAGCTTCTGCAAGGACTATCACCAATTTTGTTGACACTATCCTCCGACATTCTTGTCTGTACAGTAATTTTTTTCCAAAAAATTGAACAAACAACAAAACACAATTATAGTAACCCAGAAACAACCACTACTCGACTTCTACAGTTACATACGACTACTATGAACAGCACATTGCACTACAGAACAATGATTAACAAAAATATTAAGACTATAAATGTACTTTGAAGAACACTAGTACGTGTGTCTCCCCAAAGCTCTGATACCAAGATGATAAGGATCAACGACAGTGGATCTCGAACGAATAGAACTGGGTATTATTTGTGATTCAAAAATGGGTACGAAGAATAGGAAATCTTTTTATGGTGAATGTAAATGACATAACTCACCAAGACACAAATACAATCAAGGATTTGAGCTCAAAATAAAGTTTGATACAACTCACGAACAATAAATGTTGCTCAAAATTCAAATGAGAGTTAGATGTAACTTACTAACCAGTTAAAATGAAGGGGTTCACCACAATTTTGGGGTCAAGATTGATAAGAATACGAGAGAGATTAAAGAGTCTAATCAACATTCAATAATCCGGTAAACGCAAGCTCTATTAGCTCATGTACAGCCTTATTCGAAAGAGGAAAGTTTCACTTTTTGTATTCTTCACTATCTATATATATGTCTCTTTTTTTTTTTTATGTTAGTACAAATTTTACTGTTTATAGTAAGTTCTAAACTCTAGTGGTAAAACTTTAAATAACGTATAAGGCCTTAAACCCTAAAGAATTAGGTCGATAAATAAAATGAAGGAAAACATATGTAAGAATACAAAACTGTACGTTTTACAAGGGAAGTCGGCATGCAGTTACTCGGTATGTCCTAGAAAGAGTAGTATTTGAACAGGATGGGATCGATAGTTGGATGTACTAGTTCGGAAAGGAGTCCCTGAAGTCTCGCGTGGTTTGGTCGAGACACCAAAAAGGTTGACCCATAATTGCCAAGCTTTAAAATCAGTTGGCACGAGTCTTTTGGTGTTGTGTCGAGTGGTTCTTTGGTCTTGGGTACTTAGCTTTGTGGTTTCTCGACACCTCGGCTACCGACAGACTTGATACCGAATGTTAATTTTCCTTCTTCTCATCCTTCTGGCTGTAACTTGGCCTCGACAAGCATTGATAGGCCTTGACTTGGATTTGGTTGAAGGTTGATTCCCATCAGTTTTTAGCCCTAGAATCTTTGAGCAAGTATTTGATTGGTAGTGTTAATACAATTTTTATTCTAAAACTCTCTATAAAAGTATTTGAAAACAGTTTCATTAATTAGGAACTTTTTGAAGAAGTATCTAAAAACAACCTTATTGACTAGGAACTCTCTTATCAACCTTCTGATGCTATATCAGTTAAGTATTTTATATTAGGCATCTTTAATTAAGTCTTTGGTCCCAAGTTTAGCTTATTTTCCTATTAAACCAACCTTTTGAAGACTTCTTTAAATAGGGTTATTTTACAAATTTACTTGAAATAACTTATCCAACATCATATTTCAGATTATAGATATGTAAAATCATGTTCACACATTGGGTTTATCGTACTAAATAACATCATATTACCAAATTCCTTAAATTCACTTACTTACCTATTAGTACATTAAACCCATATCCACCAACTTGCACACATCTCATCCTAACTCAAACCATACTATTCCAAATTATTCTTCACAGTAAAATATGATCTAAGTAAAGTTTAGAACCTAACGCCAAAGGTTTCATCAAGCTCAATACGTAAAATCTTTAAGAAAATTGTATTTTTCACCTAATTTAAAGGCTTGAAAATCTCTAAAAATTATAGAAATCTTTTTTGTTCAAAAACTCTTAATGTAATACTTGCCTGAAATATAAGATCATTCCACAAAAATTTTGGTTAGAAATTATGTCGATAGGGTCATTTAAATCAGTTTCAAAAATTGATTGACTTTGCTTGGTCTTTTAAGGTCTTATATCCACTTAAAAATTTTGCAATATGATATTTTTCCCTAAAAGTATATATATATAAATATGTTGAAATAAATTTTTCTATTATTTTCGGAGTTAATTTGATATTTTTATAAATTAACTAAAATTGGATAAAAATTTGAACTCATCGAAATGGTGGCCGTCCGGCCATCAACAACCACTCCTTAGTTGTCGGCTAAGATAGGCATAGCCACCACTGTTGGGTGGTGGTGGTGGTAGTTTGCCTCTAAGTAACCTCTGCACTTAGGTTCTTTGAATTGGTTCAGTTTGTGTAGTTTGCTTCCTACCTTTTTCGAGAATTGTTCTTGGTTGTTTTTCTAGTTCCTAGATTTTTCCTAGCTTTCTTAAAGATTCCTTAAACTTCTGGAGAGATTTGGGTGATATTTCTTAGGTTGGTAGATTACAAATGATATTTTTCTCTCTCATTAGCTCTTAAATACTCCTAAATCCAACCTATTATGTGTCAATTAGATAATATTCTTAGCCAAGAGCTATCCCATACTACATTACACCCTAAACTATGATAGTCATAATTTTTTAGCCATTTTTCCTAATCTTTTTTATTATTTTTCCTATAATCATTTAGTTGATTATAAATATTTTAGGGTATTTTAAGTATTTTTGGATATATAAATATATATAATAATTATACCCAGAGTATATGTACTATACTTATATATTATTTTAGGTCACTTTATAATTTTTGTTTCTAAATAATTTATCTCTAAAGTTTAGCTATTTTCCATTGCCTAATTTATGTGTTTGCATGGGCTAAATTACATATAATGTAATTTAGTAAAATTATCAATTTTTAGCTATAATTATATTATTTTATTATATTTTAATAGTTTAGACTCACAACATACCATCATTTAACTTCTAGGACCCATACATGAAATTTTACCCTAATCAGTTAACTTTTATATATGCCCTAGACTATTTGCTTGGAATCTAACACGTAAGACTATGAACTTTTGGAATCCTATACGTAAATTCTTAGGGCTTACAATATCGATGATGGCCCTACCCCCCTACCCAAACTATTAAATCTTATGTTTGTCCTTAATGCAAATACTCTGCTCCCTCCTCCTCTTGATCTATATCAGCATAAGGCTCATCAAATATCACATACTTATTAGATCCTGCATTTGAAAAAGATAAAAGGTAAGGCAAATCCCAATATGCAATGCATAGGTGTGCTCATATGCCAAACAAGTCAAACACATACACTTAAATTAAAGGAATAACAAGTATTCCATTAATTATCTTAAATTTAGGCTAGCATACATCAAAGGGGTTCACTTGACCTCGCTAAATCTTATAATTATATAAGTACATATATATAAAGATATACTATACTTAAAATTTTAATAAATATATAGTATAGTGTTGGGAATTGTCACGATGGACCTAATAAGTCCATAAGTCCATGAGTCGCCTAAATTTATTTGCTTCGTTGTAGACACTTAATTTTTGCTCTTCTATAATTCTAATTTTACAAAAAGGGTCCTAATTCAAAAAAATAATAAAAAAACAAAAAAATTAATAAAAGATAAAAAGATAATAAAAATTAACAAATGATGAAAATACAAAAAAAAAAATAATAATAATAATAAGAGAAAAAAAATTATAAAGAGTTCTGTATATTTTTAGAAAGTAACTTTTTTTAGAGCAAATAGTTTTTAGTTTTAGTTTTAGTTTTAGTTTAGTTAAATTTTTTTTTTATTTTAGGGAATCGAATAGTTTAAATATAATTTAATTGTACTAAATGTCAAGATACAGGGCAACGATCTAACAGATAAGTATCGGAGTATTTGGGTTGGATTTAATTCGAGGTCTTGGGTTCGAGTCTTAGTATGACATCTATGTTTTTATTTTTCTAACTTTGCAGAAGCAAAATTCAAAATTGGATTCATATCTAATCAAATCATATGAATATTAGTTAAATCAAATTTGAATTAAATTTGAATCTAATTTAATTAACGAATTAGATATAATTAAATATGATATGATATGATTTGGTTTAGACTCTATATAAACACATATACGCAGTCAGAAAAAGGGGGGACGCCAATAAAAGATGCTAGCCTTTGGAGCTGAAAGAATTGATTGAAGGAGCCAACAACTTGAAACACAATACGGCAAGCAAATTGTAAGCTCGATCATACACATATTGAAACATAGCACAGATCATATACATATAATCAAACACCAAGGACCATCTCAACCCGACCAGCAGCGAGGCAAAACGAGCAGCACAGCTGATGGCAGCGAAAGCGGCAGCATAGCGGACAACAGCAAATAGAATAGCAGCACAGCAGACATTAGCGAACAGAAGAGCGACACCAGACGGACAGCAACGACACCAAACGGACAGCAATACTAGGCGAATAGTAGTACGTTCTATACAACAGCATCACAGCACACGATTCAGCATTGACCGTCATGTCTCCACGCTTGACGAACCAATACCAACACTTCACTAAACAACCCAAGTCAGGTTCGGTTTTGATTATTTTATTTTATTTATTTATTTGTCTCTTTATTTGTGATTATAATTCTATTAGTTATTTAGTTAAGTTTATGACATGATAGGTAAATAGATATATGTGTATGTATTTATATGCTTAGGTATATTTTTAGCATTATGACTTTAGGATTTTCTCACTTAGAAAAATTTATTTTGTAAATAAATAAAATAAAAACCTCGTTAAAAAAATAAACTTTTAGAGAGTTTTTATAAAATAAATTAAAAGACTTAGTGAATTAGGGCTCTTTTAGAGTTTTCTTTGAAAAACTAAATTGATAATAATGTAAACTCGGTCGGTTTTCAAAATTAAAATCAATTAACACATTAAAGATTTTTTTGAAAGAACTACGATTGTTTGATCCCGACTAGCGGGTACGAGGCACTTTCGGGGCGACGATAAATTATGTAGAAACTTAGGTTTTTTTTTTCTTTTGATTTTTATTTATTTATTTATTTTAAATATTATAATTAGAAAAATAATCCTAATTTCAGCAAATAAATAGTGGCACCCGTTAAGGGTTTAATAGGTTAGCCTCCGAATTTGGAACCTTCTGGTTCTTCATTTAAAATTGAAATCAAATACCGGTAGCCAAATCGTAATCAATCTACCCAATTAATTACGATTTCTTTTTCTTTTCCCGATTTCGATTGAGTGGCGACTCAAAAAATAAATTTCAATAAAAAACCGAAATTTCTCAATTTCTCTAATCGAGGATTAATATTAAATGGGTTAGGGTTTAGTATTAATCGAGAAATGAGAAATTAATTTTAAACGAAAAGAAATCGAAAATCAGGCTCGACATTCATCTTAATATGCGACTCTATTAGCAACATCGTCACATGATGATCAGCACATACTTCTTAGGAATTTACCAATACAAGTTCTTAAGCTTAGCAAAGCACATATGGCCATTTACGGTTAAGTCAGATATGAGTTAGTCTATTACTGCGTATCTTATTAAGCACAACCATCAAATATGCATCATATACTTGAATGACTAAATCAACCAACTCCAAATTCTAAATCAATACATTTAAGAAACCTAGATCAAGTAAACTGGCAGTTGGAACAATAAACTTACGTCAATCTTTTTAACTATTTAATGTAATTCATGTTTTGAAATAAATCCCCTAACCTAACTTGACTTAATGCTGCTTAGGGTATCCTATGACTGTACTTAAACTAAGCCCCTAGAGGCTTTAGAATAAGGTATAAATCAATATCTTTACCTAAGGAAAGAGGAGTTAAACACTTAAGGTGATTGAAGGCTTAAGAAAAACTACAAATCAAACTCAACTCCACCCATTTGGGCACTTCGTTCAACTTAATAGCCTTTTTATCTTACTCCATCATCAAACCTCTTAAAATGGAACAAGATTAAGCTTTGAGTAAAGTTGTTCAAAATCGTTTTTTATTAATAAAAGTAGTTTAAAAGCTTAATGAAATCAATTAGGAATGGAAATTTGGTTTGAAATCAATAAAATGAAGGAGTTATGAAAAATTTATACTCTACAGTTTCCTCTTGCTATAAGGATCAACAAGCCGGTTCTAAACAGAATAGCTGTTGAACCTTCGAAAATCAGTCCAAATCAAACTCAAACCCTAAATTTTCCTCAATTCAACTTCAAACATTACTCAACCATTAGCAGAACACGAATTTCCGTCAACCTAAAAGCTCAAAGTCAAATCAAGACTTCACATGCAAAGCTTTATTACCATCAAAAGTACCAAAAACTAGGTAAACAAAAGAAAATGAGAAGAATACTTACTTAGATAGGTGAGAAGCTTGTTAATTCCAGTTGTGAATTAAAACCTAATAAAAAATATGTAAAAACACATAACCTCATAGTCATTTCGAAAAAAAAAAAAACGAAAAATAAAACTAGGAAAGCTCCTCCAAGACAAAAGTTTCACACTAAAAACAAATTTCTATAGAGATAGTCCTTTAATCTCTTACCCTAATCACTTTAATGGAGAAGCTCCTACTAATTTGCTTTAGTGGTTGAGGTTGGAATTCTGAAATGGAAAGGGATTAGAGTATAATGAGGGTTTTGAGTAAAGGATTAGGGTTTTAGGGAAATAAATGTAACTAGGGTTTAAGGGAAAAGAGGAGAGATTTTAAGCCCACTTTGAGAAAATTATTCAAATGCCCTTGGGTTTAGAAATATTTTCCTTTTAAATAAGCTTGGGCATTACATCATTCCCCTCTAAAAGACCTTTTTGAACTACTTTAGATGTTTTATCTTTTTTTCTTCTTCTAACTCCTAAGTTGCTTTCCTTTTAGTTTGGTTCATCAATTAGATCTTCACATAAGGAATTGATTTCCTTTTCAATACTTGATCCTTTTTGTCTACTATCATGAGAGGTCGCTCAATTAAAGTTAGGTTAGACTGCAACTCCAAAAGCTCCAGATCAATAACTTGATCTCTAGGCTAAGTTGACTCTTGATCTAGATTAGAAATAAACTTCCTTCACATTGAGACATGAAACACATTGTACACTCCTTCTAAACATGCTGGTAATGCTGATCACAATCCTTTCCTCTATCTCAAATAGGCTTACATACCTTAGATTCAACTTTCCTCTTAATCCCAACCTACCACCCCATCTCCCACTTGGAACTTTAAGGGTCATCACCTCTTATCTGCATAGCTTTTTGATGGTTTTGAGTAATTAGCATCTTTTGTCTAATTAACCTGACCTTATCAACTACTTCCTATACAATCTTTGGTCTCAATAGTTATCTCTTACCTACCCCATTCCAATGGGTCGGTGATCTGCACATCCTCTCATACAAAGCTTTATACAAGATTATTTGAATTGTTGCTTCATAACTATTATTATAAACAAACTCTACTAGAGCAAGATGCTCATTCTGATTTTCACTAAAGTCCAATACGTAGCCCCTTAACATATCTTCAAGAATTTGCATAGTCCTCTTCACTATCTATCGATCAAAGGATGGAAAGTTGTGAACTGTACTTTTGTACCCAAAGCCTTTTGTGACCTTTTTTCCAAAACCTACTCATAAACCAAGTGCCCTTATTAAAAGTTATTATTACCGGTGCTCCATTCAATCTAACCACTTTTTAAATGTATAGCCATGCTAAATTCTTTAACTTGTGCCTAACATTGATTGGTATGAAGTGAGCAAACTTAGTCAACTTGTTGACTGTGACCTAAACTTCATCATGTTTTTCCTTGGTCTTTGGGAGATGGATAACGAAATCCATGGTTATGTGCTCCACTTCTACTCTGGTATTGGTAAAGGCTGCAATTTATCTGCTGAACTCTTATGCTTAATTTTAATCTTCTAACAAGTTAAATACTTAGAAACATACTTCGTTACCTTACGTTTCATATTGTTCCATTAGAAATGACACTTTAAGTCCTTATATATTTTAGTACTTCCAAGATGTACTAAATAAGCCGAGTAATAGGCTTCTCCTAACATTTCCTTTTTTAAATCAAGGCTTCCTAGAATACAATTTGGTCCTAAATCTTATGATCCCATCAGCATCAATACTTAGCTTAAGTGTTTTTTCTTGTTCCACTCTTCTCTTGATCTCTTGAATCTAAGTATCCACAACTTGTGCAACTTTAATCTTATCCACTATGGTTGGCTGGATGCGTCAATTGACCTATCTTGCTCCAAATTCCTTTGCATGTTCGATTAAGTTGCTCTTCTCTTTACCCTTAAGGCTCGCTCTTCAACCCATATCGTAGCCTGTACACTTAGCTATTCTCCCGATTCACTCCAACTAATGCTTGAAAGCCTACTTAATGGGCATGTGAAAGGATGAAGGAGACCACAACAATCTTCCAATAGTCATCACTGAGAAGTGATCAAAGTAGCAATATTACCTTATTTCTTCCTATTGAGAGCATCTACTATCACATTCTCCTTTTAAAGGTGGTACGGTATATCCACATAACATTCCTTAATAAACTTCAATCACTAATGTTGTCTTATGTTTAGCTCCTTTTAAGTAAAAAAGTACTCTAGACTCTTGTGATTCATGAAAACCTTACACTTCTCCCCATACAATTAGTGCCTCTATAGTTTTAATGCCAAGATAACAATTACTAACTCTAAATCATGAGTCAGGTACTTCTTCTCATAAGACTTTAGTTGTTGGGATACATAAGCTATTATTTTTCCATCTTGCATTAGTACATAGCCTAACCCTTGATTGGATGCATTATTAAAGATAGCGAACTCCTCTCTAGTCTTAGGTAAAGCTAATACTAGGGTTAGAACTAACTTTTCCTTTAGCCTTTGGAAATTGGATTCATAACTATTATTCCAATCAAACTTCATGTCTTTCCGAGTTAACTTGCTAAGTGAAGCTACCATTACAAAGAAACTTTCCACAAAGTGCCCATAATAACTTCTTAACCATTAAAAGATTTTGATTTCTATTACTTTCTTTGGTTTAGGCTAATCCACTACAGCTCTTACTTTCTCATGATCCATTGAAATCCCATCCTTGTTCACCACATGTCCCAAGAATACTATTTGTTCAAGTTAGAACTCACACTTTAAAAACTTAGCATACAGCTTCTTAGCTTGCAATCTACCTAGCACTAGCTTTAAATGTTCTTCATTACTTTTAGAATATATTAGTATATCATCAATAAATATAATTAAGAACTTATGTAAGAAATCCCTAAATAATCGGTTCATTAGGTCTATAAATGTTGGTGGAGCATTTGTCAGACTATAGGGCATAAGAAATCAAAATGCCCATATTGAGTATTGAAGGCGGTCTTTTGAATATCTTTTTCTTTAATTCTCAACTGTTGCTATCCTAATCTCAAATTAATCTTTAAGAATACTTATGTTCCTTACAGCTGGTTAAGCAAATCATATATCATGGGAATGGGATACTTATTCTTGATAATGACTCCATTTGAGTCCCTATAATCTATACAAAGCCTCATACTTCCATCTTTTTTCTTAACAAACAAAATTGTAGCTCCTTAAGGAGATGTACTTTGTTTAGTAAACCTTTTATCTTGCAAATCTTATAACTAAGTATTCAATACCACTACCTCTATTGGTGCCATCCTATAAACTTGCTTTGGTATTGGTGCTGTACCAAGTACCAAATTAATACAGAATCCTATCTTCTGTTTAGGAGGTATCTTGGATAACTCTTCAAGAAACACATTGTGGAATTCGTTCACTATGTGTTCTTATTTAAAGCTTCACAAGTTCACTAGCTCCAACACCCATTACAACTATCATACTTTTACCCTACAACTTGTAAGTAATCTTGCTTGCGTCTATGCTTCAAGCTTAAAATTAAAGAATCTCTACACTCCAAATTAAAGTGAAACATCATGTTGTGACAATCTATAGTTGGCATGGTACTTTGATAACCAATTAACCCTTAAGATTAGATCAAAATCTATCATTTCTAACACCAAGAGATTTGCTAGGAACTCCTTACCTTCTATCTCCACATTAAAACCCTTACAAATCTTTTCTAAGTCTTTTACAAAAATTTTACTTTTAATTACTTTCCAATCAATAAATTGATGAGACAAAAAGGAAGTTAGGTTGTTAATAAGCATTGAGAAATTGCAAGAAGAGAGAGAGAGAGAGAGAGGGGAGCATGGGAGAGAGAAATGAGAAAAAACAATTAACTTGTAGTTTATCAAATTTTGCAAGAAATAAGGGGAAGAAAAAGAGAAATGTGATGGAAGAAAATTGCAAAATGGAGTAATGGGTAGTTAATACTCAATAACTTACCAATTAATAAATTGCTATTAAAAATTATTTTAAAGTATGGTTTTCAAATGTGGAGTTCAATGACTCTTATAGATAGATAAATATAGTAAATAAGTAGAGAGAGAATATTGGAGAAAGAGAGAAAAAAATAAAACTATAAGTTAAAAATGTAGTATTGAATAAGAGGTTATGACTTAATATATAATAATATAGAAGATATAGATATAGTAAATAAGTGGAGAGTGAATGTTGGAAAGAGAGAGAAAAAAATAAAACTCTAGGTTAAAATACATAAAATATAGATAGAGTAAATAAGTTGAGAGAGAGAGAGTGAGAGAGAATAAAACTATATGTTAAAAATGTGCTGTTAAATAAGAGATTACTAGTTTAATATATATAGATATATACCAAATTATTATTAAAAATTATTTTAAAGTGTGATTTTAAAATGTGGAGTCAAATGAATCTTATTGGCTTTATATATATATAGAAGATAGATGATGTGAGAGAATTTTTATGGATTGTGAGAGTTGTATATTTAAATTAAATGATAGTTAATTGTATTTACATCTATATTATCTATTTATTTTTAAATACATTATTATTTAATGAATAGTTTCCATTCGTCTCTTTAAATTAAATTATAAGCTAATAATAATACATTTTTATGTCTTCTGTACTACACATGTCTACGTTCATAGGTGGAAAACTCCTGTAACTATCTATAAACCGAATTGCCTATAATTGATAATGGATGTTAAATAGTGATGAGATGGACTTAGAGGTCCTTGCTCCTCAAGTTTCAAAAAAATTAATTTTAATATCTTAAAAAAGAAAAATAAATATTACATATATATTTTGAAGTGTAAAATATAGTATAAAATTAGGTATAACTTAGTGACTAAGTATTAAGTTTTTTGGTTCAATTCTGATGTTTGTTAGTTTATTTTTACTATATACATTTATTGTATTGTTTTACTTTATATATATATATATATTTATTGCTTAAAAGACATTTTTCCTTTTATGTTTATTAAATTTCTTTTTCAATTTTTATTAGTAATACACTATAAATAATAATATATTTTGGTCTTATCATATAAACTATTGATAAATAATAACAATCATATAATTTGGTTTAGTTAATTCAATAATATTCAACAAAAATACCTATTAATAATACCTATTGTCTTGACTTTTTTAATTAATTACTACAATACTTATTGTTAATATATGAGATAAGGTGGTTAAGATATGTCATAGGAATTAATTAAATATGGCCATATTTGAACTTTATTGTACAAAATTAAATCTTCAAGTCCATTTGTTTGGACTTTGAAGAAACATACAGTCAACTACCTTAAGAGACTTCAAAGACGTATCAAGCCACTATCCATGTACATACACATATATCCATGCACATACACATCCTCTTAGGTCTTAACCGTACAAGAGAAATTACAAATCTAATGTGTTTACAAAATTATAAAAAGGTATTATGAATTAAACTTTATGCAATAAAAGATAGCTTGCACAATTAAATGCTCAAGCCAACACATGTACTTTACTCTCCTAAGTTTCTTAAATACTGGCTTCTCAATCCTCTTATTACTCTAAAGACTATTTGGAAATGCTCCCTCTTCCTCTTCTTCCTCCTCTCTTTCAAAAGCTTGCATCAAATTAAAAAAGTTATTAGCATTCAACTAGCAGAGAGAGAGAGATCAATTCTTGATCTTTTGAGTTTTTAAAATTATGTCACCTTCTTCTCTATTATAATATATGGTTTGGACCTTTTGTATTAATAATCATTGCAATTGTCTAAGTTCAAAAGCCAATGGAAAGTAATCGATGCAGAAAACAATAAAAGCAACTTTGTTGACTTCAAAGCCCATAAAATCACCAACACAATTTCTAGAAGTTCATTATGGTGCTCTTGAGCAAGCATGTAGGGCTTTTTCTTAATATAGTGTACATGGAGTCTAACGATGTAGAGGAGATAGAAGAGGAAGTGGAAGAAGAATCAAGAGCAAATAGGAGAGATCCATTTTTGAGTTATGATCAATGTATAGTATGTAGGACTTAGGTTTTTAATGGAGGAGTATTTTGGAAAGTTTGTATAATGGGGAATTTTATAGAAAATCACAATAAGTACTAAGCATTCAATTTAGTTGGTATGGTTATTTGTGCTCTATGCCTTGGGTATATGCTTTACTATGTGATAATTTCATAACTAAAAACACCATAGCTAGAGCTTATAGTCATTTGCTTAACGATTATCATTATTATTATTTTAAAAAGAAAGGGTTTTGCAATTTGTTTAGCAAAATGATGTTGTCTTTTTTCTTTTAAGAAAATATTTTGAATAAGGGGGTCTTCAAAGAAAAAAGGAGTCATTGTCTTTGGTTAGTAAAGAAAAAGTAGATGATGAGGATGAAGAGTCCAAATGTGAATAGTTGAAAAAAATAAAAATTGATGTGATCTTGTTAAGTTTTAAATTTTCAATGTGTTTACTATAATTTAAAATAGATTTTAATGAGTTTTAAAGGTTAGAAGTTGGCCAAGGCTATTGTAGTTTCCATGGTTTTTTATCATGATAGATTAGGGTTCGAATCTTTTCTCTCCATGTTAGCAAAAAAAAAAAAAACAAGGGTAAAAATTGATTGGCAAGGGGATTAGTGATGCATGAATTTATTTTCCAACTCAATTTCTTTTGTTATTTAGTTTTTTCCTTTTTTTTCCCTAAGAAATAACAATAATAGTCTTTTGATAAGAATCAATGATACGTTTTATAAACTTATATATAGAAGAGACTAATTGCTTTAATATTTTTATTGTTTAAAATATTTTCCTTTTACATTCCATTATTTTTGTAATTTTTCATTATTAATGTTTTAATAATTTCAAATAGCAAGTTAAAATCATGCTTAAAATTTCTTTCTATACAACAATGCCCTTTATCCAAATTTAGCATTGTCCAAATTTCTCAATAAATGCCTGATGAATTATGTCACAATATAATTTAGTTTTTGTTTTTTCTTTCTTTTCCTATCTTAAAACTTTTATAAGGTACATTTTCATTATTGATTACTTAATAATATATATTTCAATCTAATTAGAAAGGGACACATATACCTCGTTCACTTGAGGAAGATGGGAAATTGAAATTTAATTCTTCTTCATTCCTTATTACAACGTTTACTTAGTTTTTTGTCTCCAATTGCGATTCCTTATAAATCCATATTACATGCAAGTAATAGGGATTCCTTAACTCAACTAAAGAATTATTATTTCTTACAAAATTTCATATTTTTTATAAAAATAACCTCATATCAATTTAACGATAAACATCATTACTATTGCCATCGCCATTAC
Organism: Lumnitzera littorea; assembly: GCA_024138015.1. Classification (NCBI taxonomy): domain Eukaryota; kingdom Viridiplantae; phylum Streptophyta; class Magnoliopsida; order Myrtales; family Combretaceae; genus Lumnitzera; species Lumnitzera littorea. Next base: position 55,831,108 of record JAMXBB010000011.1, read on the forward strand.
CGACTACTACTGCCGTTACCCACTACTACCACCAATCACCATTATCATCATTATCACCGCTACTATCGCCGTCACCACTGCAACCACTACCATCACCATTTGCTATCACCGCTATAGTTACCACCATCATCATCGCCACCAATATCGTTACCATTACACTGTTGCCACCACTACAATCGTTGCCGCCGTCGTTACCATCTCTGACCACTACTATCATTACCATTACTGCCATTGTCACCACTATGGCAGCTACCCCTACTCCCCCTCCAAGTCACTATGCTAGCTATCGCTATCGCCATCGCCATCGCCATCGCCATCGCTACAATCATCGCCACCGCCACCGCCACCGCCATTGACCATCGCCACTGTTATCGCTACCGCCATCATCACTGCTCGTAATCGCCGTTGACCATTACCATTGCTTTCGCTCCCGCAGTCGATTTCCATTATTACTACCTATTACTTTAGAATTATTTAAGAAAAATTAAGAGTATTTTAGTTATTAAAGTTTTATTATGTATCTATTTTTAAATTGTTTATTAATCTAACTAAATAAAGTAATAGGTATTACACTCTTGTTACATTTCTTAAGAATTCTAATTATATTTTTTCCTCATTTCATTCAATGAAATGAACGAGTTGTAAGAATTCTAATTATAATTTTTCTTTATTCCATTCATTGAAGTGAACGAGCTGATAATGTTTTAAAATTACAAGCACTTTTTATAAGCCTCACCATCTATATAAGAAATTATTTGCTAATGTATAGTTTTATTTTTGGCAAGTATTGTTATGATTTATTTTCTATTTCTCTTGATAATTTATAAATCAGGTAAGTAAATGTATATTTCAATATGAATAACTTTCATATATTTTCTCTAGTATACGCATCACGGATATGTCGCTGGTTAGAGCTTTTTATTAGGAAAAAAAAAATCATTAGAAGTTTTTGGCGGAGTTATCATATTTTTTTCACAAAATCAACTCGTCAATATATTTTTTGGCTAATAGAAGAATAAAATAAAAAGGAAAAAAAAAAGTTATAAATAAGAGTAGCCACCCTTATCACGAACTCGAAGGCAACGTGGACACCGTACATCATGGTGGGCTGTTGTCTCTTGGTGCAGATGTGTATCCCTTTTTTTTTTTAGTTTTGGCTGGCACAATTTCCTTGGATTTTATGGAATTCTTTTCTGTTTGGATGCTCTGGTAAATTGAAAGAAAATAAAATACGTGAGATAATAAAATAAAATTTATATTTACTGATGAAATAAATATGTATTATATAAATTTCAATTATATAAAATAGTTATATTAATATTAATACTATATTTCATATTGAAAATAAAATACTAATTTTATATGAATTTCTGACTTTAAACATGAGCAGCAATTTAATATGATACTTCTTTATTATTTACAAATTGATGATTTTTAATTCTTTTAATGCAATTCATTATGTCACACTAATATTAATTAATTTACTCATTTATTTATTTATGTTTAGAAAAATAAAGGTTTAAAGTTTTGATATGACTTCAACAATAACATTTACATCGTTTCACTCATGCTTACATGTTTTAACTAAGGTTGGGTAAAAAAATCATGAGTCATGAATCGAATCGAACTAAGTTGAAAATTTTTTTTCTTACGAACCGTTTAATTACGATTCGATTCAGTTATATATAAATAGTTTGCAACTTGATTTGTGAAAGTAAATTAAACTAAACCGTTTTGAATCAAACTGAACCGTTTCATTAAATAAAAATAATTTCATGCAATTATTTTTTTTATTAATCTTTATGGATTTTATCAAATTTTTCATACCATCTTTTTCTTTATCTTATTTTTTGATAAATTATTAATATTAAGTTGAGTAAATTTCATAATTAGAATTTTTTTTTAAATTATCATTTTCTTATACATTTTCAAATCAATAATCTAGCCTTAGTAATTTTTACATATCTCTCGGTTTTTTTTTTCAATCTTTAATGTCTCTTTTGTTTTCTTCGCATCGTTGTTTGATAGATAGCTTACTTCTCCCTTCTTATTGTTTATTTATTAGAATAGAATCTCTTATTTTTGTTCAATCAAGTTAAGATAATTAAGATATTGTACTAATTTTTATTAAGTATTATTAGTCATAATAAATATATGAGAAATTTATTAGAAATATATAAAATTTTAATAAAAAAAACGCATATTATTAGAGATAAAAATGTTTGATAAAAATTTAATATAAATAGTTCGAACTGTGTTTTTAAGTAAACCAAATTAGTTTTAATTAAATTTAAAAATTTTATGAACTGAATCATATAGTTAGATTCAATTTAAAAAAAAATCAAATTATTATATTATATTTGATTATTAACCTAGGTCAATCGTATCCAACCAAAACCCTCACAGCTACTTCCAACCCCCATTTAGACTACGTTTATGGGATTCATGCGTTGTGGTGCGCTTAAAGGATCCGGTTCAAGCCAGAACCCAACAGTATCATTGCATTTGACACATAGCTTTAATATAAATAAGTTGACTGTCCTGTCGATCTTTTTTACCGAGATTGATACTATTATTGATTTAATTTTTAATTTTATATTTATTAAATTTTAATTATTGAATTAATTATATTTTTAATGATTTAAATAAAATTGATAATAAATTAATAATTAAATAATAAATAAAATTGATTTTATAAAAAACATAGAAGAGATCTTAGAAGATCCTAAATAAGTTAAATCATAATTAATAAGTATGCCTTTTTTGTAATTTTTGTAATCTGAGTTTTTTTTTTTGGCCCGATTGTAATCTGAGTATTTAGGTAATTTATTTTAATATAAATTATATTAGTGTATTTTTATTGTAACAATGAAAAACATTTATCTCTCCCTTGTAGAAGAGTCCTGGTTCTCTAGTTCTTGCACACCATCTTCTTTCGTTCCTGTACTCGAACTCCTCCTCTACGAACATGGCGAACCCGAAGTCCCAGAAAACGGTTCTCATGCTATGTGGAGACTACATGGAAGACTACGAGGTACTGTTTCTGTCTTGTCTCAGTTTCTTAAATAGTCTAGACATTACATAATCAGATTTTTTTAATATTTTTTTAATGATTTTGTGTTGTGTATTGCCAAATGCCAGGTGATGGTTCCTTTCCAAGCCCTGCAAGCTTATGGTGTTGCGGTTGACGCCGTGTGCCCTGGAAAGAAAGCTGGCGATGTTTGCCGCACCGCGGTTCACCAGCCTTGCGGCCAGGTCAGTCTCATTCTTCTGCTATTCCCTGTCTTTCATATGTTTGGACTAGATAATCTTTAGAATGTGTAGTAGTGTGTTTTGTGTTGGAATTATTAACTGTATGTGTAAAAAGTGGAGAGAAGAATAATGTTGGGTATGTAGGTTGATCTCTTGATATTCGATTCATCTCGGGTGAATTTGGTTATTTGAAGCTTTTCTCGAATCTGATATCATTCTACAGTTGCAATCCGGGTTTCATTTTTCCTTTGTTGAATGCTTTTTTCTTTCTCCTCTTATTAGTTATCTGCAGATGCTCAAGTCAGCTTGAGGAAATAGTAATTGTTTAAGTATGGGGAGAGGATATTAAATATGAGAGTTTGTCACTGTCATCTCCTAATTCGACCATTTTGAATCAGCTTCAGAACCAACTGATCTGTAAGCTTAAGCTTTTAGATTTGGTGTACGTTTTTGGATTTATCATTGGTTGACATTTTCCTCACTTGTAAGTTGGGCCATTTTGACATGAAGCTCATCAAGTGGGTAATCAATTAAATGGGGGTGGAACAGATGCAAGATTTGAACCCTTGAACTCCTGCACTGCTACTTTATTAGATTTAGATATGCAACAAAAAACAGTATATGTTTAATTATTTTTTTACTCTTTAATGAGATAATTTTGGTATAAAATCAACTTCTGTTAATATTTTTCATTTGCAATGAAGCTGTTCAATTTACTTAGAATACTATAAACTGTATAACTCACACATTCATCTTTTGCTTGGAATTTACTTTTTGTTTGGCATTTCAGTTACCCTTAGGCAAGGTGTGCTGTTGTTATTGGACTAGAAGAAGATGGAAGGGTAAATAGTCATTGTAGCAATCTAAGTGCTTGTGGACTAGACCGATAGAGCACTTTGTTGAAGTCATCACTTGAAGGGCAATATATCTGCTTTCAGTTATGTGTGTGTGAATGAGCTAGTGACTTAAGTTCAGGAATTTTGAAGCGTTAGGTGCACTTTATGCACTAGTTTATTTACTAGTTCAACAGTTAGCCTTTCAGTGGATTTATTTCCAGGATGTTATTTGAATGGGCTCTGCTCATGCTATTCAAGCAAAAAAATTGTCTTGCTGTTCTTTGTACGACTAATAAGATTTTTTCTAGAGTTCACGGCCTCATGGATTTTTACTTCATAATATTTGATCCTCCTAGGTAAATGGTATTACCAAGATACAATGCATCTTCGTGATTTTCCATGTAATACAAAAATCCTATGATTACTAGCCAAGCCGATTCTGCTCCTAAGTTTCATTGTTTTTCCTAGTTAACTAAAGCGGGAATGCTGGCATGTTGCTTCATATTTTGAAGTTAAAACTGATGAATATGTTTCAACGGAAGGAAAATTTGACTTGTGGCACTTAAAGGGAATTTTATGATTTATTATAGTTAATGCCCTTTTCCTGGAGATATATATATCTGATATCACCTTGCTTTCTCAACTGTCTTGATGCATGTTGCATTTGACTGATTCCAGACTTATTCTGAGTCACGTGGCCACAATTTCACATTGAATGCCACCTTTTCTGAAATTGATTTGGACAAATATGATGGCTTGGTGTTACCGGGTGGACGTACTCCAGAATACCTTGCAATGGATCCATCTGTACTCGACTTGGTTCACAAATTTTTTGATACAGGGAAGTCAGTTGCCTCTGTTTGCCATGGGCAATTAATTTTGGCAGCTGCTGATGTGGTTAAAGGTCGCAAATGCACAGCATTTCCTCCTGTGAAACCGGTACTGATTGCAGCGGGTGCTCATTGGGTTGAACCTAGTGCTATGGTAGACTGCGTTGTTGATGGTAATCTTGTAACTGCAGTAGCATACATGGGGCATCCTGAATTCATCTGTCTGTTTGTGAAGCTTCTTGGAGGCAAGATATCTGGTTCAGATAAAAGAATTCTGTTCCTCTGTGGGGTATGTGTTAGGATCTGAGTAGCTTGATAATATAAGATTCTTTGTTCTTAACATAATACCATCATACGTTTGCTTGTTTATCAGCACAAATTGTATTTTAAAGCATATTTACAGATATTTTACTTCCCCAAAATGAAACTCTATTCAACTTTTAACTTCACACATCATGTCTATTGTGCGGACAAGTTGAGGATAATATTTTCTTTGAGTCAAAGCTTTTTGCGTTCTGACTGCGTCTCCTGTTGACAGCCTAATCCATGTGGATTATCTATGAATGTATGCATGCAAATGTCATTTGTGGTTCTTTTAAAACTCTTATCTGAGTCTTGTTTTTATTTTTTTCATTAGATGGGTACATAACAAACACGTCAAACATGGAGTTTGCTTAAGTTATATACAAGCTCATTGACAAGCATCTTGCATTACAGAATTTGATAATGTTTGGTTTGTTTGATGTGCGGAGATGGAGTATTATTTTCTAGGTTGATGCTGCTGATTGATGAAGAATTATATCCTTGCCAGTATAGATGGAAATCCAATGGCAATGGCAGAAATTTGTCTACTAGGTTCAAGTACATTACAAAGAGTCCTTTCAAATGATTCTCTTCACATGATTATTGCATCTGTAGAAGTTCGCTTGTTGAATCTCTTCATGTCTGGCTGCTTTCTCCGTTCCCTTTTTTTTTTTTTATGTGCTGTTTGGAGTATGATTCAGTTACATTCATCGATTCTTCTAAAGCAGTACTAATAGCTGTTCATATCACCCAATCCTTTACCTGTGCAAACCTAAATTCCACGTATGGGTTTCTATTACATTTAACCATTTGCACTTTCTGACTACTATGGTTATGCAGGCTGCTTAACTAAACCCGTAAAACGGAGTTAAATTCCGATATTGCCTTAATTATATATGCTTATAGAGCTTAAATGTCAATGCATTTTGCATGGACTTTTTTATTTTTCACAAACTTTCTGGGCAACAAGTTTTGGCGCTCTAAATGAACTAATGTACTTGTATACTCTTTATCTGTCAACTGCAAGAATATGGTATAGAGCTTGCACCATTTACTATCCGTGTCTAAAATAGAATTAATAGTTGCAGGCATGAATTCTTGTGACAATTTGTTTCAAGGACCCCATTAATTTCATTGTGTGGATCATTGGTTCTTCAACTTTTATGATATTTCATCCGTCTCATTCTTACAAAAGGGTGTTTATCTGGGCTACCTTTTGTATAGTGAGTTGCACCTCTTGTTTCTATTATCTACCTTTCAATGATTCTACTGCTTTTGTTGTTTTCATCGCATATTAAACTTCATCCTTTTCTCCTTGTGACAAGAAAAGATTCTATTTCTCTGTTTCACTCTACCTTGGAAATATAATCTATGCAGTGAAGAATTAAACGATGCTTTTTTCTGGAAGGTCTCTGGACATCAAAACTATAGGCTGAAGTGATTTTCTGAATTATTTAGCTATATGCAAATGAATTGAAATTCCATTAGCTAAATTGCATAATTATTGGTCACTTCAACTTATTGAAGTTTAATTACAATAAAAAGGACCAGATATCAAAGTTCATGATGCACCTAATGGATTTGAATTGAAATTCTATCCACTTTTGAAATTTTCAGGACTACATGGAAGATTATGAGGTAATGGTTCCCTTCCAATCTCTTCAAGCCCTGGAGTGCCGTGTTGATGCAGTTTGCCCCGAGAAGAAGAGTGGGGACACTTGCCCAACAGCTATTCATGATTTTGAAGGTGATCAGACATACAGTGAGAAACCTGGTCATGATTTCACCCTGAATGCTGATTTTGATGCTGTAGATGCATCAAGTTATGATGCTCTTGTCATCCCTGGAGGCCGTGCACCTGAGTATCTGGCACTTGATGAGAGAGTCATTGAGTTGGTTAAAGGATTTATGGAAGCCAACAAGGCAGTTGCATCCATCTGCCATGGGCAGCAAATTCTCTCAGCTGCGGGTGTTCTCAAGGTGGGTGGCTAGTAACTAATTGATAAGTCATCAATTCATTCTTTTCTGGAATGCTAAGCTTGCAAGGATTTCTTGCTAAGTTTTGACTCAGAAACCACAGACTGGGATTGCCCTAGCATTTGAGTCATCAATTCATTCTTTTCTGGAATGCTAAGCTTGCAAGGATTTCTTGCTAAGTTTTGACTCAGAAACCACAGACTGGGATTGCCCTAGCATTTGAGCATCCTTATGACTCTTAACGTCATGGTTTTTTACCAACTATTATATATTACAAGGAATAGAACCCACTTAATCCCAATGGAGCAGTATTCAATATTCATACTATTGGGCTACTAGTGCTTTGGCATAGCCATTGAAATATCATCACTTACATGACTGGGGAAATGAATTAATATGTTCTATCATATTTTCAGGGCAAGAAATGCACTGCATACCCTGCTGTGAAGCTCAATGTGGTCCTAGGTGGTGCTTCATGGTTAGAACCCAATCCAATTGACCGTTGCTTCACTGATGGTAATTTGGTTACTGGAGCAGCTTGGCCTGGGCACCCTGAGTTCATCTCCCAGTTGATGGCCTTACTTGGTATCAGGGTATTGTTCTGATGGTAGTCACTGTCTTCACATCAAAACGGCTATGTTTATATGTTAAACAGTGGCAGAAGAAGTGCTTTTGGTGTATCATTGCTACTCGTCTATGTACTGTTGATAGAAGCTCTATAGGCTTTCACTAGTCTTGAGGTTTTCTTACAGAAGGTATGCTCATTGTGATCTAAAGTCAAAGGATCTTGGATTTGCTGCTCCTTTGGTTACAAGGTTAGTATGTCAGCGAATGTGTATAATGATGCAATGTCCCTTGGATAACTGGGTGCTGTCTTGCTTTTGTATCTTGATATGGTTGTTCGATCCGAATGAATGAAAGTAACTCTTTTAGGGGAGTTTGCTAATTGCCCTCCCATATATTTACTGCACTTATTTGGTAAACTATAGATTAGATTTAGATTAGATATCCAGTTTTCTTCTCCCAACATACGCTGGTTCTCTCGAAATCCCCAGTTTTTATGGAATAATGAGGATTTATAGTTTTTAACAGCTAGAAAATGCATCCACAAAGTACACAACCTCAAGCCCGGCCTCACTGTTCGATACGCTGCTTCCTTCTTAAACAAGAAGTAAGCTCCGAGAATGAGCTAACAAAAGACATTCTTTGGGATATGTGTGTGTGTGTGTGTGTTCGTTTGAGATAACACAACAGGATTCAAAATTAACCAAAACCAATTCTCACCCGTTTTGAGGAGAATAGGTATCTTAAGTTTTTAAGATTCATACATCCACGCAGGTTGCTTAAGTTTTTCATGATTTAGATGTCCTTGTCCTCGACCATAGTAAAAGGGCAGGTTCCTTAGGCCATCTCCATTGCAGCGTTCCTAGCGTGACTATTTTATACACAAGCAATGCTATGTAAGTTGCTTTGGTGTTGTTGCTCGGTCCTTCCCGTGGCTGCAGTCCTCCATGAAGGACAGCATCTTACTTATTTATTTATTTTTAATTCTGACATGTTTAGATAAAACTTGAAAAACTCATAATAGGAGAACCATGAATACTTTGATTAAACTTTTCGAAGGACCTACAGATGAAGTAAGAGATCCTTGGGGAAAAGAGTTCAATAGGGTACGAGGTATCTTATAGAGGAACCTTGTAAAGTTCTATAGGATTGGAGATGGTCTATGTGTGCCTATCTTGTTGGTTAATCAACAATAATTATTGTTGTCTCATGCCTATGAGTGGAAAAAGATTTATAATATATTACTTGCAATGTATATGTATATGATGTTTAAGTATCAATGAATTTTTTACACGTATGATAGTAGAGTAATAGTTTTTAAAACAATTATTACTAATGTTTTCCCAATGGAATACGCCAAATTTCATTTATAATTATACATCATATATACTTAACAGGTATGCCTTATAACCCATGAATCTTTTCTCCAATTAAATGCAATGTAGCTTTTTCTTTTTTTTTTCCCTAATAAAGTTGTCTGACGTGGCATTTCTGTGTTATATTTAACGGCAACTCAACATCCACAGTTTCCAAGAGGTCGATGCTACGCTTATACAAAGAAAAATTCTCGATTTCAATAGTGAGGAAAGAAAAAAAAAAAAAAAAAAAGAGAAATGTTAACCATTAAGGAACGAAATTGCAAAATTTCATTAAGAATAATGTATTTGAGAAGAATTGGATCATTTATCCTTATTTGGACGGTAAAAATATTATTGGTTTTCTGTTTAGCCATATAATTCTTGATGGAATTTTCACAATTTCCTTTCTCACTAATCAACATTTATGAAAAGAACTCAATCCAAATATGTTTTTTTTTTTTCAATTCATTTTATATAGGTATATTGATTCTCATAATCCTTGCAGTTTCTAATTTTAATTCGTAATTTGTCATTACTTTTTCAATCACATGCAACAACAATACACGTATGACGAATCCGATTAGGGAAAATTCTTACAAAAGAAGAAATTGTTGTAATTATCTAAATTGCCATATCAAAAGGTAGTTTGCATTAGCATCGGTAAGTGCATAAACAGATAGGATCAGATCCACATTGTGGTACAGCTCGAGGGCCATGATTTTGCGTACACATTTGTAGGCATTCTTCACATGATGCATCCGGGGTTGACGTCTGACAAAGCTTTCCTTCAACCTTAATGTTTTCATTACCTGCCACCATTAATTATATACAACATTTAGTATTTAATTGGGAAACAAAATACAATATATTGCCAAATTAAATAAAAAATAGCTGAAAATATTAAAAATTATAAAATGCAAACTCATAATACTCAAATTTCAGATACCTTCGTTTCTTCTTTTTCTTCTGTGTAATTTATGTACAAGGGAAAAAAAAGAAACATAAACGAAGAGTCGACCGTAGAAATCAATTGCTGATCAAATTCTTTTCATTATTATATTTTAAAGAAATAAGAAAAAGGAAAATTTCTAACAATTGCAAACGTTGAGGGATGCCTCCAAGATATTAACTATTAAAAACTGAAAAAAGAGATTTCTCATTTTTTTTTTCAAAGAAATGATTGCATGCAAGTGTATTGAAAAACGAAGTTTTTTTTTACTAATACTATAGTATTAATGGCAGCCACATGACAAAATTACGACAAATGAATCTAAATATACGATGGGTTTACCTTTTTTTTTCTTAAATTAACTGCTACTAAAACCGTTAGGGGAATGAAATAGACCAATATTTTTGCTGCTGCTTTATAAGGCCTCTAGCCATGAAGAGTTTACTTTTAAGTATTGATAATTAGCATTCTTTAAAAGAAATAAAAAGTTGTAAAGTTGCTAAGCAAAATACTAAAAAAGAGACTATGAGAAGTTAGACCCTTACAAGCAATGGAAAAGACCACCAAGAAAATGATCAAAAGAGGAGATGATATGTTCTTCATTGTGAACTTCAGTATGAGAAATTGGATGAGTTTTTGGGAGACAAATGGTGCCTTTGCTTATGGAAACACAATAAGCTATTTTAATGAGAAAAATTTTTGAGGAAAAAATATTATTGAGATACTCACATTTATTCTGGTTACTAAGTATATAAAAAATTTTATTATACAGGTCTATATGTGTCCAATAAACTTATTTTCAAGCCCCAATTTTGTGTCTAGAATTCAATGAACGATAGATTTGCAGAATCACTTTACATTATTAGTGCGGAAGATTTTTTTGTGGAAGCCTATCTAGGAGGAACTAGGACGAATCTTTAGCTTATAAATATTTGGACGTGCAAAAATTATATATATATATATATATATATATATATATATGTACTAGCCTAAAAACCTGGTCCCAGACATTAAATTGAACCAAAAAGCTCAATTACCAAAAATAGCCATTGTTGTAGTCATTTTATTACCCTCGGTATAACAGTTGAGCATCCATGTTATGACATCGATAAGTTATATCTTAGTAATTTCCTTCTTTCATAAGTCTTTATAGAGAGAAAATAAAAAGCTGTCTTAGTATTTGCAAAATTTATTTTCTTAGTGAGTGCCAGATATTATGTATCCAATCACACCGCGACATGCATGCTTAAAATAAAAGATATTAAATATGTTAAAAATAGAAGCCACTAGAAAAGAATAAGAGTAAAAGCTGCCGACGTGGAGAAAATATACTAGAGTTAATCTTGAGCTCTTATTAAGAGATATGGAAATTATAAAATTAATTTTGAGAGATGTGACACCAAAAATAGTCTCTTGTACTTTCATATTATTATAGGTATATATATATATATATATACATACGGATATACTAGCAAATATGCATCACGTTGAGTGTGCAATTTAAAATAAGTTTTTGATATCTAGTACTATTATAAAGGTATATATAAATATAGAAAAAGATACTCAAATAATGATTTTTTTGTGACAACTTATTCATAAAAATCATGCAAAGTCATATGCAATTTTTTATTTCTACTACTATAAGACTACCTAAAATATAAAAATTACTCATGAACGGGCGTAATGCACAGGAAATCAAATTCAAGATTTAATTAATTGATAACTCCTCTTACATTCAACAATAGCAAGAATAAATCATTTGACACGTAACTCAACACATTAGGGCTTCAACCATGCATAAGAAAAACAAATAACATTTGAAGAATTAAAAAACTATATATAGAGGTGTGAAGTTGAATAAAACCTCATTGGCTTAATATAACAAACAGTAGATGATGTATCCACTATGCCTGTGTGAACAAATTAAAAAAAGAGAGTAAACTCTCTTAATGAAATAAAATCTCATAAAAACTAAAAAACTAAATATATATATATATATAATCATTATAAAATTAATTTCTTTTATTTCATTTGGGTCCTATGTGTGATGTATGGATATACGGTGTATTCTAGTATAATTTGCATCGCCTTTTTAAGTCCATGAATTAAATCACAGATATACAACTATTTGTTGAAGTCAATAAAAAAAAAAGAAAAATAATATAAAGGGGCTAATATATTGTAATATATAATTTTGGAATCGTTTTTTTTTATATTGTATTTCTTCTTTCTATTTCATTGTTAATGTATTTTCTTTTTTATTTTGTAAATCATATTATAATATATAGTTTTGATTTTTTTTTATTTTTTTTTATATCTCATTATTTCATGGTACCACTAATGTAATTCCATAATTTATTTACATGTCATATCATATCATATTATAATATATAGTTTTGGGAGCTCTTTCCTTTGTTATATTTCTTTTTATTTCATCATTAACATACTTTTTTATTTGTTAAATTTTATATAATTTTGGAAGCACTAACCTTATATAACAAGAAAATAATTTCATATAATATATTTCCATAATTTTTTATTATATCATCATCTACTTTTTTTTCTCCTAATGAATGAGTATAATAGTAGAGACTATGCTCGCATTATGAGTCATTATAAACTACCCCATCCTTTTTAATATTTAATTTAATTAAAAAAATATGTTTATCAAGGTCTATGATATAAATTGTGTGTAAAAGAAGTATCAAGTTTTACTTTCTTAAGTTTTTTTTTTCTCTTAATATTCATGTAATCACTAAGTTGTGGGGCTTCTAAAACTAGCCAATTACGTGTAACGGGTATACCAATCGACCTAGGAGACGTAGACGTCGTTAGGAAGAGGCGTGGGAGGAAGAATGGACACACTTGATATCTCGAATGTGCGTGTGTGACAGTGAATTAAACTCGATGTTCTCGATCGAATTGTTTGTTTGATTCTCTTTAAAGTGATTCCATTAGAGCTTTGATATTTATCTTAAGCTTACTACTGTCTTGAATAAACTAAATGAGAGAAGAAGCCTCTTATTTATATGATGTAGCAATTAATCTTGTCCATCAAATGGTTTTAAGATGGATAGCTAAGATTGAGTTCTTTTATTGAAGTTTATCTTCTTTTTAGTCTTCATAGACTTGGATATGGGTCTAAATATGCTTAAGGATTTTGTTAGCTAAAAAAGGCTCGTTATCATTATTACTTGACTTAAAGACTAAATGAGTCTCCTTAAGGCCTTTTATAACCAAATGAAGCCTAAATAGGCCCAAAAGCACTATTTCCGAGTTATCTTTTTATGTATAAGATAACTAAGTAAGGTTAAGAGTAAAATATTTAGTCTAGTAATTCCCGTTTTGAGCCTACCAAGTTAAATTTTCCTAAAACATTCCTAAGCAAGCCCATTCCATAGATTTTGTCATTAACCTAAGATATCAACTCATGGCATTAAATTGGGTTAAAAGTCCAATTAGTGAAATGATCTTCTCCAATCACTTTCATGTTCCTTTTCTTTTCTGTTGAATATTATATTAGGAGTTATTCATTTTCAAAACCTTATATTGCTTAAATTATTTTAAATGTACTTTTTTTTTAATCCATAAAAATAATTTCATTTTAGGGTGAGTAGATAACCCTGTTGTATAGGGTATCCATCTGAACCTTACTCAATTGGGTAGGTTCCTATGTGTATTTAAGGTCATAGGGTAGATTTCGAGTATTAATTTTTTAGAACTTATACCTATAAAGTAAGGTATGAGTATGAGATTAGGGTACCCTGTATCTACCTTAGATCCTGTATTGTAAAGTATATAGGATATATGTTTTAGGGTACTTTGTACCAACCTTATAATAATAATTAAATAAAATTAATAAATAAAAAAGAATATCATTTCATTTTTATGGATTAAAAAAAAAATAACAAAATGCAACCTATGAGAAAATCTTAGACTAAATCTAATGTTCTTGTATTAGTCTTTTCTTTCTTAAGTCTTTTCTTTATTACATTTTTTTCCTACTCCATTTTCCTCATTTATTATGTCTAACTCTACTAAAGTTAGAAAAGAAAAAATCTACGTGAAGCCACTTAAATAAGATATGTTATTAACTTATTTTCTTTTGATTCAATAATTTCTTTATGTTAGATTTGAAAAATATCTCATAATTAATTTATATAACATTGTTTAGGTCAAGATTTATTCAAAATTAGTGTTTTTACCTTTTTCCTTTGTCTAAGATTAGGGTTTGTGGGTTGAAAAAAGATTTAGTTGAAAGATTAGAATTTAGTAATTGTGATGCATAGAGCATCATTATGGATGCTAATTATGATTTAAGAGATTGTAATTTGTAATCTAAGAATATTCTTATTACCAAAATAAGTCAGTCCTCCAAACCAGTCCAATTTACAATTATTTATTTAGTATTTAAAGTTGAAACTAAGATTTCACCAAAATTGATATGTTTGTATAATAATGATTGGTGAAGAAAATAATCAAAATAAATAAATGAAAGAAATTGGAAGGAAAGGAAAATAATTGGAAACTAGACATATTGAAACTTGTAAGAAAAAAAAAAAGATTTACAAGTTCTATAGAGTACCTTATACCTTATATAATTGACAGGGTATTGAGTGGTATTAGAATACTACAGAGTAAGGTGTTGGTAGCAAAGTTTAGGAACCTGTACCTAGAAGGTAGGATACGGATACAGTTTCATACCCTACTTACCATGTATTCACTCACTCCTAATTTCATTACATTTACATTTTCTTGTTTTCAAAAAAGCATATAATCATTATTCAATTTTATTTACATGAGCATGAGCACTTAACTAGTTTTATATAATTTCAAAAGTACTTGTTTGTTATAACAAAAGAATAATTTAATATAATTTATTTGCATAATTTTTTATTATATCATTATATTATAAAATAGTATATTATTACTATTATCAGATACCTTTTTTTAGTAATAAATAAGTATGTACTTGTATTACTCCATTGTCTTTTATATTTAATTATATAATGAAGCATATTTTTTAATTAAGATCTCATGAAACTATTCCATACACTTCATAGTGAGTGTGAGAATACTATAATATGAAGTGCTAGTGAGAGAAATACTAAGTTTTCCCTTTTTAATTATTTTTCTTAATACTTAAGTAATCACTTCATATTATTTTTTTAACAAATCATCATATAATGACTCATTTACTTTTAGAACCTTATATTACTTAAATAATTTTTAACATATTTTTTTTATAATACACAAAAATCATTAGATTATATTTACGTCTTTTGTTTTAAATAAATTTAATCATTATTAAAATTCTTATTCGTGCATTGCATGGGCTTTTTAACTAGTTTAAATTAGAAGGTTAGGGAAAAGGAGAGGAAGGAGTTAACTCCCTTATCTTTATTTAGCTTAACTAGTTAAATGGAATTTGAAGGACACTAAAATGTGATATTGGTTTTAGTATTATAGATAAAAAAAAGTTAAGCAATAATCCACTTTAGAAGAAAAACACTAAACTATTCATTTTAGCAATCTTATCCATGCTCTCTATGAAGTAGTATGGTAGATAATAAAAAAAGAGAAGGAGATTTTTAATCATTTTATTTTCCTTAGAAATATATTATTGTTTTATTAAAATTAAATAGCCATGATTGTTGTCCTTAAGAAATCACTTAACTCGACCGTATTTCGAAGTTATTCTCAAACACTTTAATAATGTAGTTTTGGACTCCAAATTTTTTCTATAAGTTATCCATTATTGATGCAATAATGCTATGTAAAGATCTTTACCAAAACCATTTTTTTATATTTTTCTTAATTTTTAGAGCTCATAAATATAACAAAATTGGTATTTTGAGTAAATTAATGAATTTTTTCTTTACAAGCCTTACTTAGATTTTGAATCAAATTGACTTGTAGTGTATTTTATAGTAGATTGGTGGTGTTAGATTGAATTTTATGGATGGAAATTGTAGGTTCCATGACTATGTGACTTATATGGTCCAATTTCATAATAAGTGATTTTGTAAATTTATGTGAATGAAAAGTTAAATGGAGTTTCTTGAGAAATTGTGTGATTTGGTGTTGAATATAAGGTTACAAATGGTTCTTTTAACTGAAATTGAGGTAAAGTGTAAGAAAATCGAATAAATGAAGGGAATTGGATTAGAGTCGGAGGACAACTAAAAGAGTTTATTAAGTAACATATTTTACTAGATACATACTCAGAAGTTAAGTCAAAGGAAATTTCCATGAGAATTATAATTAGAGGAATATCAGAGGCTAATTAAGGATGGTATATTCTTAGGAATTTCAAGACTAGTTGGACTCAGATGATAGGTAAGAAGGTACTCCCTTAAGACACCTAAAATTGATTAGAATCAAAGGCTAACTTAGAAGGTAGAATTGGTATAAAATTTGATCACAATACATCTTTAAGGGTGACTTAAAGGGTTCCTTACTTAGGAACTTTACAATTACCTTAACTCAAAACTTGGCTCAAAGGGTGTTATAAGTGAAACCTGATAGGAATCAATCTACAACTATCTCCAAGCAGACGTCGATCAACTTTTGCCAAGGCTAAGCTAATAATAGAAGACTGAAGAGAAGAAAAGATGACAGTTGGTATTAAGTCTGTTGTTTACCGATAAGTTGAGATATCACAAGGCCGAGGACTCAAGACTAAAGGACCATTTAGTATGGCACTGAGAGACGAGTGACAATTAGTTCTAAAACTCGGCAATTATGGGCTGACCTTTTTGGTGTCTCGACTAAGCACTGCGAGACTTCAAAGACTCTTCTTCGGACCTGAACATTCAATTGCTGCCCCCATCCAATTCGGATTTTGCTCCTTCCAGGATAGGTTGAGTGACTGTATGTCAACTTCTTCTATTAAACGTACACTTTTGTATTCTTGTATATGTTACTTTATTTTATTTATGGGCTCAATTCTTTAGGGTTTAAAGTTTTATACATTATTTATAATTTTACCATTAGGGTTTCGGACTTATTATAAATAGCAATATTTGTAAATAATAAATGGAGATAACATCATACATTAATAGACAAAGTATATTCCTACACTTAGAACTTTCCCTTTTCAAGCAAGGCTACTCTTGAGCTCTTAGAGCTAGCATTGTCGGATTATGGAATGTTGATCAAACTCTTTAATCTTTCTCATGTTCTTATCAATCTTGTTCTCAAGATTGTGGTGAACCCCTCATTTGAGCGAGTTAGTGAGTTGCATCTAACATCTCATTTGAAACCCTGAGTGAACCCTAATAGCCTCATTCTTAGTTCAAGACTTACTGTGTGCATCATCTTGGTATTAGAGCTTTGGGGAGACATATGTGTTCGTGTTCTTCAAAGTTTGATTCGTAGTTTGAACATCTCTGTTAATCATCGTTCTGTAGTATTGCGTATTGTTCATAGTAGTCATGTTTATCTGTAGTAGTAGCTATAGAAGCTGAGTAGAGGTTATTTCTGGGTTACTGTAATTGTGTTTTGTTGTTTGTTCAATTTTCTCTGGAAATTATTGCACGAACAAGAATGTCGGAAGATAGTGTCAATAATAGTGGAGATAGTACTAATGGAAGCTTAAGGAGACACATTGATAACTTGGAATATTAGATTTAGAATCTCACTAATTCTATCTAAGAGCTTATTAGTTTAGTTAGAGGCCATAGACGTAATACCGAGGTGAAAGAAGGAAACGAATACCCACCAACAGGAGTGGTTCCAATGAGCTAGATAATGATGAGTGACAATCGAAAAGAGCCGCCGAGTCGAGAAGAAGAGAAAACTAACTTATGTCGAGAAGAAGCAATGATAGGAGTGTTGACTTCGAGGTGAACCAAGGAGATCGAAGAAGAGAGCCTGGGCCAAGAAGAGATGTGGTCTAGTAAAGCTCCAACAGAAGTGGTCGATCCGAGGTGAGCCGACTAGCTTGGAATGTGGGGGATGAACCTCGAGCATATGGCTGAGGACTTGATAATATAAAGCTTAAGCTGCCGACCTTCATTGGTAGTTACCGACTTGAAGAGTTCCTTGACTAGGTTCCTTGAGTCAAGAAGCTGTTTGAGTGTTATGAGTATGATGATAGAACCAAGGTCAAGGTAGCCTCGTTATCCCTTATCGAGTATGCTAGTCTTTGGTGGGATAATTAGCGCCAAGCGAGATGTTGAAGGAGAAGAGCCGATTAGAACTTGGAAGCTTTTGAAGTGATTGTTGAATCAGCGCTTTGTGCTAACCTACTTCAAGCAAGAGATGCTCTATGCTTTTTATCACCTAAAGCAAGGTTGAAACACTATTGAAGAGTACTTACAAGAGTTTAAGACCTTAATGACCAGATGTGAGATTGCTGAGCTACAAGACCGTACAATTGTTAGGTTCTTGAGTGGACTTTGAGATGACATTGCTAACATAGTTGAATTACAACTGTTCAACTCTTTGGATGAGTTGATCAATTTAGCACTAAGGGTGGAGAGATAGAGGAGAAGAAGGCATTATAGGTCAACTAATCGACCTGAACTAATCAGCTCTTAACTTGAGAAGTATGTTAAGAGAAGGCTAGAGAAGAAGATGGAGAGAGGTGATTCTAGCCAACTTGATCATGTTGAGACAAAGAGGGTCGATAAAGAAAAGGCACCCAATAACAAGGCTCGAGATGTGAAGTGCTTCAAATGCTTAGGCTACGGACATATTACTTCCCAATGCTTGAATAAAAGGGTTATGGTCTTGAATGGTGAAGGGCCCAAGGCTTAAGTAGAAAGTCAAAGTGACAAGAGTTTAGAAGATGAGTTGATAGAAGAAGATGTCTATGCCAAAAATCTGGACGAACTCATAGCCATGACAAACAAGCGAGCTGAACTAAAAACAGATTGATATCAAGCAAGTGTACCTATCAATTTTAATATAGCGGATGTGAGTCCGAGTCGATCCTTCAGAGACTTCGAGTATTAATATTAACCTTAGCTCTATTATCTAACCGAAAAATTGTGATGAGTTGAATGAATTAAAAAATACTAAAATTAACAAACTAAACTAATTATGAGACTTGATTAAGCAATTTAAAAAGCGATAAAACTAAGAATGACTTCAAGAAGGTTATAACGTATTTAGGAATTATTTCCCCTAGTGTTTAACATGTGATCGCTTAAAATGTTTCCAATTCAATCTCTATTATTCTTGACCGAAGGGATTCACAATTAAAATTAATACCTTTCTCAAGCATATTAACCCTAATTCTAAATTATTTACCGGAATCTCTTCACTTAGTAATATAATTTAGAATCGCATTAATGTATAATGAATTTCCACACAAACAAACAACTTTTCGGAAGAAACATGTATCTTATCTCTAAGTATACATGTAATTCTCTCCAATTATGCCAAGATCTTATTACACATGTAATTTCTCAGTCATTATGCATAATATCATAAATTGATACTCTAGAAATATCAGTTAATAATTAAATAACATAATTGAATCAAGAAAAGATAGAAACTTTATTGAAAATTATTAATCTATCTAATAGTCAAATGAAACCCTAGGTTCCATAATCCTAAATACACAACTTCTAAGCCATCATAATGAAACTAAAAGCGAGTTCCAACAAAAGCATGAAATAAAACATGAAAAACCCTTTTGGTTGATGAAAAATCTCTCCAATCTTGAAGTTGGTATTGCTTTTGCCTTTTTCCTCTCCTTCTCTTTAAGTCTCTTCACTTCTCGAGTGTCCCATCTAATGTGTGAAATCCTAATATGTCTTTTTATAATGTATTGTAAGGTTTCCGTTTTTGTCACTAGACATGGCCTAGGATACAGTTGTGTCCCCAGGTCGTATAACTTTTTGACCTTGGCAAATTTTTCTGGATGGACATAGCCTGGGGACACGATTGTATCCCAGACTGTGTAATTTTAAAACTTCATAACTCATTCATTTGAACTCCAAATTGAGTGAAAGTTGATTCCTTTTCTTTGTTTTCAATCCAAGAACGCGTTTAAACCTTGAAATCAAAATTTTACTCAATTAAGTATCAATTTCTTTAAAGAAAACAAAAAATGTAAAGGAGATACTATAAAATCACCATGTGAAATATGTTTAAAATAAGAGTTATCACAAATCCTAGATAAAGGGAAAATTTATTTCACATTCGATGCCTAGTGAATGGGAAGACTTGTTCCCTGATTGTCGATGGAGGTAGTTGCACCAACATCATCTCTGTCGAGTTAGTGAAAAAGATGAAATTGCTGACCTACCCATACCTCCAACCTTATGAATTGAAGTGGTTTAATGACATGGGTATGGTTCATGTGCATAAAAGAGCTTGGATAGGAATCGAGGCAAGGCAATATGAGGATGAGATTGAATTTGATGTAGTCTCTATGAATGCCACAAATTTACTTCTTGGCCAACCATGAGAGTATGATCGAAAAGTGATCCATGACAGCTTCCTCAATACTTATACTATTCGGAAGGATGGGAAGAGCTATTGCATGAATGTTGAGGAAATTTAGAGATACTTAGCATCCGTGGTGAAGTAAAAGGGGAAGAGAAGCTTGTTCGGCATCCCGGCCCATGTTTAATGTTTAATGTTAAGGACGACTTCCTTTTGGACCCGTGGTAATGATAGGAATTAGCCTATGACTATCTCCAAGTAGAGGCTGACCCATCCCAAGCCGAGGTCGATAAAATTTTGCAAAGGCCAAGCTAATAACAGAAGATTAAGGGGAAGAAAAGGAGACACTTAGCATCAAGTCTGTCGTTTTTCGATAAGCCAAGATACTACAAGGCTGAAGACTCAAGACCAAAGGACCATTCGGTACGGCATCGAGAGATGAGTGTCGACTAGTTTTAGAAGTTGACAATTATGGGTCGACTTTTCTAATGTCTCGGTTAAGCATTGCAAGACTTTAGAGACTTCTCTTTGGACCTAAACATCCAACTGTTGCCCCGTCTAGTTCGGATTTTGCTCCTTTTAGGATAGGCCTAGTGACTATATGCTGACTTTGTCTATTAAACGTACACTTTTGTATTCTTGTATATGTTTCCTTTATTTTATTTATGGGCTCAATTCTTTAGAGTTTAAAGCTTTGTACATTATTTACAATTTTACCACTAGGGTTTAAGACTTGTTATAAATAGTAATATTTGTAAATAACAGATGGAGATAACATCATACATTAATAGACAAAGTATATTCTTGCACTTGGAACTTTCTTTTTTCAAGCAAGGATACTTTTGAGCTCTTAGAGTTAGCATTACCGAATTATTGAGTATTGATCAAACTCTTTAATCTTTCCCATGTTCTTATCGATCTTGTTCTCAAGATTGTGGTAAACTCTTCATTTGAGCGAGTTAGCGAGTTGCATCTAATCTCTCATTTGAAACCCCGAGCAACATTTAGTGTCCATGAATTGTATCGAATTCTATTTCAAGCTCAAATCCTTGATTATGTTTGTGCCTTGATACATGATATCCATACACGTTCACTGTCAAAACCCCTATTTCACTCCGTATTTGTCATACCCATTTGAACCTTGATAGCCTCATTCTTGATTTGAGACTCGCTCCGTACATTAGAAACCACTTATAATCAATTATGAAATCTTAATATCTAAGTATAAATGACCTATAAAATAAATGCCAACATAACTTAATTCGTATAAAGGAAAAAAAAAAATTATTAACCAATTGTTATTCCATGACTCGTGTGTGGACTAAAGTTAAACACTTGCAAAAATATATAGAGATAATTGAAGAATATAAGTGTAACGACCAAGAATTGTGACCAACTAAACTTCAAGTAAGTAGGATTAGTACTTCATCGCACTTTGAAGTATTATTTCAGAAAATTGGGAGGCTTTAGCATATATTTGTTTGTGGTTGTAGTTAGTTGATTATACGTACGTGGCGTATATGCTTGAATATTGTTTTACTGCTGTAGATAGTTGAACTCCATGTATTGTTGTTTTATGCTTACTGCTTCTTAAATTTGTTTGAAATTGCTTGATCACTTTGAAACGATCTAGCTTAAACCTAGCTTAATCAACTAACTGGACATGCATTGCAATCTATTAGAGGTAATGACTAGGGTTCTTAAGCTAAACATGAACTCCTTTGATGAGAATAGCTAAGATGGTAAAATGGTTTTTTCATTACCCTTAGTTGAACTAAGTGACAAGAGAAGAGGTCATAGTAAGGTTGGGGTTATGGTTGTGGTTAGAAGGTTGTCTTAAGTGTAGGGTATTGTCTATTGCACGAGCCCCAGTTTGGTTTCGATTTGTATATGAAATGTTAAATTCTTCAGTTTAGATTAAAGCGGGCTTAATTTTTCTATTCTTATGATGGACCAACAATATCGTGCGATGGCATTTGCTTGAACACACATTTCATCTAACTAAAACTGCTTGAAAACCCTAATTGCTATGTGTAAAATACGTACTTTTGTGTCCATCCCACTTATTGAGCAAGTTTAGAGGTTCATAATGGAATTACAAGTACTGAACCCAAAACCAAAACTATATCAAATGAGTCAAGGAGTGAGGATCAAGAAGAATTTGGCTTGATTTTTACTCTTATTACTACCTTCTTCTTCTTCTTTTTTTTTTTATCTATGTTTTCTTAAGGAGTCGTTAGTTTTCAATCTTTTGGTCTAAATACCGAGTAACATATACCTGTGGGTTTTATGACTACTTTTCTAAAAAGTTAAATTATGAGTTTACTTTACTAGTTATTTCTAAAGATTATTCTGCAAGTTTATAATAAGCAAGTATCAAATTAGATGCTTTAAAGTAATAGAGTTGAGTATGCTTAATATGAACTAAGTTTATGATCGCAATTGTAAGGTCAACTTATATCTTAGGATGGTTTGTGTAGCGAGATTGTTATGACTCCATTTATTTGGGATGTGACATAATGTATTATTACTTTACTTTATAGAAAATCTTTTATGAAGATTTATGAATATAATTGTCATACGATATCATCTTCCTTAATTATACCTTTTACCATTATTATGGTCAATACGTTCTAATACATTTTCAAAATTACTCATTAATTATGTAAACTTTATGACTGCTATTATTCTACATTCATTGTTTCAACATTTACCTATTTCCCTTTTTATCAAAGAAAGTCTTCTACAATTTATGATTAAGTATCTACAGTCTAAAATTTTTAATTGTAAAAATATTTTAATCTCAATTATATTATTAGATATTATAGAAAGAGGAAGACCAAATAATTAGGATATTTTATCTATACTTAGATGAATGTACTTATTTAATATTTTTAAAATAGTCACTTATATTTCTCATATTGCTAAACAAAATGAGGTTCTACAGATATCTATTTTCTCCAAAATAATTAATCATAATATAAGTTACTAACAAGAGTAAATAGGTTACTCAAAAATGAATAATAACATCAAATAAAATAAATCCATGTAATTGCAAATCAAAATAATAGATTTACTAATAATGCCTAACTTATATTCTACCTCTCTCTTTCATATCTTATTGTCCTACGAATCAATTTCCTAGGTTTTCTAATGATTTAAATCTATATTTTGATACCACTTTTGATTGTTACGTCTTAGAACCTAGATTGCTATAGCTTGCTACTTGTCCCTATCATTTACTGACACATTAGGTGAAAACAATATTAAAATCTCCAAAATTATCTATCAAAATCTCCAAATAATTATAATAAAATTTAATTATTCAAATAAAACCAAAATCATTTCTAAATAAATTTTATAAAATTTTGAATAAAAATTTACTTATGACAAAAATATACTTTAACTGTCGCAACTGATAATTATTTTCACAATGAAATTGCTAGTTACCATTTCCTAACCTGTAATTTTGCTAATTTTATTTAAAATCGATAAATCTTGAAATTTTTACTCTAAGTACCTACACCTAAAAAATTAATATCGAGATGAGTCAAGGTTTAGTACGGAATACAATAAACACATACACATAATGCACACCATTAACAAGTCATATGCATAACTATAATAGCTAGTGTAACAAACACCATTTATTATCTTGATGATTAGTTGACAAACAACATAATTATAACATACTAAGACTTGGGGTAACTCATGACACCTAAGAAGCAATATATATATATACATACATACATAATAGTATTGGTGTGGATTGTATTCATTACTCAAGTAACTCTTCCTAAAATCTAACCGGGTCATCTTAATATAGAGCTCCTATCAAGAGAGTTACGTACGATCATCGTATGCCTCGCTATCCCTCTTAAACCCTATAAAGGGAGGTAGCATAAGCACAAGCAGCATAAATTCATTAAGTTCAAGTTTAAATTAATTCCAGTTAAATAACTATTCTAAATAAGAATAACAAGTAAACATATATCTCATACTTGGTTCAGCAACAACATACTTATACTCAGTTCTCAAGTCAACTTCTACTTTCTTCCTAAGGTATTACATAAAAAAAAAAAAACTTATTTTCAATATCCTATTAATATATCGAAATTCTATTATCCTATTCTCAATCATCTATTTTTACCTTAATCCTAATGATATAAATACTAAGATCTCTTAAGAAATTCTATATTATTTGCTATCATAATTAATTTACAAAGTAAACTTACATTTATTTATTTGCTTAGTAATATTTAGGAAATAAAAATAGGGAAAATTAATTTGATTAATAAAATATGACTTGACTTATAAAGTCAAAAGCACATGCATGCAGTGTACCCTTAAAAACAATATACACGACGTATATTTGTACGTAAATGTCATGTATTTCCACTTCTATGTAGATGACATGTGTACTTTGTACAAATTGTGTTACTTTTTTTTTTTTTATTCAATCGATGTCCATTAATCCAATTTCTTGATTCTTAAGCACAACTAATCTGTCCTTCACTATCGATTCTCTACAATAACAACCATTGTTCTCTTCTCAATGTTAGAACACTAGATGTGTTTCTAAATACAAAATCAACAACTTAAATTTAGAACATACCTTTTCACATGTCTTCATAGTAACCTGCAATTCATGCTATGAACACAAAATTTGATTATAACACGATCAAAATATGAATTCAAAATCGTAAACAACTTAATTCTCGTATTTACCAAAATCATGAAATCTCTTTATCGAATTAGATTTGTATATGCTTTTCCCATTTGCATTCTCTCCTTTCCCAAATTCAATCTCTTCTACAATATCATGTCGCCTTCCAAGATTAGTGGAGAACCTAATCCATTAATTTAAATAGAAAGATCGTCTTGTGAAACCTTACCTAGGCCTTACTCCTGTAAGTTCAAGAGTGTTCTGTCACAATCCATGGAGAAGAAAATTATTGATTAAAGGAAGATCGAGGAATATATATATAAATGGTTTCCTATTAAGGCTTCCACCTCTCTTTTTTTCTATTAAAGGGATTCCAAAACTACATTTACTTAATAAATCAATTTATTTTTAGGCCCCTTGCTTAAAATATCATTTTCTTTTAGTGATATTTTGGGGTTTTATAGATTTAGAAATATATTAAGAAAAATTGAACATATTGTATTTTTTATTAGCATGCTTAGAGAACTTTACAATATATTGTTTACAAAAGGTTGATATTATATGAAAACTTATGCACAAGCAATTTAATGCCTTTAAATAAAATCATGGTTAATTTATGATCATATAGTATAATGTTTAAAATATTAATAATGGAAAAAAAAAATATACTCTTAATTCTCAATATTTATCAATTTTTCTATTTGAGTTCATAATTATTAATCACTTTCTTCTATTTAAATCCTCAATATGTTTAAAATCTAGCAAAAATAGAAGCCGTATTAGATCAATCAAAACCTTCATCTTTCATGAGCATGTATAGCTTCTAATTGGTCTTGGGAAAATCCGTCGGGGTGGCTAGGGTTTACATAATTTTTTCCAGTCACTTTCTTACTTTTAGTTTTTTCTTTTTGTACTTTATATTACTGTTACTACATTATATAATTAAACATATTTAATATTACCTTTTATTATATTATGTAAACAAATATATTTATTTATCATTGGATTAAAATTAATTATGGATCAATTTCAAGGTAACATGTGTTGTGGATGGATGAAAAATTAATGGATTTAATTAAAATCTTATTTTTATAAAGTTTTGAAAACGTTAATGACTTAGATAGAAGAAATAAAAAAAAAAAAATTTAAGCCACCAACTATTCTAGATCTACTGCATCTATTTAGCTAGTGTTACTTAACCATTCCCGTCTTTGAGGTCTCTTTCCAATAGTGAAAAGGGAATACCACTTGCTAAAACTCTTACAATTGACCTTACATTAGGTTTTGAGGAAGTCTAACTATAAGTGAAGTTGAAGTCAATGAGAGTCATACATTGAAAAGATTAAAACCTTAAGTTAGAGGATAAAGTTATGCAATAAAAAGACCCAATTACTATATAAGGATTGCAATAAAAGATAGAAATATAGACAATTTTTGTTGGTCATTGACTAACGGAAAGGTGAGCTTGAAGATCGAATCAATGTGACTTAAACTTTTCTTTGAATAGAATTTGTCATGTTTTCAAAGGGTGTACTTATCAGATAAAGAAAGAGAAAAAAGCCTTAAACAGAAAAGTTGAAAAATGTTAAGAACTATATATATATATATATATATATATATATTTCCCATTATATTTGATACGATTAGCACAACCTTTATAAAGTTGAAAACCATTTTGTAAAATTTGAAAGTGCCAAATACTTTTATGTTGTTGGCCAAAAAACATCATATTAATAAGGACATTCTTTCGAACATTTCTAAAGTTGTAACAATAAAATTATCACATTTCAGTTTTTGGTTCTACAAAAGGAAAAGTTTAGATACAACTAAGTCATTTAACCTTATATTTACCTTATCTTACTAGAAAGAATTCATCTTCAAATGCTTTGACCTAATTTTGCAGTTTTAAGTGAGGCAAATTATGTTGGGGACTCTACACTTTAGAGTATAGTCATTTTATGATCTGCAATAATAGATCAATCAGGTTTTAACTAGGCTTTAGTGTTTTTTTTTTTTTTTTCTTTTCCTTTTACAGGTTCCTTCTCTTCATTTTTTTTTTGTTAAATACATTTTTTATTGTAAAACCTAATTCAGTTTTCCATTTAAAATGAAAAATTTCATACATTTTTAATAACATTATATTAACATATATTACAATCAAAGGTAATAGTTTATTTGTTTTCTTTTTAATTAATAGGCATGAAAATTCTATATATTAGTAATCTAATAGCACAAAACGTAACTTTTTTTGTATGTGTAAAATATTAGTTTGGCTATGAATTAACTCTTTAAATTAGTGATAAGACTAGAAAGTGAGATCCATTTATTTAGAGATGCCTTAATAAGATCTAACTCAATAGGTTTTAAATAGGAATTATCGGATCGATTCAATTGTGCCTTAAAACATTTTTGAATAGCTTGTCAAGTCCAATAAAGGACTTGTTTTACAATAAAACCCACAAATGAGGAGTTACAAATAAACTAAAATTGATTGTATCGGTCCAACAGATGTCCTGGAAAGTTCAACTTACCTGTCAATATTTAGCATCACCCCACGGTTAAGAATAAGCATGTCAAAATCTACGAAATAGATGCTTAGACATAAAAAAAGATTTAGAAAAATGTAATACTACTGCTGGAATCTTCTTTCGGAAGATAAAAACAACAATTTTAAAGAAAAATGATGAAGAACACTCATCTATCACGTATACCCACAGGTTATTGAGATTCTATATTCCTTTTTTCATGCCTTTCTAATCACATCTTTCCATGTACCATTAGATTAAAACTTCTTCATATCATTTGAAGCATGGTATTTCGTGGCAAGGGTGATAGGAATGAATGGATTGTACACTGAAAACCGGACAAGTTAGCCCAATTAAAACCTACAAAGTGGGACATTGTAAATATAACGTGTTTAAAGGAAAGATTGTGATATCTTAAGTTATTTGAATTCCGCATGAATTATGGAAGGGAAGTAAGAGGCATTCAAAACGTCCGGTAGTGGAATACACTGTTTTAAATCAAGTTTTGGCTACTAAAGTTGGTAAATCAATTGTTGAATTGAGTTTACCTTTAGTAATAGGATTAGGGAAAAAAAAAAAAACTGCGAATTACAAATTGAACCGTCAATCGAATTGAAAAATCGGTTTTTTTTTTTATAAAACATTTGGTTTATGGTTCAATTTAGTTGTATATAAACGATTCGTGATTCGGTTCAGGAAAATGAAGCGAAACGAATCGTTTTGAACCGAATCGTTTAATTAAATAAAAAAATTATGTAATTATTTTTTACTTTTTTATATTTTTTTCTATCAACCTTCTTAAATTTCATCAAATTTTTTATATTTTATAATTCTTTATCAATTATTAAAATTAAGTAAATTTCATTTGAAATTTTATATTTATTGAAAATAAAAATGTTTAGTTAAAATTTGATATAAACGGTTCAAACCGTGAATTGAATTGAACCAAATCAGTTTTAATTAGATTAAAAAAATTTATAAACTAAACTGTATATTTAGATTTAATTTTAAAAAAATTGAATTATTATATTAAGGTCGGTTTGATAATAAAAAAAAAAAAAATCATATTAAATCTGACCGTGCAAGTCTCTGCTCAGCAACATCAAACATTTTAGGTGTAGTATTTAAAAAATGTAGATTTTCATATCACCGGCCAAAGTTGTCAACATCAAATGAAAGAATTTTTTATTCTTTTATTTTTTTAAGGATAGGCTGCAGGGCTTGTCCGGTAGTGAAGGACGGAAGGGATAAAGAAAGCTGGAGTTTTATTGGTTGTATGCGTAATAATGCATCATGGGCGTACAAAAGGATGTGATAACTATTGAGAAAAGTTAATTCTCATGACATGTCCATTAAGATGCCTTTCTACAGAAACCAAACCAATTTCACTTATCAAAATAAACGACATATCTCAGGGAAATCATTAAATAAAGTGATGGTATATAAAGTCATGTCTTGTAAATGTGGTCTAAATATATAGATTTTAATACCACATTCATTAGAGATAATTTCATATAAAGTTTGCATACGATTTCACTTGAAACAATGCCTACACGATGTAAGAATTATCTAATAACGGATGATAATGCGGAATGCTATTGATGTTGGGCTTCAATTTTCGTACTTCTATGAGGTCGTTGTCCATTTTCTGCGGTTCAGCAACTGCAATCCACAGTAGATGACGCTGAATGAAAAGTCTATTTGTCTGAAAATATCTATATTGGAGGATAGCTTCACTATTTATACCTTGACTTTCCCAAAGCCCAATAACTAACGAGGACCCTACTTCACCTTGCATCTAGGTGGAAAAACTATCATCGAGTATTATATTAAGTTTTGCTTGGTTAGAGGTATGAACGGTATTGAATTGAATGGTGTTTATTCTTATAATTTATTATGCGCTAATTCTTAATACAAATTAGTTAAAACTATTTCTTTTTATAAAAAAAAAAAAAACCCTTTATATTTAAACTTAAAAATAATAAAGAATTTTGAGCTTAGGAACCACATAGTTGTAATCTATTTTTTTACTTAAAAAATAATGGAATGGATTTGCATTTATTTATATAGAATTACAACCAAATTAAGTTGCAATATTAACAATGTGCAAGGGAAAAATAGAAAGAAGATAAAAAAAGAAAAAAGAAAAAAGAAACAAACAAACAATTGTGGAAACGTAGTCACACATTGTTGACTTGTTGAGGAATGGAAAGTCCTCTCTGGATAGATACTTGGAGTTGTATACAGTGGTCTAGACCAACAATAAAAGCACATGTTGTTAATTGCAATAGACTAATAATACTCATATACACTAGTCTAGCTTATGTCCGGCTTTAGCCGTGAATGAATGATTAGTGGTTAACGTTATAGTTGAGGCTTGAGGGTCGATACTGGAAGTTTACTATTACGGAATTGTCCATCGAGAACGAGGAAATGAATCTCTCTCTCTCTCTCTCTCTCTCTCTTTTTTTTTTTTTTCATAAGAAAATCAACTTATCCATTTTTCTTTGGAAGTTTCCATAAATTGCTAACAGCCATTACTTGTCACAAGCCACTTCATCTAATTTTTTCCTACAAAGCAACTAGTATTATAATCTGTTGAAACTATTCATATCGATCAAAATTTGATTATAAAAATAGAAATACTGCTAATTTTGCCTTAAAAAATGAGTTTCAATTGGACGAGCAGACAGTTTTGTAGAGATTGGATCGGATCAACCTAATCCGATTACATCCAATACATTAAAATATCACCTATTGGATGAAGATCCATGAGTCAGTTTGGGGTATCATCGCATACGGTGCATCATATTTTATTGTAACATTCGATAGTGTGTATTAATGATGTCTCCTTCTCCACTTTAAATAAAGCTGCTCTATTCTATCATCGGAAAAAAAAAAAGGAAAAATAAAGCTGCTCTCTCCATACCTAATTTTTCTTGTTCTATCATCAACAACAGAAAAATAAATATGTGGTCTTCCTTTGGCAAGCTAAACCGAAATATCTGGTCTGAAATTATTGGAAGGATACTTTATCCAACTTGTACAGTTGCAAGTTTAAACGAAGTGGAAAAATGGTTAAGAGTCGTTTTTACGATAGTACACAACTTTAGATTTTTATTTTTATTTTTTCAGTGTTGTTGTTAAAATTTGATATTACCAAATATATAATACATAATTGAAGTTTTATGAATCAATTTTACTAGTTGAACTTTAATATTAAGGAATATTCATATTTAAATTTTAACATCACTAGATATCATACTCAATTCAATTCAATTCCAATATTGTTATCTCATTTTCGGTTGGCACCTAAAGTGAACGCTTGCATCCCCCTTCCATATAAGTGGCCAAAATATACATGTAAGATAAGGAATGTGAGAAAAGTTTACAAACACGGAAACACGTATAAGTAAAATTCCAATTCAATATCACAATTTTAGAGTGCTAAAAAATTGTTATATTAGGTATTATGATAAGTTCATTATTTATTTAGGTTTAACTTTTAGGGCTAGGTGATAGGAACTAAACAGTCTAATTCGTATTGAGATGATTTAAGGAAATTTAATTTGGCAAGTTCGAAATAATGATCATTGGATCGGTTCGTCAATCTCTAACTTTTCTCGGATAAGCTTATGCACTTATAAGGAAAGTCACTGGTTTTGGACTCACTAATTAGCTCATTTTAAATAATCATGAATTGAGTAAGGTTCATCTCATTCGTTGATCACCTAGATGATCCGATAGATACTGCTATACCCAAGAGCTTATAAATACCCAGTATTTCCTCATCATTTGGAACATTTAGAGAGAGATTGGAAAAACGATGTTCTATTATGAAAACTTTGCTTTATAAGATTATATAGTGTTTAGGCAAAGAATTAATCTCATTCGTTCAAGTTACAAGGTGAACATCTGAGGTACTCTAAAGTTACCTTATCTATCACTTGTACATTTGAGACACTGAAATTGTTTTTTTCTCCTCTCTGCCATATTCTCACTTAACCATCGGTATCTTATTCTTACTTAATCATCCTTTCAAGTGACAGTTTTGCGTCATTTCTTTGAAGTTATATGTAGTACATTACTCACGCAATACGTACGTGATTATTCCAATCGAATTTCCACATGTACAATAATTGATAATTCCAAAGTATGAAATTGAAAAATAACCTAAATTCATATAGTAACTATAAGATTAATGTAAATACTTGTGTTGATGAGGAAAAGATCAGCGTTGCTTTATTGGTAGTACAGCGGATAGGAAAATGGTGCTACATTGGGACAATATCTTTTATGTTGGAGTATGGTTTTCTTAATGAGAGGTGCTTGGCAAACCTCTTCATGGCAAAGATCCCTCTTTTGGAGTCCTTAAGCATTAAATTGGAATCTTTAGCTAAACGATTTCTTTTTAAGATCTTTAAATAAGACCATAAAATGTTGCTTTTTATCTTCTTCTTCTTTTTTCTTTTTTTCTTTTGTTTTTTTTTCATTGTTTTAGTTTAAAATTATATGTATCATATGTTTTATGAATAATATAAATAAATCTAAGGGTTTTGTTTAAGAAACTTAACAAGAAAGTAAAAGATTTATACGAAAAGGATTTTTTAGGATATTAACGTAATACTTAATGATTAAAGGCTTCGCATTCAAATGCCCATAGAAATGGATGGTCGTATGGCCTACTCTTTTTATGATGACGGGGTATACAACGTATCCGTTTCACAAATGGCCGGCACAAGATATAGCTCGTAATCTAAAGGCTGCAAATAATAAATGCAACATTCGAAATGACAATTATTGAGGAATACATAGAAAGTAATTAAAAATATATATATAATCAATAATTTTACGATGTTGTCACCTACCTATCAATTATAGACAAACCAACCCCAATATCGAGTCTTCTGCTAGAGGTTTCAATGTCATCATAAAGCGCCATTTTAGTGTCCCGATTGGGTATAAAATCATAAAATGTTGAGACCGAATGACACCCCTGTGTACCTAGGCATATGGCTTCGGCCGGCCCCACTCAAACACAACCGTTGATTTTCTTTTTTCTTTTTTCTTTTTTTCCCCCCACAAAGTATCTATTTGAATTATCTTTTTTTTTTCATTTATATTTTATCTATATCTGATTTAAATTATTTTTTATTTTATCTATTTTTATTTTATAATTATAACAAAGATGGTAATTGAAGTATAATAATTAGAAAACGAAAATATATGTATTTTTAAAAGAAAAATTTTGAAAAAAATATATTTTATGCATTAGAAATGATTATTTTAATTAAATTTTTAAAAAAATTATTTTCATATTTTTAGTATTTTATTTTTACCAAACATAAAGATTCGAGTAGAAAATAATAAAATGTAAATAAGACGTAAAACAAATGAACTAAATAGAACCTAAAATAGTAATCATGACTAGTCTAGGCACTCTAATACTGGTAATTTTAAGAATCTTTGGGTTTTCGGTTGTGAGTAAGAGTTTCATGATCCATAAATCAACTAGTTAAAAGACTATGTAATACATGTATAAAAGTTTTTTTTTTAAAAAAAAAAACAACCAATATAAATGATTATTTTGATAATATGAATTTTTCTTTTTACCTAACTTTGGACTTAATATGAAATATAGTTGAAACTTAATCTTATCTCATAATAAAAACATGTTACAACTAAACTTATGTGTTGTTTGATAACATTTTAATATTAGAAATAGGAAAAGATAAAAGCAAATGGGTTAAAAATGAGAATATTACTATCTTTTACAAAATTATGAAATCATAATTTTTGGAAAACCCCCCCATTAACTAAGTTTTGGAAAAATAAACAGAGCAAGGGAAAAGAGAAGATAAAATGACAAATCGAAATTATATAATGATACACACATGACTAAGTAAAAGTATTATAATTAAATCATATTATTTGATGCAATTATTGTGTTATTAATTTAGTAATGCAAATTATATCTATTACAGGATATAGTTTTCCTTTTCTTTTTCGTATTTAGAATATTCTCTATCTACTTTACAATGTATATGTTCTTTGTAAAAGAAATTGAAAATAGTAGATTCCAGTACATTTTTTAAGAAGTTGAAAAAAACAATATGAAATAATTACTCATAAAAATTGTGTTAATTTCAAATGGAATTTTACATGTCTTACTTTCAAAAAATAATGTTCTTGCTATATTTTTTAACTTTAGAAACTTATTGTTCTTTTGAATTCCCTAAAGAAATTGGCATTTACAAGTTTTAATTTGAAAAAAAAAATTAAACATCAATTCTTCTATCCCTTTCCCACATTTCAAAGTTATGTTGTAAGATTGTAATAACATAATAATATAATATAAGATGATATTTATCATTGAATTTAATATACACTATTCCTTTAGGAAGTACACACTCTATCTTTTTGTCTATCTCTCAGTCATTAAATTATTTTAGGTATTTGAGTGTGAAGGAATAATTACATATAAAATGATTAAATTAGAATGTCATTAATGCTATTATTGATATGAGAATTTGATATGATGGGATGTTTAATTATAAAGGGATTAAGATAGAATGTAACTAATATGAGAATATGTATTCAATGTAAACCTTAAATATAAATCAAGTAACCGTATGATTGAATTTAGTACACAAAATTTAAGTTGATCGGTTAAAGGATTCGATCAAACCTAAATTATAGACTAAAGTTAAAAATATTAGAAAAAGCAACTTTATAAGTTTAAATTTAAGAAAATAAGTAATAAAATAAGAGAATATAAAATTTTTAAATTTCAAGTATATTACTTGTTATTTATCGAAATACATTATCTAAAATGTATTTCTATAATTAATAAATTACTAG
This sequence comes from Lumnitzera littorea, assembly GCA_024138015.1. Taxonomy (NCBI): domain Eukaryota; kingdom Viridiplantae; phylum Streptophyta; class Magnoliopsida; order Myrtales; family Combretaceae; genus Lumnitzera; species Lumnitzera littorea. Next base: position 55,865,630 of record JAMXBB010000011.1, read on the forward strand.
AGATAAATTATATATATATTAAAAATCATAGAATGACCTAAATAATATTTAAGTAATAAAATAAGAGACTATAAAATTTTTAAATTCTAAGTATATTACTTGTTATTTATCGAAATGTATTGTCTAAAATGTATTTTGATAACTAATAAATCGCTAGAGATAAATTATATGTATATTAAAAATCATATAATGACCTAAATAATATTTAGGAGTGTTTTCTTGTACCCCATATGTATTTATGTGTAGGTAGAAATATGCGAAATTACCTAAATTGTCCGAAATTAGCTAAAAATTTGCTAAATAATGAAAAAAAATTATAAAAAATAAAGAAAAATTAGAAAAAAAATCAAGAAAATGGTGAATGCTCCAGATCAAGTTGTGGCAACTGAGGAAGGTGAGAAAAAAATTGGACCAATCAAAATCAAGCACATAAAAAAAGCAAAAAAAAAAAGAAGGGATATGGACTTTATCTTGTCCTAATTAATGCATAACAATTCCTTTATGACCTTATAAATAGTAAGAAAATTTTCAAAGTTTATTTGGTCAGTTGGGAGCTAACGAAAACTGAGAGAATCGAAATTTGAGAGGAAAATTAGGGTTTAGCAAAAATCTTTATAAAACTGTGTAATTAGTGCTTTTCGGCTAAACCTAAGAGCCACCACCACCTGGGACCGAACCATCACCACCACTACCCCACTTCACTCCAACCGGCTAGACTAGTCAACACACTTGAATTAGTGTTGAGGGCTAAAAAGCTCTTGAACTGGGTGAGTTTCATGTTTCCTTTGATTTTGCAAAATTTCTTAAAATTATTAATTATGCTTAGAAAATTATGAAATTTATTATTCTGATATTTTATTGTATATAGATTTAGGGAAAAATAGTGATTAAGTTTAATCATCTCTATAAATATAGGGTTTTTAAGAAATTGGACAAAACTGAATATGTTTAAAATTAAAAATAAATAGGCTTAAGAGTATAGTTTAGAGCTTAATTTTTTTTTCTGTAGAATACTTAAGTGATATAGGACAATGCTATGAAGCCATTTTTCTAAAATTAATTTTCAAAAATTTTAAATAACTTTTTAGCCCTGAAATGATGAGAAAAATATGTAATTTTGGCTTAATTAAATGATTAATTATTGACTTAGAGGGTAATTAGATGTTTAAGGATGTTAATATCCGATGTAGAATCCTAATCCTAATATTTAGAGTATTAATTGTAATTGATATGGGAATTATGTGGTAATTGTAGGAAATTTAGTAATATGTGAAGTTGGGATTTTAATAAATATGAAATAATAGGTTAAATTGGATAATATAATAATAATATTAGTACAAAATAAATTTGGTACAAAAATTAATTTTAGATAATTAGATAAAAAATATAAGATTTTTTCACATTGAGAGTAAAATCTAGTACCCTAATTAGTATTAAGTATACCAAATAGGTTCGAATACTAAATTAAGACCTAGTATGATATTAGAATACTCGATCTTAATGTGATTAATTTCACATTAAGATTCGAGCATATTTAGGATTTTTCATAGTTGAAAACAATTTAGAACCAAAACTGGAATTTAATTCAGAAACCGAACCCTGAGCTAATGTAGAATGAATCGTTAGTAAATAATAGGTATATATGGGGAAACGAGTTAAATCATAACTTAAAATGTATATCATCAAAGTATAAGTACTAAAAAGACGTATTTGTATTATAGGATATACAAAGGCGAACTAACTTGCAATTGAGGGATTGAGCGACTGAGAATTCTAGGTAAGTTGGGTTTATTATTTCATCATATTTGGAGTACTATTTTAAGGTACTCGAAGAATTATGATTATATATGATTGTAATTGTAAGTAGTTTTATGCATGTGCTTGCGTATTTGACTTCGTGTTGGAATTTGTGTTGTGATTGATGATTGTTATGTTTGGATTAATATGAAATTGTCTAAACACCTTAAATTGAACCTAATCCTAATCGATTATAATATCTTAAATTGTCATGCATTGCAACCCTTTAAGGGATCATTAGGATTTTCCAACCAAACACTGACACTTTCGAAAAAGATAGTGCTGGATAGCAATTTAGTTTTTTCCTTATCCTTAGCTAAACTAAGTGACGGGAGAAGAGGTCGCGGTGAGAATGAGGGCATTGGTTCGAAAGATAGTCTTAGGAGGAGCAGTACCTCCATTGTACAAACCTGAGTTTGGTTGTGAGCTGTTGCATAATATGAAAACTCCTTAACTCGGATTAGAGTGGGTGAAATTACTTTGATTTCGCAATAGATCGGACTGCGTTATGTGATGACACTTACTAGTTGCATTGCACGAAAATAATTGCTTAATAATCTTGTTTGTGTTTGTATACATTTATGAGTCTCCAATTCTATTTACTGAGCTGTAGTTGCTCATATCCGTATAAATCTTTTTGTAGGTCATGACTTCTGATTACTCTGACTAATATGCTGCTCTATAACTATCTAGGGGTTAGTTCTCTTTTGAAGCCTAGGGGTGTGAGGATCGATTTGCTTAATAGTTAATTTATATCTAGAGTCTCACTAGTATCTTTAAGGCTGAAAGATTGATATTTGATATGTAAACCAGCTAATTGTTATAATATGATGTAGAATCACTTGGGAATTCTACAGTAATGTACATGTAATTATATATATATTGACCTAAAGTTTTAATACTTACTATAACTTTAGCTAATTCTTAATTGAATTGTTTACTTCAAAGTGAGGAGTCGTCGATGCCTTGTGTAGATCATATTTATGATAGGCATTGTGAGGCGAGTTACTAATATAAAATTGTTTATACGACGGAATTATTACGACTTTACGACTTTAGGGTGTAACATTCAATTCAGTTGTTATTATCATATTAATATTTTATAAATATGACAATGTATTAAAATTGAAAACTTCCATATATATATATATATGTAACAAAAAAAAAAATCTTAGTGAAATATATATTAATACAAAAACATTTAAACTACTATAAGTTAAAAGTGAAAATATATTTAATCTCACAATAAATGAATATTTCAATAATATTTTATGTAATAGTCTAACTTTTATTTCTCAAAAGGAAATTGTACTAATATTAAAACCATATTGCTTGATTCACTTATTACACAAGATTCACATTAATGACATATTTAATACTATTATTAAGTTAAGAATTGACAACGATAGAATGTTTAAATATAAAGGGTTTAAGTTAGAACATGAAAAAAAAAAAATACGCCTTCAATATAGTTGTTATTGTCATATTAAAATTTTTAATATGCATAACAGTATATGAGTAGTAAAAACTTTTAAACGTAAAATGTATGTGTATATATATAAATAATAATAAGAAATTTTATATAAAGAAATATAAATTAATTAATACAATAAGGCCTAGAATACTAATAAATTAGAAGTGAAAATATATATAATCTCATAATAAATAACAAATTCCATTATTCTCTATATAAAACTTTAGTTTCTCTCTCTCTCTCTCTCTCTCTCTCACGCGTACACATACACACACACACAAACAAATGCATGCATGCATGCACACATATACATTAAAGTAATTCAATGGAGGAGTATTTACATATGAAATCAGAAAATGTTGAGACCGAGTTGAACTTATGTGGAACTAGGCACATGGCTTCTATCGGCCTTAATCAGGCATAAGTGATGATTTTTTGGTTTGCTAAAATGGTAATCGAGACCAGTCTAGGCACCTTAGTCCTTGTGGTAATTCTTAAAAATCGTTTGGTTTAGGGGTAAGAGTTTCGTGATCCATGAATTAATTTGGGAATTTTTTTCCTCCTTTTTCTATTTTTTTTTTTCCCATTCGTTGATTGCTTGGGCTTTAATTGTATTGGTTTTTCATTTTTTCAGCTCTGGCATAGCTTTACTTAAATCACAATTGCACATATTGTTCATTGGTATCAAATAATTAATTTGGTTGGAAACAAACTTTATCAATTTACTTAATACATACACATACATGAGAACAATGTTACCATTACAAGATATGATAAGGCATTAAGTAAAAGAGATAATACTATTAATTATACATATAATAATTATAAAATAATGCAACAAAAAAGCTAAAATATGGATTTGTAAGTAGTCCTATGGCTTATATTGCAATCATTGATATTATGTAGCTTTCTTATGAGTCCTGAACTTAAAAAAAGTTGATTAGAGGTAATGCAATCCACAAGGTGAAGAATTAAAAAGAGATAAAAAGTACAAGAATTTTGATACAATACCGGTTTTAGACATTAGCGTGGTATAATAACATACATTAATTTATGATAGAATGCATGAAGAATATTCATAGTTAGGTAAGTATTGCAAATTGTCTTACTATTTAAATTTTTTTTTTTATAGAGTTATCTGTATGGTTGTATCAGTTACACGTAAGTATCATTGTCTTAGTCTTCCATTTTTTTTAACCTATTCCTTTATCCTCTTTGTGTTGATACTTTCTTAAAATTTTGCATGGTTCAATCTTTCTTGACTGATTAAAATGTTCAAGAAAGTATCAACTGCGGAGCAAATTAGGAACCATCTTAAAACAAATGGAAAATATGACCAATAATCACTCAAATATAACTAATACATTGAAGCAGCACAAAAAGAAATGCCGAAACAATTTGCAGTACATATTTAATTGTGCATAATTTCCATGCATCTCTCCAATGTCTCAACATTTCTTGAGTGATTAAAATGTTCAAGAAAGTATTAGATTTAGAGCAAATTAAGGACCATCTTAAAATGAATGGAAAATATGACTAATAATCACTCAAATAGAATTGATACATTGAAGCACCACAAAAAGAGATGCTGGAACAATTCATAGTACTTATTTAATTGTGAACAATTTCTATGCCTCTCAACATAAGATTATATGTACTACGTAGGAAATGAAATAATGTTGTAATAAGTAGGGTTAGGCATAGATTGGTTGGGTTTGGTTCAGTTTTCCCTCAAAATCAAACCAAATTATAAAAATGTGGTTCGATTTTTTATAGCTTTAAACCAAATCATACGGTTTGGAATGAGAATTTTTCCAAACCTGGTTTGGTTTAATTTACGGATTGAACCGTATTTTCTAATTTAGAAAAGTATATATGCGAAATAAGTAATCTCATGTAAAAAGTATTGAGTTGATTGAAAATAATAAATATTATCATAATACAAAATGATGAAATTAATATTTTTGTAACTAAAACTTTTTAAATGGTTGTTAATAACTAATTTCATTTATAAAAATAACATATAGTACAAATTTTAAGTCAAACTACATATATAGTTTATATATTATGGTAATTAAAAGTTTACCATATATATATTTCAATAAATGTAAATAAAAAAATTCTTTTATATGCTATATTATTATAAAAGACACTCTTTACTTGAAATAAACTATTACTATATATATATATATATTTTAAAACGGTTTGGTTCGGTTTCTCCTTTTAAACCAACCATAAATTTTTGGTTCGGTTTGAATTGGGAATTTTTTTTTAACCAAATTGTAGCAAAAACTATATTTTTGGTTTGATTTGATTCGGTCTACGAATTGGTTTGGTTTAGTTTAGTTAGTTTTTTTGCCCACCCCTAGTAACAAGTTGTTGCTTCTTTAGCTCTTTTGAATTCTTAAATTTTTGGTTGTTTAGATGCTAATTAAGGGTTTCTGTAATTTAGGATTTTTGAAAATATACTAAAAACACTACCTAAAGAGATGCTAAAATTAATCACAACATTGATACTATAGACAACTAAAAAAATTTAAAAATACATGAAAAATAATAATGTAAGACAGATTTATAAGAGCTAGTGACACACGTATGTATATTTATGTTGTTGGAAAAGTGGACGTGCATGTTAATAAATTTATAGCAAAGGAAGGGGGTTGTGTGTATGCATTTGGATGAGCATAGAGAGGGCGAGGAACAATTTTTTATATATGTGAATATGTGTAGGGATGAGTTGATTGGATGGAATAATGTAAGAGAGAGTTAAGAGAATAATTTGGGCTTTTATATTTTTTTATCAAAAATTTCGATTTCTATTTATTAATGGAACCAACTTAGATTAATCGAATGCATGGAATTGGTAGTATGTGAATAAAGGATATGTAAATAGATATTAGTTGGGAGAGGAGAGATTCTATGGTTCAATTCTCTATTTTAATAGAATTGGTTTCTCCCTTTATCTCACCATTCATCTATATTTTTTAAAATCTAAATCGTTAAATTTATAGTTTGTTTAATGGTTCTAAATTTTAATGAATATAAATTAAGAGTGAAATGGATGAAAAGACTGGTTTGTTAAAAAATAAGGTCAAAGGAGATAACCTTTATTTCCGTATGCATTATTTGTTCGTCTAAAATAAAATTTTTTGAGAACAACTATGCCTCTGCTCCATCTTTTATTATATATTACTCGAACTCATTAAGATAGTGGTGTCCAACATACAATTTTATACCTACCGAGGTCGACCTATGGCTATTAAATCTTAGAGTAAAAAAATCCGAACGTTGATAAAGAATAAGAACCATCCGCAAATTTAAAATTATAACCGAAACATATGAATGTAATAGTACAAAAATTGCCACGTTTTGAATGCAAAGGTAGAGATTACCGAGCATATTGTGCGATGCATACCTTTTGGACGGATCTAAAGCCCCTAATCAACACCGTCATCGTATCTTAAGCATAATCTTTTTGCTTGTTCTACAAAAAAATTAGCAATTCAGTTCAACGATAACAGTGCGTTTTCTAGGTTTCGGTACAATTCAACTTTGGTTTTTATTTTATGGATTTTCAAGACATGGATGCATGAAATCTGCTTGTCACATAGATGCAATATAGATGGTTTACTTTGCGTGACTTTAAAGGAATAATGTAACTTCGGATTACATCTTCAATTTTGCAGCTTTGTGATTTCATCAAGAACATCTTGAATGTTTGTGACTTTAAATTATTGTTTTCATCTTGTCCATCCGAAAATTCTCCTCGTGACAAATTGTCCAGATGTAAAGCTAGTAGTTACCTATAGTCTGTGGTGCTTAATGACAACTACCAAATCGCTTAACGACCATTGGCAAATTGCATTAACGATCAACGGATTTGATGAGTCCGATTTTTTTAGGATCTCCAACGGGCTCTTAAGCCACGCGATAAAAGTTTTCTTATGTACATAAGCATGCATTGATCAACCATAAAGATGCCAAAACTTCCAAAATCATTTTTTAAGTTGTAGGTCTAATCTTTTGAATCTTTCCGATTAATCTAAATGATTAATCCAACTGAATGTTGCGTCTAGCTTACTTTAAGATGAAGACATATCAGCTCTCTACACAACACAAATCAAATCAAGCTCTTTCTTCGAAGAATTTACACGATACATCGTCCAAGATCTTTGTCAGTATAAATTGTACTTTGTACAAGCAAGGAAGGCTATAAAATAAAGCATAGTAAAAACTACCGGAATGTTGTTTGGCGTAACTATTTTGATACTTAAGTCAATTAAGTATTTGAAGAATATGAATACTTGAGAACAATGGTAGAATTTGATGCATAAAATATCAAGTAGTTTATTGTTGAGCGATGATCTTATTTTTATAAAAGAGTGGTATCGTTAATTGAAAAAAAGTTAGTAAGTAGAGTCATTTTTGTAAATGTTGAAAAGTAAAATCATGGTATTTGACTAAAAAGTGGTTATTGATTTAGTTTTTCTGCTTTACTTAAGAGTTTTTTAGCCATTGGAGGTTTACCGTAGATGGGCAGATCGCGTTCTAAGCTTGAACCCGAATGCAACTTGTTAGAAGAAATGAACCTAAAGAGATTGAGACGGACTTGAAGAGCCATATACCAAAAGGCCAATCAACAACCACCATAACCAAAATCCTTTTTATCCGGCTCAGTTTCGTTTGAATTCGAAACAGATTACAAGTAAAGTCACTCGTTAGTTAGTCAGTATCAAAATTTTATTTATCAGCACATATATGACATGCGAAATCATCAGTCAAAATAGCAATCTTGTTTCAAATAAATTGTTCTGTTTCTCTTTGTCGTTATATGATCGAGGAACAGGAGACTGATAAAAGAGGGCAGTAGTTTTTAGCAAAGGACATTTGAAACGTGTCTCGCAACTCCAGAAGTGGCAAACATTACATGAAGAAACTCTTAAAAAAAAAAAAAAAAACAGGGAAAGGAGAAAAACGAAAGGAGAAACGTTATCCGTTCACTTCACTCTCGCATCCTGGGGGTTTTCTCTCTCACTGGTCACGCCGTCTTGGGTCTCTGTACACATTTAAGTTTGTTTTATTTCGTAAAAAACCTAGGCCGATGTCCGATCCTAAACCTAAAATCATGAGAAAGGCTTCCAGAAAATCAAAGTCGTGACAATGCAAGAATCTGTTGTTCCTGAGAGCTGGAAGGAACAGTCTGATCCGCAATTACGAAATCCTTTGCCAATTCTCGCAACTTGAACTTCAAGATCTTGTTGTTCCCCTTGGGAAGTTCATTCATGAACACCACTTTCTTAGGAACCGTGAAATGCGGCATATTCTTCCTGCAAAACGATAAGATTTCAGCTTCCTTTATGTCGTCCGATTTCCCCGAGCTGTTCTTCTTGAGTGTAACGAATGCACAGGGGCTCTCGCCCCACCTAGGGTTCGGCATTGCCACAACCGCCGCCTCCAAAACTCTAGGGTGCTTGTAAAGCACACTCTCGACCTCCACACTGCTGATATTCTCACCGCCTGATATGATCACGTCCTTTGACCTGTCCTTGATTTCCACGTAACCATCTGGATGTATTACACCCACATCGCCGGTCAAGAACCAACCGTTCTTGAAAGCTTTCGCGGTAGCGGCCGGATCTTTGTAGTATCCTTTCATGATGCTGCTTCCTCTCAGAACGATCTCCCCCATTGATTTCCCATCCCGGGGGACGCTTTCCATGGTTTCTAAATCTGCTTTGACGTCAACGTCCGCAAGTGTCAGGATGCTTATACCTTGTCGTGCTTTAAGCCGCGCTTGATCCTCCGTCGCGAGGTCGTTCCACTCGGCTTGCCACTCGCAGACGAGTGCAGGCCCAGTTGCTTCGGTTAGACCGTAAGCATGCGTGATGTGGAACCCTAGAGTGGTCATCTTTAGAAGCAGCTCAGCCGGGGGTGGTGCACCGCCAGTAAGCACTTGGACCGGGGACATCAAATTGAAACGCTCGTGGGGTTTTGCTTCCAGGAGGATATTGAATATGATTGGCGCACAGCACATGTGAGTCACGTTATGAAGAGCGATGTTTCGATACATGTCGTATGCCGTCGGGTTTCGGAGGCAGACATTGGTCCCACCACGGGCAGCCACACCCCAGGTAAAAGTCCATCCGTTACAATGAAACATGGGGAGAGACCATAAGTAAACAGCTTCGGTTCCCATCTCCCATCCGAGGATTAAGCTGAGGGTGCTGAGGTATGCTCCTCTGTGGCTGTACACCACTCCTTTGGGCGCTGAGGTTGTTCCGGAGGTGTAATTCAAGGCAATTGGTTCCCACTCGTCTTGGATTTCTTCCGGGACGTAGTTAGGATTTCCTTGTTGTATGAGTTGCTCGTATTCAAGCCCGCCGGGCAATCGGCCGCCTGTGGGCTTGTCGATGTCATCAATGATGACGAGTGCGGTGATCTTGGAGTCGTTGCCAAGTATTGCTAGGGCTTCACGAGCGAGCGGATCAAACTGGCAGTCCACGAAGAACACCTTTGTTTCAGCATGGCGTAGAATGGTGGCCACGGTCTTAGCATCCAGTCGGGTGTTTATTGCATTAAGAACTGCCCCTGCTATTGGCACAGCAAAATGCATCTCGTACAAAGCTGGAACATTTGGAGCTAGAACCGATACCTGCGAATATCCATTTCGACAATATTAATAAAACGATAAAATAGTAAACAAAATTTTCCAGACACCAAGCGGCGCCTTAGTTTTTATCCCAACCAATCATATACAGTTACGTCCACGTAAAAATACTTAAATTTTTCAATTTACTATCTTTGCGTTTCTCTTAATTTATTCCTTTAGGCTATTATCACGGATGATAATAATAAGTGATACAAATAAAATAATATGCAGATATAGCTACAATGATGTCATTAGTAGATTGTGGGAAAACTCAAAAGGATAAACACCGAGAGAATCGATTCCGTCTTCCGTCTACATGTAGTTAATGGAAAGATAAACAATTAATTACTTACAACATCGTTTTTGACAACGTTGAGTGATCGGAGAGAGGATGCGAGAGAGAGACAGCGCTTGTAGGTCTGATACCAGGTGAAACGAGTGCTTTCGTAGATAATGGAGGTGCGATTGGCATAGACAAATGCAGCTCTCTTTAGGAAGGTGAGTGGGGTCAAAGACACATAGTTTGCGGGACACTTAGGAAGGCTATTCATTTTATCAATCTTTTGTGTATGTGTTTGAGTGAGAGAGAGAGAATAATCAGCACTATACATGTTTTCTGCGGATACGAAGAAGATCAGGATGTGCTATATGTTGTTGATGTGTGTGCTCTCGTGATTGTGGGGATAGTGAGTAAGCACATATGGGTTTTTATATAGGCGAGCAAGGGTACATGGGCAACGTTAATCAGGTGGGAACGGTGTCGTTAAACCCGCAGGGTCGGATGCTTCAACTGAAATTTGTATAGCAATTTCAGGGATATCACGAATTTGACGTAGACCGTTGACCCTTTTCTTTTTTTCCGCCACCCTTAATTTTATTTATTTATTTTTTTTAAGTTTTAGTCTTATGATAATTCTATGGCCACTGGCCAATAAAGAAACGTAAAAGAAAGTCTTACTTTTGTCTATGGTTTCGGGGAAAATTCACCTGCATAACCGTCTTTATAAATTTCTCGTCACAAAATTTTTCATTCCAGTTAAATTAGATATTAAATGGTATAAGTCGAATTGCCTTTCATTTTGATTAAAGTATTGTCAAATTATATTTTAATTGAGACTTAGTATAGTGAAAAGTCTAGGAAGTCTTAAAATATATTTTGATTAAAGAGATTCAAGCTTAGAAGTTATTTATTAATTTATTAGAATTTATGAAGTGATTTATAATATTTAAAAATTTAGTAAGTAAATTGTATCTAAAGTTTTTTTTCTTTTTTGTAATTACAACGAGAAATTCAAATCTGATTAATCCCATTTAAGATACTAATATTCATAGTATTAGGCTATAAGGCTATTAGCATTTTCCTAACGTTTATACTTGTTATAATCGGGCATCAATAGATCTTATTAGTTGGGAGCACCTTTCGCTTTGGTTCAGTTTTCCTTTTGAACCAAACTAAACTACAAAAATATGATTAAGTTCTTTATAACTTAAAACCAAACCATATAATTTGAATTATGAATTTTTTTAAACCATAAAACTCCAATTTGATTTATATTAGTCTACAAATTGAACTATATTTTATAATTATTAAGAAAATACATTTGCTTAATATATAATTTCATATGAAAGATACTAGATTTATTTAATAGTAATTGATATAAATATCATATAAGGGGTTAATAAAATTAATATTTATACAATAAGAAGTTTAAAATATTTATTAACAACTAATTTTATTCATAAAACTAATATATAATATAAATTTTAACTCAACTTATATATATAATTTATAAATTATAGTGTAATAAATGTTAAATTCATGTACATCTCAATAAATATTAGCTAAACATTCTTTTAAGTACTTTATTATGATAAACGAATCTTTTTAGTTGCAAGTAAAAAATTATCACATATTTTTAAAATGGTTTAGTACAATTTTATAAATTGGTTTGATTTATCGTCTCAAATCAATCATAAGTTTTTATATCAATTTAAAAATTTTCTTAATCAAATTATAATAAAAGGCTACTTTTGCGAATTGATTTAGTTTGAATTGGTTTAGGAATTAGTTCGAGTTGATCGATTTTTTTTCTGCCCGTACGTCTTACACCCAAATGTTATTTTTATTTCACTCTGGAACTGACTTTTCAGTTTCAGCTTCACCACGTGCTCCGGTACATGTGACACCACACTTAACACACCGATGCCCTGTTTATTGTCCCTTTCTCCAATGCTTTTCACGGAACTCCTGGTTTTTCGTATACTTCACATTTCATTTTCGATGTTTTACTCCAATTCGTTGGGTGGGGAAAAATATCAGTCAAACTGAACAATTCATAAACCGAAACAAAAAGAATTGAAAATTGAAAATTTTTTATCTGAACTAAACTAAAAATTTATATTTATAATTAATTTAGCAAAATAAGCCAAACCAATCAATAAAATCTAACCAAACCATTATAAAAAAAGATGGTAATATTTTACTTCAGCTAAAAAATTTCATTTATTATAATATAGCATTTAAAAGAATTTTTTATTTACATTTATTGAAATGTATATATATTAAAGTTTTAATTATCATAATATATAAATTATATATGCAGTTTAACTCAAAATTTATACTACAGACTATTTTTATAAACGAACTTAGCTATTAAAAATCATTTATAAATTTTTAGTTATATGAATATTGATTTCATCAAATAATACTTATTATTTTTAAATAAATCAATTCAATACTTTTTATATGAAATTACATGTTTTACAAATATACTTTTCTAAACTAAAACACACGATCCAATCCATAAACCAAATTGAAATTTTATGATTTAAAAAAATTCTCAATCCAAACCGTATAATTTAGTTTAAAATTATAAAAAATCAAACCATACTTTTATGATTTAGTTTGGCTTGAAGGAAAAACCAACCCAAACCAATCTACATCCGCCCCTGCTAATATTCATTTCCTTTTCTAATTCCCCACTAGTTTAAATGTAAAGCTACGATTTTATTGGATTTTTCTTTTTTTTTGTTTTCTTTTTGGGGCAAGATAAAGTTAACGATTTTCACTCATTTATATTTTATAGTTTGAGAGAAAATGGCATACAACTAAAAAAGAATATGAGAAATAGGAAAGGAGAAAATCATCAGATCCACCATAGTATTAATGTATTATCTTATCTATTATATGATTATGCAAAAATTTTGAAGAATCCAACGAGTTTCTTGAACAAATTTTATACCTATATGATTATAATAGTAAATGACATTCAAAAGGTTAATTACTCGACGCACTTAAAAATTATCCGAATGACCATCTCTTATTTTGATAGGACTATATAGTTCTCTATCTGTATTTTTGACGGGATTAAGTTAGTCATTCATTTCACTTTTAATTTTTATATTCATTATATCTAAAAGTTTGAATTGTTATGGTTTATATTTAATGAATATAAAATTAATGTTGAGATTATTGATCTTGTAAAAAACATGGATAAAATCATAAAAAAATTCTTGAATGACCGAGAAATCCAAAATTTCAAAAAATGCGTGATGGCACACCTATAAGAAATGTGGATTATTTACTTTATTAATGTAAGTGTTTTTTGAAAGTATTATTTTAATCTCATCTTATAACTCTAGTTAAGGGTGTAATATGTTTCTTGGTTCCGGGGTGTTTTCATCAGTTTTATATTTTTTTGAAAGGTATTGGTGTAATTCATCCAAATTTCAAAAGCAGCTTGTAAAAGGACAAATGGGGTATATGTTGATACTAGAAACGGATCTATGGTCTTGAATTCTTAATTGGTATTCCACGCGTATAGATACACTGGACATGTTTATTTCATGGCTATAAATTAGAGAGGCTTATATGTAATTTTAATACGATACAAAAAAATTATAGGATGATGCTGCAACAGAAATTATTAAAATACGGTAGTTAACGTCGGTAGTTACAAGCATGATATTAAAAATCAAATTTAATAATGAGCGATGGTGTGAATCGTGTAAGGGTAGTCTTTTCAGATGAAAGTGTGGACTTGACCTAGCCAGTAAGATAGTTCACATGGGTACGTTCTTCCTTACGTCAGATGTGACACACCATACCTCAATTGTAGGTCCGGTTCAATTTTGTCTCTTGCAAAAGTTGTACCATTACGTTTGGTACGAGGAAACAAGTTAAAATCGAATCACAGGTTTTTGTATTTTTTTTTTTTCCATTATTACAATATAAAAAAAATTTAAATATGATTCATCTTATTCGAGATATCAATATTTACTGCATTAGACTATAAGTTCACTGATAATTGAATCATAATTTTAAATTTCATTCTCTTTCCATATTTATAAACATTTTTAAAGTCAACATCATAATTTTAAAAAAATTGCAATTTCCATTTTGAGAGAAAATTAGATTTATTAATATGTTTTTATAAAAAATAGCTGTTTTAATATGTAATATATATTTGTTTGATCTACAAACTAAAAGTATTTCAATAAATACAACTCTTATATATACATTCTAGTGAATGATGTACCACATTGCGTGTGAAAAAAAATTAAAAAAAAAAAGATTAAACTTAAAAATATAAAAAAAAGTTGATAATATATGTTAGTAAAATCAAAATTGTGATAAATTTTCTAAAAAAAATTCTTAAAAATATTGATCAAATAAAAATAAAATAAATTTTCTAAATTATGGCAATAGTTGTCAATTAAAATAATGGAAAATAAAAAAAATAGTAACAGTAGAAGTAAGTGTAATAAAAAATAGTAAATATATAGTTGAATGTAGTAATTCAGAATTTTGTGGGATAGGATTAATTTGTTTTAGTAATTGCCTTATAATATATCTAATAATTAAAACTATAAGATATTAAATTGTTAGTTATAAGTAATTAAAAAAAGACTTTCTCTTTAATATAATAGATACTAGTGGAAAACACGTCTTGTATTACCGGTGCATAAAAGTAAAAAAAAATAAAAATCCAATAATGCATCTTTAATATAATAAATTGAAAATTTTGATATATGTAAGATTAACGTATCTTTTATCAAAAATTATTGTTGTTAATTCAAAACCGCCATTAAGAAACCATCCAGGAGAAGAAATATTGAAAGGAAAAATAGTTTTTTCCTCATCTAGATGGAAGCCAATACCGGAGAAAAAAGGGAGAAAAGGGGATAGGGGGTTAGTAGAGAGGAGGAGTAATTAAACTAATGACTTTATTAGAATAGCCTTTGTTTAAGCAGTGGTGGAAAAAGAATGACAAATATTGCAAGGATAATTTTAGGAATTTAATCGTTAAATTACCATAGTAGTTATTTAAGGCCCTCTTACTTAAATAATATAGTCATATATATAAATTTAACAATTTTGTGGTTGTTTCCTAAAGAAAGAAAAGATTTATCATTTTTTTATTGATTCGATTCCAATGCACGACAAACTATTCCTTTATTCTAAACATAATATAATAGTGATTAAAAAAATAAAAATAAACCATGATAACCTATGAAAGCTTTATAAGTTATTATGCATTATTAGACACATATTATGGTCAGAGAAAGAGAATCATTTACTAAACCCTCCATGTTTGTTAAGCACACCAAATGGCTTATTATTTTTCTAGATTGCTGGTGATGACTTGCACTATCGGTTTCAAGTGGCTTAGAAAATTCATAGGTCTAAACCTCTTAGTCTTTCTTGGAACTACTAAAAGTATAGTCGTCTCTAATTCAATTTTAAATGAACACACACTTGACAAGGCTAAAAAGGAAGGAAAAAAGGTGGAATTTCCAAGAACTTTGTCCGAAAAACAACTGTACATATATGTCAACGAGGATGTTTATTAGAAACAACCTAGGCAATTCATGGCCGTTTCCTTATGAGGAATATTCTCAGAGCTTATGAAACAATATTTTCAGGAGAAAATCAATGAGCTAGTAGTTTATAATAACAAGTCGGAAGGAGACCTTTAACTCTAAGGACTTATTTGGGGTTTTTAAACATCAAATCATCATTTTAAAAACTCTAATTTATAAATAATATTACATTTTATCTTTAATGTCCTTACAAACAACTTTTAAAAGCTTTTTATATTATTTATAGGATCCATAATAGTAATTTATTTTTATGAAAAAATGAATTGACTGTTGGATTCATTTACCAACGGCTCTAATTTTGTGATTATATTTAGAACTTAGAGAGAGAGAGAGAGAGAGAGAGAGAGAAAAATATCTAGTGATGGTACTCTGACCGGTACCATTTTTTCATGAAGCAACGTGTTCCAACGTTGGAGGAACGCGTGTGGAGTTATTGAATCTTTAAAAATGGTGTCCAGAAACCCACGACGAGGATGGAATACGGAAAATCAATGGTGGTCCTTACTCGATTGGTTCAGGAACGCAAGGAGAGAGAGGACCTGGGGGGTTTTTTGAAGCCAACCGCAACCGCAACAGCAACTAGACCTAGGCATGGATTGGGTTTAAACTGTGATCCGGCCCGAAACCATACTGTTACGTCTAAGACTCGATCTGTGACTCAGTTGTATAAGTTGGACCTGTATAGTCAACCTATCGGGTAAACAGACCTAAACTGAGTTAAATTCTTAAACCTGTCGATCCGGCGATTCTTGAATCGCTGATTTAAAAAAAAAAAAGAAAAGAAAAAGAAAAGAATAAAAATGGACAAATTAAATAATTTTAAAAATAAAAAAAAATTAAAATTAAAAAATTTAATTAATTTCATATAAGTATGAAAATAATTATTTTTAATTAATAACATTTAATACGTTGTTATTCATAAAAACACAATAAATATAATTTTAAAAATTTGTGTGATTTGATATAAATAGAAATTTACCAAAAGGTAAATATTATTCTTAACAATATGAGATTAACTTTTGTTTTTTAAATTTTTTGTAACATTTATATCTTTTATCTCACATTATTAATATAATGATTGAATTGAATATGACAATATATAAATAAGTGTATATCTTAAAATAACTATTTTGTAAAATGGACTAAAGAGAATATATGTCTTGTGTTCAAATAATTTTAATTTAAAGTATGAAATTTAGTTTTTTTTTTTTCTCAAAATTTTTTTGAAAAATCGTTTCTTGATTCCTCAAACTATCGGTTGAACTAGTGGATACAAGGAACAAGCTTGTGAATTGGTTCGGCGGATCCGAGTTCGGTTCCCTAATCGACGAGTTTGGATCCGATTTCGAGTTGGTTCGAAACCGTGCTTCCATCTAACCGCGACCACAACTTGAACATTTTACCTTTCACTCTTGTTGTCGTTTCTCTTATTCACATACAGTGTTGAATATTCTCGAATCATTTGTTCCATGATAACTACTCCTTTTTGTTCTTATAT
Organism: Lumnitzera littorea; assembly: GCA_024138015.1. Lineage (NCBI taxonomy): Eukaryota > Viridiplantae > Streptophyta > Magnoliopsida > Myrtales > Combretaceae > Lumnitzera > Lumnitzera littorea. The sequence goes on from JAMXBB010000011.1 coordinate 55,882,931, forward strand.
CAATAGTTAAGAAAATATGTTAGTTTGTTGTAGTTTACGCTTGTCCATATTATATGTTTACATTTTTACGCGATGGATCGCGTAATTTTGGATGGTTCCAGTTTGGCTTAAGTTTACTAAGGATTTCTTTAATCGTTATCCAAGCACAACCATACGATCGATATCTCATAGAAACGGGGCCTAGTGGATGCAACCAAGGTTCTAGTTGTTATAATAATCCACCTTTGCGTCTTTTCAATTTTTTAATAAAAATATGGCTATAAGTTATTTAAAAGAAAATACTTTCCTACGGTGCCTCCCAAAATAAAAGTAAAACTACCCATTATCACTACACATTTCCACTCCTTATTTTTGCCCATTATCTTGATATACTAATACCATGATCATTTTTCATCTCCGTAATCCATGTAATATATTGTAATTTAAATGATTAAATTCTGCTTAGTTAAGCATAGTCATTGTGATTGCATAATTTGCTAATATATATTGGGTGATTCATTACCTTTATTAGGAGGTAAAAGGAAAAAATAAGTTATATATATATATATATATATAGTTTTTGTAAAGTATATAATCAACTTTTTAAAAAAAATGAAAAGTTACCTTTTACAAATCTTAAATAATGTGTGAAACACTATATAGATATATATTATCATAAGTTGAATTATTCTAATTGCAATATAAAAATTATAATAAAAACTAATAATGTTTGTCATGATTATTTAACTTTAGGCTTATGCTTGCCTCTTTATATATAATGCAATAGGGCTCCTAACTTAACAACCATTCAACCAATTTGAACATGACATAACACAATTATAAATAATCAACTAACCCAACAATGCAAAAATTCACCATGCATCATCTTGTCTCATGATGCATTATATTGCTAATCCTTTGTTTTTTCTTAAAAATTTATGTATTTTGCATTTAAAAGATCTATACAAAGTTTTTTTTTTTTTTTCCCGATGACAATGAATTGGCGTATGTCCTTTAAAAGTTATCATTGCACCGGTTATAAAGTTGTTAATATTTTTCTTTAATTTCAAAAATTTCAATCAACTTTGTTGAATTTTCAATAGAAAAAGAAGGTAGATCGCCTCGTGTTGCGCTAATGGAAACTTACGGGACATGTATAATAATCGTTTCTATTAGAGGATAAACGAAGTAATTTTAATAATACGTAAATCTATTCCAATCTGCCTCATAATTGTCCCAACTTTTAATTTTGGATGAAGATATAATAACGTTAATGATATTCATACGAATTGGTGCTTAAAATATGTATTTGGACGCCTTCGTAAGCATGTTTCCTGCCATATATTATGCTTATGTGTATCCCTTTTGAAGTTTGTGGATATAAATTGACAATCAATACTTGGACAGTAGAATTGAGAAGTTAGAATTGTGGTTCTAATTCGAGATGTTTAGACGATCAACTTCCCGTATCTTGTCCGGTCCTTTCACGTGAACCATGCTTTCAAACAATTGTTGCTTCACGTAACTTGGCGACGCACTGTTCACCAATGAGAAACTTCTTTGATTGTACGAAACTATCTACTCCGCACGTTAGACTGAATAGCAGGTTGAATATAGGTTGTAATTTACTCTAGGAACTTAGCTACGCTAATTTTGTGAGGCTAAGAAAATTGCTGGAACATAAATGAAATGCCAATTCAAGTACCTAAGGTGTTGATTAAACCGATTATGATGGACATCAATTTTCCATGCCTTCGTCGTGCACAGAGTATGTGAAAATTATTGGATAAAGGCAGTAGTTAGAAAAGTTCAACAAGGAATGTTGATGGAAAACAAATCCCCATATTTGATGTTGAAATGTGAAGAATGAAGTGACAGTTATAAATGCATGAAGAAACACCGATGAATTTGTTGATCCTAAATATCAAGACATGATAATTCCACCATATACAAGTTCCTTGATATGTGTGTATGAAAAGTTTCCAAACACCAGTTATTTGTCCATAAATATGACGTTTCCTCCATAATTTGCTCTCCAACAGGGTAACATCAACACGAAACGTAGCCGTTGAGGCAATCCACATATAAAAAACAATCTCAATTATCAACAAACTAGTTAAGTCAGCCTTATGTCATCTTTTACCTAGTTTTGTACATAAACATAAACACATTAGACAACCCGACATAAGCTAATGCATGAATAGCACAAATACAACATTAGCAATATTCTTCTATTTAATAATCAAAGTAATTATAGTAACTATCGTTTATCTCTTTTTTTAGTATAGGTCATAGCTCAAATCGTCATACAAGACTTACACGATAACTTAATTTAAACTTGATAAACATGGTATTGTAAAAAGTGAACAAAAGAACCCCATGAGACCATCCTTCAAAATATATGTGCATGATAAGCAAACGATATTACAAAGAGTCCTAATTCTAATGCAATAATAAACCGTTTATTATCTTGTTCAAGTGAAATAAGTTTTGATATCCTAAGACTTAAGAGTATATGTTAATCCTTAGTATACAATTTAATATATGCATACATAGTCTCTCTCTCTCTCTCTCTCTCTCTATATATATATATATATAGGTATGTAGATAGGCCGACTTGTTTAACGCACTTTTTAAATAGGTTTGAATTAAGATTTTTTTGTTGAACTTAGCCTGTTTAATCAGCGAGTCAAGATGAGTCGATTTAAGTAGACTCATTTAACATATTTATAGCTTTAGATTGTAGGCCAACTCATTTGATCTTTTTTTCTTTAAATGGGTTAGGATTGAGATTTTTTTTTACTGGTTTAAAAAATAGGCTAAATTAGTCCAATCCATTTAACCTGTAGGCCAAAGTGGGTCTAGTCATATTGACCTATTTAACCTACTTATACATCCCTATATATATGTGTGTGTGTGTACGCGTATGCGTGTACATGCATATATGTGTATGAGACGACAACCTCAAAGTCATTTTATCTTAAGTTCATCACTAGTATCGACTACTAGTACATCTATTTCATAATAGCTATCTGCAATGGTGTTTTATTCCACCATTGCAAACTGATTAACTTTATGTTAGGCAATTTAAGGAAAGTATAAACAAGTGGAAATAAGCGAAAAAGAAAAGAAAGGAAAGGAAATGTAGTTTTCATTCCTTGTCTGGTTTATTAAGTTGGAATCAAAAGGAAATCATATGAGATATTTGCTTTTCATATCTTACTTTATATTTTTAACTTTGTTTTTAGGGGTATTTTTATAATTATACTTGATTCCTATTGGTTTCCACTACCTTCTCTCCAAAATAGAGAAAAACAAATTGGTCTTAAAAGTAAAAATGTTTCCATTAGTTTAGCTTTATTTTTATAGATTTCCACTTTCATTTTAATGCCTAAACACGCAATTTACTTTAATTTTCTTCTATTTCTATAGCTTTCTAGTATTTTCATCCATGCTAAACATAATGTAATGCTTCCTTTTATGAGATTGACTCATACTACAGCAGTTAGCTAATCTACAATCTACTTACCTTCACGTGGTGGTTCACAATATCTTAGACACTGCATCACCTTTGATCATTGCCCTTACATGATATGTACAGTTATCAGTTTGTGGTCTTCACTTCTGGTTACTGGTGCTATTAAATCTATTAGCTTAACAGCACCACAAATAGCATATAATTTAATAGGTTCGATAGTTTAGAGTTTGTTTGCATTTCTATACTGATGTGCATGATTTCTTTAAAAAGTCATTTTCCAATAAAAAAATTTGAACAAGCAGACTAGATTGTACATGTAGTAAAAATAACTGGTGAGAATCAGATCGTCTTCTAGGACTGGAAACTAAATACTTGGTTATGTCATTTTTTTCTTTATTTAGGCGATCGAAATGGAATGATTAAATAAATTAAAACAAAAGGAACTAACTGAGTAAAAATGTTAACTAACTAAAATTATGAAATCAACTAATAAAAAGAAAACACTAACATCACAAGAAAAGAATTCAATAATTCAATAACATGGGATATCAACAAGGTCATTTATCATGCCCCTAAACTTAGAAACACCAGAAACTGCCACATGTCCCTAAAAATCTACAGACACTTCACTCTAAATGGGCTATTAAAATCTCCAATTAACTAAATAAATAACTCTTTAAACTTTTATAATAATTAATTCTTCAAAAGCATTTGAATGCAACAATCAATCTCCTTAATAAATAAAATTGAAAATAAAATCAAATCCTTATGGTCACATGACAAAAAATGACTCCTCAAATAACAATATCTCTCCAGTTGACTAACTCAAACTCTTCATTCATTCTCATAATAATAGTAATACTCTCTCGAATCCTCATCTTGATAATAATAGTATGCGTCCCCATTTTCATCATAGTTTATCTACTCATGTGGAGTTCCTCTAATTGAAAAAGAGAAAGAGTAAGTCGAAGCTCAGTACATATAACCTACAAACACATATGAATGCTAAACAATATACAAAGTTACATGCATTAATGCAATTAACAATAAATAACACAATTATGGTTCACATCTTTATTTATTACCTGCAACACAACACAGTTAGGATTATTCATGATTAATCTTAACTTGGAGTATCTAATGACTCCCTATAGAATTCCTAAATTGGAACACTAGTCCTACAAGCCCCGTCTAAAACCAGCACTAGGATACTAGGATACTAATACTATGACCCCCAAATGCCATATAACTTACTTGGTTCCAAGACATTGGCATTATGACCCCTGAACACTAACATATTCAATCTTTAATTATTTTCAAGGAAGACTCCACAAGGGACAACGTGTTTCGAGGATTATTGAGGGACTACCTCAAGGACACTAATGCTACAACCCCCTAAGTCAGCTGAACATAATTATCATGAAATTAATAACTCAAGTAGTCTTTATTCCAATTATAATTATACTAATCTATGTAAGCACAAGCAATAAGTAAGGAAAGTACGTACATGGGTCTTAAGAACAATTGAAAATTTCTAAGTCAAATGTTTCTTTAGTACCAACACCTAAAGTATTCACAAAATAACTCCTTATAGTTCCTTTTCTCTTATTATTTCTTCTTAATTAAGTTCTCTTCATTATCTTTCTAAGTTCTTGAATCAACATCTAAGATTAGTTTATGGTTTTAGGTTTGATTTAAATTTTAGACTTGTTTAAAATTGGTTAAATTAAGGTTTAGAAAGGTTTGAAACAAGAAACAAAAGGAAAGAGAGTAGGTACAAGACTACGCTTAAGGAACATGGTCGTGAACTTGTATCATGATCCTTCACTAAGCTTAATTCCTTAGTTCTCACCCATGATTTCAATAGTATTGCAAGCCTACAGCTAGGGACTATGGCTATACTCCGAGGGTGTGATCCTTATGGCTTAAAATTTTCTTTTTCATGCTTCAATCAAAATTCTCGATGAAGGGAACATGGGTAAGTCCATGGTTGTGATTCTTGCTCGTGTTCTTCTTGTTTGACAATCCTCTTCTCTTTTTTTACTCTAACCTTTCCCAATCAATCCCACAATGACTTTAATGCATAATTCACTCCAAATTCACCTTAGGTTTAGTCTCTTTCTACGAAATTGACAATAAGGAACACTCTGATGTGTTCCGATCCTTAGTTACAAAAACAAAAACAATAACAAGAACATTACATACTTTGTGCTAAGGATAGTGAAGCAACTAAAATCCATGCCACATATCGCTTAAACATAACGCCTAAGATTACAAACAATTAACGCACCTAATCAATTTAACAACACATTCTCTTTTTTTTTTTATAAAAATTAATAACTTACTGAGTTAGGGTTCAACTCCTTCTATGCTTCGCCTTGTAAAACCTAAATTATAGTTTCCACAATGTTGCAACACTCCTTGATGTTAGTAAAAAGTATGATTTAAGTGTCTAAGTCAAAAGGATTACCTAAGTAAGGCTTTACCTTAGCCTTGATCTATAGGTTCACTTGGAGAGGCAACTGCAATATATTTAAGGGTCGAAAAGACCTCATTGTCCCTTAAATAACTATTATTTACTTTCTTATCCCGTCCTTTATATTTGTTATTTTATTTACTTTATTCCATTTATTTATCTAATATTCTATGGTATCACATACTCCCCTCCTTCTAAGAACTTTCATCTTTAAAAGTTTACCTAGGTCTGTAAAATGCTCTGGATACTTCTTCTTTACATCCTCTTCCAACTCTCTCATTCCAGTTGATCACTCCATTAAACTTTGACATATCTTATCTCTCTTTTCCATAGTTTTTGAACCTTTTTATCCACAATTTTAACCGGTCTTTCTATTGCAGTCATGTCACTTTGCAACTCTGGGACTACAAACTTTGTTTCTTACTCAGTATTTGATTTAAACTTTTTCAACATAGAGACATGGAAGATGTTATGTATATTCACTGACTGTGGTGGTAACTCCAACCGATAAGCTACATGCTTAATTTTCTTTTGCACTACATACGGCTCTATGTAGTGAGGACTTAATTTTTCTCTTAAGCCAAATCTTACTATTCCTTTTATGGGTGAAATCTTTAATAATACTTGATCACCAATTTGAAACTCTATGTATCTTTGCTTCTTATCAGCATAACTCTTTTATTGTCTTTAGGTTGCCAACATCCTTTGCTTGATTATTCTCACCTTGTCATCCACATTTTAGACTAATTTTAGTCCTAACACATATTTTTCTCCTATCTTATCTAATGTAAAGGTGACCAACACTTCCTACAATACAAAGCCTCATAGGTACCGTTTTAATGGTTGTATGGTAACTATTATTATAGGTAAACTCTGCTAAAGATAGGTTCTCATCCTAATTCCTACCAAAGTCTAGTGTACAAGTTCACAACATGTCTTTCAAAATCTATATAGTTCTTTTAGACTAACCATTTGTTTAAGGGTGAAACGTTGGCTAAACTGTACCTTCATACCCAAAGCTTGCTACAAACTTTTCCAAAATTTACTTACAAACCGAGTGTCCCAATTAAATGTAATGGTAACTGGTACTCCATCTAACTTTACTATGTCTTGAATATATAACCTTGCTAGCTTCTCCAACCTATAATTCATATTTATTGGTATGAAGTATGTTGTCTTCATTAATCAATCTACCACTATTGATAAGGCCTTATTATACCTATTTTATAGGTTATATTTATAATGCTTTTATAGAATTTTATGGTGTATTTGGTATAATTTAGTGCTTGATTTGTTAATATTTTATTCGATTTCATGTTACACTTATATGTATATTTTTGTTATATATCTACTAGGAAAATGCGTAGATTCAGAAAACATGGACATGGATTATTTCAACTCGAGTGATGTAATACATGCTCAATCATTATGGTCCAATTGCTTCACAAGTGAAGTATGTATCTTAGCCCATTGAAGACAACTTCCATAATTAAATCCATCTAATGCAATATTGCAATCAGGCACATATAAGTCATGGTTTATGATTTGATAAGAGCCTATCAATGTCACATGTAATTGTCCATTCAAGTCCAAGCCTTTAAAATCACATGCTATATGGAGATCTATGTCATAGTACTAAACAATTAGGATAGTCCAGTGCAGCTAAGAAGCCGTGTTGACTTCACCCTGTCTTATTGGCTTTCCTAGTCATGCACATTTTAAGTGAATCCGAACCAGAAGATTTATTTTAGAAAGATACGTATAGAGATATTTTAAGATACACAGAAAATCTATTTCTAGATATAAATAGATCGCAGAGGCCTTATAAATACATATTCCATCCATGTATTCTTAAGCTAAGGTTTCTATTTCTTCTTTTTCTCTCTTGATGTTTTAGATTAGTTCTTTTTAGTATTCTATTATTACAAACCTTAGTTTTATATGTAATTAGTTTATTTTTCTTTTTTCAATCTATGATTTCTAATTTCTATGATCTAATTACATGCTCTTGCATTATTTTAAGTCAATATATTCGGAGTATTGATTCAATATCAAATACTATATAAAAGTTAGGATATTACTTTATATAATTAGATCATAGCGTAATTAGAGAAGTTACATTGAATCTTAAAGATACGACGATATGATTTTTTGTATTAAGGTGACTTAATAGTAGATTTCACAAATCATTAATGAAATTCCGGAGTTTTTTATTAGAAAGAGATTTCAATTAATTATTCTAGTATTAGGCATTAGTAATCTCAAGAGAGATATTAATATAATTTAGGAATTCTTGTAGTCTAGTAAATTAGGATGAGATGAATATGTATTTTATTGTTATAGGATGATTAATAATTGAATACTGAATTCATGCATTATTAATATCTTTAGTTTTAATTTATTTTGCATATTAATATAACTAGCTTTAGTTTAGATTTAATTTTCTTAAATTTATTTCTTGACTAAAATTATTAGATTAGGTATCGGGAAAAGGATGAAGTACTAATAATCACATTAGTTCATGAGAAATCAACACTTGGACGTATATCTGCTATACTACAAATCAATAGGTGTACTTGCCTTATATTAACCACCTATAATGTAGCATGCTTCTCCTTAATTTTAGGCAAATGGGTGCAAAATCCATAGTCACATGCTTGCATTTCCAAGTCAGTACCGGTTGTGGTTGAAGTTCACCACTTGGCCTTTGGTGTTCATATTTGACCAACCAACATATAGAGCACTTAGTGACATACTCTACAATATCCCTCTTCACATGATTCCACCAGTAGTGCCCTTTTAAGTCTCTATATATTTTTGTACTATTTGAATGTATTGTATGCCTAGAGTGATGAGCTTCCTTAAGTAATTCTTTCTTTAACTCTAAAACTATAGGCACAACAATTTGGTTCCAAACCCTAGTACTCCTTTAGCATCTACATTAAATTATGTAGCCTAACCTTGCACCACTTTGTCCTTGATTTCTTATATCTCTATATCTCCTAATCAAGTAGCTTTTAATCAATCAATCAAAGTGGGTTAGATGCGCAGCGTGGCCAATCAAGCTCCTACTTCACTAGTAAAGGTTTCTAGTTCTAATATTGTCAAGTCTTTTAATATATGCTTCTGTATATACCTTGTCTCTGCTTACTGAATGTGTTTGCTACAACATTTGCCTTGTTAAGGTGATATTGAATATCTATGTCAAAATCCTTTATGAGTTCCAACCACCTCTTTTACCTTATGTTCATCTCCTTTTCATTGAAGAAGTAATTTAAACTCTTGTGATAGTGAAGATCTTGCACTTCTCACCATGCGGATGATGTCTCCATAGCTTAAGTGCCAAAACTACTACTACCAACTCTAAGTCATGAGTTAGGTGGTTTTTCTTATACAACTTTAACTGGTGAGAGGCATATGCTATCACTCTTCCATCTTACATAAGTACATACCTTAAACCTTGATGCAAAGCATCACTATATATTATATACCCTTTACCACTTCGAGGCAATGCCAAAACTAAAGCTGTTGCTAGTCTCCTCTTAGTTTCTTGAAAACCGCTCTCATAATTATCATCCCACTCAAACTTTGCTCCCTTTTGAGTTAATCTTATCAATGGTATGGCTAATCTAGAGAAGCCTTCGACAAACTTCTTGTAATATCCTGCTAACCAAAGAAAAGTCTTGATCTAGTCGTTATCTTTGATCTTGGCAAATTAAGTATCACTTTGATCTTCTCCGAGTCTATTGACAATCCATCCCCGTTGACAATTTGCTTTAGGAAGGAAACTTGCTTTAACTAAAACTCAAATTTGGAAAACTTAGCATATAACTTTTTGATTCGTAGTTTGTTCAACACTTACTTCAAGTGCTCTTCATGCTCTTCTTCACTTCTAGAGTAAACCAAGATATCATTAATAAATGCCACTACAAACCTATCTAAGAAATCTTTGAATACCCTGTTCATAAGATCCATAAAAGTTATTAGCATATTTGTCAATCTAAACTGCATAACTAGAACCTCATATAATCCATACGTATTGTGAAGGTTGTCTTGTGTATGTCATCTTCTTTGATCCTTGATTGATAATACCCTAATCTCAAATCTATCTTTGAGAAGACTCGGGCTTGCTATAGTTGATCAAATAGATTGTCAATATAAGAGAAGGGATACTTGTTCTTGATTGTTACACTTTTTAGATCCCGATAATTAATACAAAGGTGCATACTACCATTTTTCTTCTTCACAAAAGGAACTGGTGCACCCTAAGACAATGTACTAGGCTTGATAAACCCTTTGTCTTACAATTCTTATAACTACTTCTTCAGTTTAATCGATTTCACTAGAGCTACCCTATAAGTTGCTTTAAAGATAGGTTTTATCTCTAACACCAGATCAATTCTAAGCTTAACTTCTCTAATTAGAGGCAGTTAAGGAAAATCCTTTAGGAAAACATCTTGGAACTCATTCACTACTAGAACCCCTTCCAAATCCCCCATTTAGCATGAGTTAGTAGTCAAGGTTGCTAATCTACTACTACCCCACAACTCATATCAGGTGAATCTTAATGGCTTTTAATCTTCTGACTAGAAGCTGAAAGACTCTTCATCTTCAAGAGTGACATAAACTAACTTGTTATTGTAGTTTATGGTTGCATAATTCCCTGCTAACCAATTTTCCCTTAAGATTACATCAAAGTCTAAAATCTCTAAGACATATAGATCAATTAGCAAGACTCAACCTTAAATCTCTATTTTTACATCGTTATAAACCTAGTTTAACATTTTACCTACTCCTAAATGAGACACAACATATAGAGAATCAACCAACAAATTAGACTTTATACTATAAGCAAACATAAAAGACTCAACTATGCAAAACTGATTGGCATCAATGTCAAACAATGCATATACTCTAGTAGAAATCACTAAAAGCATACTTGCCATGGTGTCACTCCCTTAATCCACTTAATAATTTGGTTGGTGTTATTAAAGTGCAAATACTCTAACAGAAGTTCTGTACCTTAGTCCTTCATTTGCAACTCAACTTCCTTGACCTCTACCCTAAGGTTTAGCATTCTACCATGGTGTTGACTACTGAATTGGGGCTATTTGAGAAACAACATTACACTTGAAATTCTTATATCCTTTTTATTTACAATTAAAGAAAAAGGTCTAAGGAATCTTCACCTTCTTTATTCTCTATTGACATGCCCTACCTTATTATAGGAAAAGCACAGTCTATTAAGCCACTTGTGTTTTGACATATTATGTAGGCCTCTACACTTAGGACATGTAAGTCCCAAAATTAGCGCTGGTGGAGGTAATGTTGGCAATAAAGGAATAAGCTTGGCAAGTGGAGGCCTAAAGTCCTAACCATAGGTCTGGCTTGCTGAAGTAAAGGTCTCTTCCCCTTCTTGAATTACTATACCTAGTGTAGGTCGTCTTCCCAAAACTACCTTTTCTCTTAAAGACTCAGTCTCATCCTCTATAATCTCCTTTCTACTCTTTTCCATCTTCTTGGCCTTATTAACTACTGCTGCATAGGTCTCCAACTTAAAGGACCCTACCTCATGGTGTAGAGTAGCTCTTAAGCCTCTAATAACTCTATGTACTTTAAACCCTTCATCAGCTCTCTAAGCCTCTAGTAAGAATTTGTGCAGGCAATTGAGCTCAACTTTATGCTACTCTATTGTGCAATTCCCTTTACTTACACTCATAGTATTGACCTACCAATCTTTGTCAGAGGCCTTTAGTAAAGTACCTCCTCTAGAACAAATCTCTAAACACTGCCTAAGTAATAGGAATATTTTAGAGTGATCTTTCTCTTTCTCGTAAGTCTACCACAGTATGCTTCAACATATAAATAGCAAACGGTACCTTCCTATGGTCAAGGACTTCAAAACCTTTGAAGACCCTCTCAATCTAGGTTATCCATCTCTCAACATCCATAGCATCATCAATTTGAGGGTGGAATTTATCTGCTAATCTCACAAATTTCTTAAGGTTGATGGGGCTACCTTAGCTATTTCCACCACTTGCACTTACAGCCATATCATTCTTAGTATAATCAGCAACTCCATCCCCACCATTAGCTCCATTATTATTTTGAACCATGAGTTGTTGTTGTTGCTACTATAGTTGCTCATGCTGCCTTTGAATCTGATTTTGCTGTTGATTAATCACTCCTAACTTATCGTTAACAATAGTCAATAGCCAATTAATATGGTTTCAGGTAATAAGTGCTTCTTCATTCTGTAGCGGCGGTTGTTGTTGACTCCCTTACAAGTTAGCTTCCTTAAGAGCATCACCTTGACCAGCTCTTGCATTTCCTCCTAACTTAACTCTTCTTCTTAGTGGCATTCTACAACCAGAAACAAAAGAAAAGAACTAAGCTTGGTAAAAGAAAAGGAAAGGGAAAAAGAACACAAGGAAAAGAAACTAAGAACTATTAAGATATGACTTGTTACTAAGAATTCCCTTTTAAGTACCCCCACTTATCATAGCTCACCGCCCTATAGATTAATTGCCTAAGTTTTTATAGATTTATAAACCTAAGATTTGATATTACTTTAATCTGTCATGCCCTCTAGCTCAAGAGCTCTACAGACTATGTCATATCCTTAAAAATCTATTGACACGTTAGACTAAATAAGACGCTAAAATCTCCAATTGGCTAAATAAATAACTCCTTAAACTCTCATAATAATTAATTCTTTAAAAGTATATGAATGCAATAGTTAATCTCCTTAATAAATAAAACTAAAAAACATAATCAAATCTTCATGGTTATATGATCCAATATAACTCCTCAAATAACAATATCTCTCAAGTTGATTAGCTTAAACTCTTCATATCTTATCCTCATAATAATAATAATACTCTCCCAAATCCTCGTCTTGATAATAATAATATGCATCCCAGTTTTCATCATAGTCTATCTACTCATTTAGAGTTCTTACAATTGAAAAAGAGAAAGAGTGAGCGGAGCCCAATATGTATAAGCCATAAACACATATGGATGTTATGTAATATATGAAGTCACATGCATTGATGTAATCAACAATAAATAACACAACTACCGATTTACATCTTTTATTTGATGCTTGTAACACAACACATTTAGGATTATTCACGACTAACCCTAACTTGGAGTCTCTTATGACTCCCTACACGATTCCTAAATTAGGACACTAACATTGTAGCCCCCATCTAAACCTGATTCTAAGATATTGGCACTATAACCCCTAAACGTGACCTAAGCCACTTGGTTCTAAGATAATAGTACTATGACTACCGGATACCAACCTATTTTATCTCAGATTGTTTCTAAGGAAGACTCTATAAGGGATAATGTGTTCCAAGGATCATTGAGGTGCTATCTCAAGATACTAGTGCTATGACCCCTTAAGCCCAGCCAGACACAATCATCTTACAATTAATAATTCAGATAGTCTTTATTCTGGTTATAATTGTACTAACTTATACAAACACAAATAACAAGTAGGTAAGCCTATACCTAAATCCTAAGAATAATTGATAATCTCTAAGTCAAAAGTTTCTTTAGTGTCAATACCTAAAGTATTCACAAAAATAACTCCTTTTAATGCCTACTCTCTTATTATCACAAAGAAGGGAACATGGGTAAGTCTATGGCCATGGTTCTCACCTTTGTTTTTCTTGCTCGATAATTCTCTTCTCTTTTTTAACTCTAATGTTTCCCAATCCACCCCACAATGACTCCAATGCATAATTCACTCCAAATTCACCTTAGGTTTAGTCTCTTTTTACTACATTGACAAAAAGGAACACTTAGATGTGTTTTGCTCCCCAATTACGAGAGTAAAAACAATAATAAGAACATTACATACCTTATGCTAGGGATTGCGAAGCAATTGAAATCCATACCATACAATAGTTAAACAAAACACCAATGATTGCAAGAAATTCGCACACCTAATCGATACCACAACACATTCTCTTTTTCTATCAAAATTTACCGAATTAATGTTCAACTCTTTCTCTACTCTACCTTGTAAAACTCAAATTATAGGCTTCCACAACATTGCAACACTCCTTGATGTTAGCAAAAAGCATGATTCAAGTATCTAAATCGAAAAAATTACCTGAATAAGGCTCTACCTTAGCCTTGCTCTTGGAGTGCAAAAGGAGCTTTGGGGTTTTGCAAAGCCTTTTTATATTTGAGGGTGGAAAAAACTTTCTTCTCCCTTAAATAACTATTATTTACTTTTTTATCCCGTTCTTTATATTTATTATTTTATTTCCTTTATTCCATTTATTTATTTAATTTTCTATGGTGTCACACCATTATCTAAAAATCAACACGTCTTTAAGATATGATAAAATTTATTAATTTGCTTTTAGTTAGATTTAGATGAGCTCACTTTCTTTTCAAGTTGATATGATCCTAATTGTAACAAAAATATCTTTTTTGAATAATTTATTTATAATCTTCTATAATATAGTAAATTTTTCTCACAAAATTGCTATCCTTATTAATAACAATGTTCATGCATATGTCTATATCATAAAAAAAAAAAATTAATATTAATCGTATTACAAACATAAATCCTAAAACTAATTCAAAGTGCATTTGTTTAAGTTTTAACAGTTGAATCAATTCTATTACAATTTCATCTAAACTTTATATTCCCTTTTGAGTTTTTCAATTTTTAATTTATGAATATATTGTTGGTCAGATAATAAAATCATGAACTATGAAATTGAACAATTAAAAATCCGACTAATTAGATAATAACATATAATAAAGTTATGCAACAATTCAATCATTAAGTTAATGTCAAAATATCATTAAATCTAATTTATTTCATAGAAAAAAATAAAATATATAAAAGATTTCAAGAAACATGATAAATAATCGAATGCAAGCAAAAAGACTAAAAACCCTAATTGTAAATCTTAGTATATAATTCTATTTTTCAATCCAATCTTCTTTTCATTCTTTGGTGCCCGTGCGACTGAACGCTAAAAGCTATTTTTTCTGCGTGCGGCTACTACGGAAACCAGGAGAAAATAAAACTCTGAATTGAGTTGTGCAGCGTGACTTGCAATATAATCTTCCTCACGTCGACCTGGGAAAATCTTCGCAGTGGGCTGGCTTTGTTTACGAAAATGGACTGGACTGTGATTTGTAGTGGCTTGGGTGGACGTGTGGCATCTTATTTTGTCTTCAAGTTGGGCGTTGAATTTCTTCTTTTAATTATCGCATACACTTGGTAACTGCAATGGGCTATCTATTGCCATGAAAATACGAGCAGTCAACGTGGAGGTTCCTTGGACCTTCGGCATGCATTGACATCTTCACTGGCAACTTGTGGGCTTCTGTGGCGTAGGCTTTGAAACATGATCTGACCTTCAACATTTTGAATTCAAGGCACGGATGAACTTCATTGGACTTCTTGAAATTATCTCTGGACTTGAACTTTGCATTGAAACATGGAGATGGGCTTCATGTTTTGCTTAATTTGCAATTGAATGCATGGCCTTTACCCGAACATCACATGGGCTGCTTTGTTCTCATTCCATCACCATGGGTTGTTTCTTGAATTGGCGTGGCTTCAAATTGGAATGGTCTGAACATGGAAGCATGATGGATTTGGAAATGCAATTTCTTGGTCCCTTCTTAATATAAACTTGCACCGAAATCAATTTTTGTGTATACTTTCCGTGTCCATACATTTTTCCTATTAAAAGTATAAAATTATATACATAAGTGTAGTATAAAATTACGATAAAGTATATAATTTTCATAGTTATCATATACTTACAAGGATATTCAACTATCATAACCATATTCCCATGTAAAGCTCACCAACCACAAATTGACAAGTCACATTCTAATTCCTCAACTCAAGTATATATGGATGTTAAGCACTTAATAAGAGCTTAGATACAACCTATGGCTAAGTGTAATCCACCCACTTCCAAAAGTCTATCAATAAGAAGAACTATTGAATTCATCCCAACTTGATAATTACAATTACATATTTATTAATTCATATACATATATGTTCTTATTATTACTCTTTTCTATTATCATTAATATCATTATCTTTAATTTCTTGTTATTGTTGTTGTTACTATTTTAGTTGTTATAGTTGTTTGTTTTCTTATATAAATATACATATATATACATGTATAATATATTTGAAGAAAATGTAAATAACCTCTATAAATTTTGATTGAAGTGTAGATTCATTTTTAAAACTTTGAAAGTATGCTTTAAAACCCCATAGACCTTGCTAAATTTGTAAATAACTCTAATAAGTTGAAAATAAATTCTATAAATTTTTATTTTGGTGTAGAAGCACCCTTTAAATTTATGAAAATGTGCTTTAAAATCTCTTAAATTTTAACTATAACATGACTTTTTTTTAACTTAAAAAGAAAATGTCTTTTATGGTGCTAATTTGTCAAAATTTAAAAGGATAATTTGCCATATTTAAAAGTTTAGGGATAAATTTACCGTTAAGTGTAAGTTTAAGAGTTATTTACAACTTCATTTACATAATTATGATTGACCGGTCTAACATATTTTAAGGTTGGTTGAACCTCTTAAATGTTTCGAATAGCTTCTTCGTTAATAACCCCAAATCAAAAGTATTCTTTTCTAGGAATACTCTTAAAGTTCCTTACGATGATCTATCATAAGCCAACATTATCCTCTAACGATTCTTGAAATTCTTATGTTATACTGCCAATTTAAAAAAAAAAATTCCATGAATCCCTAACAACATTTAATTCTTATTTCTTTTTCATAACCTAAAGCAAAAACAAAATCTAGAACATAGAGCAAATAACAAACCAACGCTTAAGGTTTCAAACACCTCATGCCACAAGCCTTTGTCGCCACTCGCCATTACGTCTCACGTCCTTTGAAAAATCAATTTAATTTTAGAATCTAAGACCAATTCTTCCATCAAATTGAACATAGGTTCACTTCCTATAGAAATAACTTGAATCCCTTCAAAAGGGCTTTGTCTTTAGTTAAATCTCACTGTTTGTTTTTTTTATGATATCAAGACATGTGCTAAGTAAACATTAATGAGCTTACCATGTGTGCAACATAGATGGTTTTATGAGTAGTCAGTATGTAATTGAACCTATAGTAGAAAGTTTTTTGGGTTGATAATGGTTTTTAAGAGAAGGTAAAAACTGACTTAGAAGATTCAGTGATGGTGACATCTAAATACATAATTTCTAGAGACTAAAGTAAAGGGTATTTTCAATCATATATCAAAACAATGGATTAATTAAGTACATTTAATAAGTTTGAATAAAGTAATAAGAAACTTCAAATGCTTGTGCATAGTAAAAGAGTTGATAAAAAAAAAATGGTGTAGGTTTCCAAAGTGGTGAAAGTTCAAAAAACTTAGAAAAAATATGTTTATACAAGTTAAAAAAGTTATGTGATGTGAACCTTGTGAGAGCAAAAGGTTTTAAACAAACGTTAGTTTTTTATGCAATGTAGAGAGTGCGGTAGAAAGTACTAAGAGCAAACTAAAAGGTACCAAGCCCAAGATATAAACTAATATAAGGCATAAAAGAAGGTACCCAAACCAATATAAGAGGTACTAAGTAAATACCAACACACAATAGGTATAATCAATCTATTACCTATGCTTACTTCTTTCAAAATAAACTTAGAGATATTTATAAAAATTACAAGCTTAGGGCCAAATTAGCAATAATATGGTTATGAGCTTGGATTTTAATGGATACAAACTTACCTAGACTTCTAAAAAGGTATGACCCAGTCTTTTTAGCAATTGTAGGTACTTAAGACAAAGTTTAATAAAAAATTGTCCTTGCAGCCTCAGTCTAGAGTTAAAAAATGTGAATCGTGATATAAAAGAATTTGAAAATTTCATCTAGTCCCCCTTATATATTTGCTCTCTGTTTTTTTTTTCTTTTGAAACAAGTTCAATTGGTACATACTTTTATTATTTCATTCAATGTGAAAATTAGTTCGTGTCATATGTTAAGCAGGAGTTTATTTTCAAAAAGATAAATCTAAAGAGGGAGAAAAGAAAAAAATATTCATATTAATTCTCCTCTCACAAGATCGGTATTGATTTATTATAGTAAGGAGGAGAATTTACCAAATACATAATTGTCACCAACTAAATATTTTGTGATAAATAATTGATTTTAGAAAAATTATTTTCAATAAAAAATTGGTTATTCGTTTACAGCAGAAAGGGTAAGAAAATATTTGGAAATTTTATTTTTCATACATTTATGATTTTTTTTTATAATAAACAAAGGGAGAAGAGAAGAGTAAATAATAAAAAAACATATATATAATATTAAAAGGAAAATCGGTGCATTTGGTTTTTGAATTTATTATATTCTTTGTATGATTTTTTTTATCATAAAAAGTGAGAAAAATGTTAAGTCTAGTAATTCAGTTTTGATGATAATAAAACATTTGTTAAGTGATAAGGAGCTTATTGTGTATACAATGTAGAAGGTAAAGTAAAAGGTTATATGAGTAGTCAATATGAAATAAAACCTAAAGTAGAAGTTTTTTTGGGTTGAAAGTGGTATTATTATAAAGTAAAAGTTGAATTAGAATATTTATCTATAGTGACATTGAATACACTTTTTGGAAACTAAAGAAGAGGGTTTGTTCTATTACATATCAAAATTTACAGATCAATTTTTTTTTTATTGATAAATTTTTTTCATGTGAAGAATAAAGTTTTGGATTTTAGAAAAAATAAATTATAATACCTTAAGTTAAAAGTAGTGAATAATTAAATCAATAAATATTAATAATTGATATATTCAATAACTTGCTCTTAAAGTTTTTTATTAGTGTTAACAAGATATTTACTATAATAGCGATATAAATCAATACTAGTTTTCTTCCATAATCTATGTAAGACTTCTTGAAAATATAGATATAACAATCTTTGCCTCACCACCTACGGAAAAAAAAAAACTAACATCTTGATTGCATAATTGAGTATGGTTCTTTTTTCTTTTTGGTGTACGATTTGATCCTCGAATTAGCTAAAAACAATAAATAATTATACTAACAATTATTGATAGGCCATTTTCAACCATGTAAAGTGAAAGTTTCTAATTAGTGTATTAATAAGATATTAACTATCATAACCTTATAAACTAATATCAATTATTTTCCACAATTCAAACTTTCTTAACATGGGATATCCACATAAATCATGGAAAAGTTTTATTATTTTATCCAATTATGTTGGATCAATTTATTTGTGGATTAAAATATGTTAAATCAAGCTTTCATCATTCATATTACACATGTTCAATTTCCAGCTTAAGCAACGAGCAATCAAATTCACGGGAGGCATGCAAGTTTAAGTCCAAAAGTTAGCGAGCTTTAAATGATGGATTGCCAATAACTGAGCGGATTAATAAAATATTAGGTAATAGCCCAGCTTGCCCGAGGGGTTGTGGGGGAAAGGGAATCGGCAAAGCATGCCTTACGGCTTCGTTCGCATATTTAAGCAATAGGGAGCGAGATTGGGTTAGCAGATGCAGTGAACTCATTGAGCATGGACTTAATCCTTGGCTAAGCAAAATGGAGTATGTCCTAGGAGTATTACTGTTCCTACTGTTGTTTTATTAGCTTTTGCATTGTGGTTAATATGGTACAAATTACGCTAAGAACCTTTTGGCTGCGAACAATGATAGAAGATCACATAATTTAGCTCAACTTATTAGGAGCAAAGCCTCTTGAGTTTTGGGTTTATAATCGTAATCGACAACATGTCAAATGGACACCGCCAGCTGATGGTTGGGTAAACATCAATACAAATGCATCTCTAAACTTAACCAAAACTCAAGTGGCTGTCACAGGGGTGTTTTGGGATGAAGCTGGGTGCTGGATTGGCAATTTTTCGAAGAAAATTGGACATGTTGATGTTTTGGTTGCTGAATTGTAGGCTGATTTTTGTGCATCTCATTATGCGCAGCTTTTGAAATTTAGCAAAATTGAACTTGTCTCTAACTCATTTATATAAGGTTATTATTGGGTGATACACACCGAGCTCTATAATAGTACTGTTTCGTTATAAAAATTAGATTTGACAAAGAGAAATAAATATAATAAATATAAGGAGGACTAGATAATACAAACTTATTGTATTACATTTGATTCGTATAGTTTTAAACATAAAATTTATATTAAAAAATTATTTATATTATAAAATAAATAATTTTTTATAATATTTAATAAAAATAATATTAATTAACTTAATATTATAAAATAAAGGAGTATTTTTTAAAATGAAAATTATTTTTTGTTTTTATTTAATATATTTTATTTTTATATCATAATATAAATAAAACAAAATTTATACTTTTTATCTAATTTATCGATACAATTTTTATGTGAACTCTCTGTACCTATGCAGTAGCTACTGTAACTTTAGCGGATGGACACTTGCACATGTGTGTACATTCGGGAACAACATGACTTAGGCTAATGTCTCTAATTGTGTTTTGAATGCTGTGATGGTGTATTGTTCTTTCGTTGTACAGGGGTTGTTATTTGTAATTGTAATATGTTCTGTAGTGGGATGTGTAAGTTTGCTACTAAGCTAATGTTGCAACTTCTTTAACTGAAAAAAAAAAAAAAAAAAACATGAGAGCCATTATTTTTATGCTAACAGCACAATGAGTTAATGTACAAATAACAGCAAGCAAACAATGTGATCAATTCTTCTCTGAGTGATATGTAGCAAGTCTTAAAGATTATTTAGCAAACACAAGTCGTCCATCACTTTTAACATGTCAACATGGTAGTATTTAAACGCAGAGCAAACTTGTGTTTGTTCTCAACGTGTAGCAACTGGGATTTAGTTGATCAAAGTAAACTCCCTAGGTAGCATTTACCCAACAGAACCGAATTATATAAAGAGAATCAAACAATACAAAATAAGGAAAATATGATAGTATGATACTCTTATATCACGTTTGGTATAAGCAATATTGAGTACATGTTTTTATAATTGCAAATATTAAAAAGATTAATTATTTATATTATGAATGATAAATAAATTTAAATATTGTGATTTGAAAACTTGATATAAGGTTATTTTTAGAATTAAAAATAGAATTTTGTATCATCAAATATATAATACAAATTTTTTAGTTTTAGTTAGTCCCTCGAGGCTCTTTTTTTCTGGTAATTGATGCCGATGTGCAAACTAAACAATTAATTAAAGACTTTTTCCAGAACCGTATCGTAAAAATATAGCAATAAAAGGATACCGTAGTTTGCAATATTATTAGATGATTCCATTCCATATAAAACTTGCTACAAATTCTTCAATCAAAACTCGTCGGGCATGAGCTTTAGCAATTTTAAAGCACGCCAATAGCTCAAATATGCCTCATCTACAGTCCACGAATAATACTTTATTTCCATTTAATTAATATGAGTAATCAAAAAAGCAATCAATTTGCCCTCTTGATTGCTTATTGAGGCCAACGGTATTTGAAAGATTCAACACCACAATGCCCTAACTTACTAATTATCCCTAATTGTAGTTAGAATTTAATGGAAATTTACAAAACAAATATACCAATGAAGATTGTGGAAATCAATTTGTCTTAACAATTTTGAAAGGGGTTGGAAGAATAAAGAAACATATGTACTTCTGTTTTATGGATGATGCCGAGTTTTCTCTTATTTTGGTTTTTATGATAACAAAATGGCTTACAAATTGCTAATATATACATTTTGTTCAGGAACAATCATGTTAATAAAAATGAAGAAGTTGTAGTAGAAGGTTGATAATATGATATTTTGAAGGGCTTTAGGTTTGTAGAACCTTTGGTAAAACTTGAAAATTGATCATCTATAAGAAATTGAAGTTGGAGAAGCTCTAGTAGAAGATTACTAGATAAGTCAATTGGATTCTCAGTGCTTATAGAAGTTTCACTAGACGATATGATTTTGAAAAAAGAATGCAAAGTAGAAGATTTAGACTAAAATGGAATAATTAAGGGAAGGAAATAAGAATGCAAATTAGGAGAATAAGATTCATAAGAAGACATTAAATAGGCATAATCTCTTAAGTCATAAATCAACAATGGACAAAATTCCCTAAATTTTAGTTATTTTATTACCTTAACCTTAGACAAAAAGGTAATTTTAAAGAGAGCTTTGTAATAAGAGCTCCCCATAGAGAATATGCTTTTTGTTGGGTCAATCCATGAGATCAATCACATAGGGATTTTAAGCAAGAAAAAAGTCTTAAAAGAGAATAAGAATTAGGATTCTTGTTGTTAGTAGGGGATGCCTCAACTAAACCATTTATGAAACCTCCTATTCAATATAAAGGAACAATAAGAAAAAGAGTATAAAGCATAGAAAAGAAGTTAATTAGTTTGTGTTTAATAGAACCAAGGAGGTAGTCGTTGTGTTTGATAGAATCGAGGAATTGTAACAAAAGATAATATCTAATCTTTGTAGTATTTCTGAATTTGAAAGGGTTGTTCTTTGTCTTTGAATTTGTCCTTTCTTTTCTTTCCTCAATTTCTCTTCTTCATTCCCTTATTTAAGTTTAAAAGGGGTAGGTACATAGGTAAGTAGTTGTAGAAGGTGGAAGCAAGGTGGGTTCTTTCGAATAGAACTCACTTTAGTAGAGTAGTGAATTAAGTTAAGATCTCCATAGGAAACTAAAAAGTTAAAAGGTACATCTATGAATGGCTTTGCTCCTAGGGTAAAGGTAGAGGCTTCTTATTAAAGAAATGAAGTGATAGCATAATAATATACTTACTATGTAGTAACTAGTGAGAGTGGCATGCATAGTGAGTCACATAGACCTTTGATTCATAATTTTTGTTTACCCTAAGTCATGAGTCATTAGTAGAGGTGTAAGCAAGTCAAACTACTTGTGGGCTACTTGAGTTTGGGAGTTTAGCTCGATATTTACTTGAGCTCAACTCAAGAATAATCGATGAGCATGAGCTTGAGCTTAAGCTTGAGTAATTTGAGTAGTTAATTGCGTTAAGCTCAGGCCTTATAGTGTTTGACTCAATTAGCTTATAAGTTTAATCGAACTCGAGTTGACTATTAATAATAGTTGAGTTTTAATATTAATATTATTATAATTAGAATAAAAAAAATTAAATGAATTGAGCTCAAACAAGCCTAATTGAGTTGAGCACGAGTTTATTGAGTGCTATTTTAAGTCGAGCTTAAGCTTGAGCTCAATATTGTATTGTCTTAACTTAACTCATTTACAACCTTAGTCATTAGTCCAAGAACATGGTGTAGAGAAGAAGAATGACTCCACCGATGCACTATGGGAAGATTCGCTTGCTAAGCTATATGCATAATACATTTACTTCGATGTAGGTATTTGAGAAAAATCTTTGGAAGCTTGAGTAGAAGGTTAAGGTAGAAATAGAAACTTGAGTAGAAGTTTCAGTAGAAGGTTGAGTCAATAAAAGAACATCGCAAACTCTAGTAAAAGCTCTAGTAGAAGGTTGAACCATACTTTGAACAAACATGAATAGAATAAGAATTCTTGGATAAATGAAGACCTAGCTCCACTAGTCAAATATATTTAGGTAATATGACCAACTCGCTCCACTAAAGTTAGAATAATATCATTGGGGATTGTCTTAGATTTTTTTTTTTTTTTTTTAAGGATGATATGAGATAAGTGCACTTATAAATTATAGTAAGCAGATATAAGTTTGAATGTCAATTCTTTAGAGACTATGATTACTAATACTTACTAGATCCTTATTATATAATTGGTAAATTGGAATTTAAGAAATTTAAAGAGCCTAAACTAAATTGTAGCAACTAATTAAGATTCAATTAAGAAACTAAATAAGAAAACAATCAATTTAAAAATTAATTTAAGATTCGAAAATGTACTTAAATCCTTGCTTCCCCTAAACCTAAACATGTGATTTTTACAAAAAATAATATAATTCTATCTTTATTTTTTTTTCTTGATCAGGAGAATTCTTTATTAAAGTTAATAACTTTATCAAGTTTATTCCTAATCTTGAAATCACCTATTAGAATATCTTTTCAATAGCATGACCTAAAATCGCATTAGCACACAATGAATTCTCTAATAAAATTAATCAAGATTTCGAAAAGACTTTCCAAATTATCTCTAATCTTACAAGAATCTCTATCAACTATGCTTATATCTAATCATACAAGAAATCTTTTGATTCTCTTTCTCTTGTATGATATCAAATTTTAGATCACTACTTGTAGAAATAACAATCCAAGCATTAAACACATATAGTTGAATCAAGAAAAAGTAGAGAATCTATTAGATCTAATAAAATCAATGTCACATGCATAGATTTAGGTTCCACAAGACCTAGATACAAGAGATCTACTCTATACACATGGTAAAAGAACAATCTTGCATGGAATCTAAAAGAGAGGTAGAAGAGTGGATCATGAATCAAAGTAAAAGTCTTAAATCTTGATGTCTTGAAGTTCCTTACTCTCTTGGGTCTTTGGGTTATGAAAGTCTCTCAAAAAGTCGTACTAATGTTGTGTCCCAAAACCCTAATAGAGTTTTACATAATTTGGCCGAAATAAAGAAATCGCAATGGATGACATGAGTAGAGATATGACCATATCCCTTGGTCATGTTATTTTTTGATTACTAAATCAAATCTTTTCAAATCTTGTTACGTATCTCTTATTCACCTAGGAATGATATGACCAAGGACACGAACATGTCTTCTAGTCTTGTCGTGTTCTAACCCCCTCATATTACTACTTCAAAATTATCTTGGAAACGACAAAGTCATGTCATTTGGATATGTCAATCTTCAAAACTTTACAACTTTCTTGTTTTAACTCTGAATTAAGTGAAATTTGTTTCTATTTTCTCATTTTCTTCCATAGATCATTCCAAAACCTAAAAAACAAGATTTTAGTCAATTAAGTATCATTTTCTAAAAGAAAGTTAAAATTTAAGGGAAAAAAATATATACAAATAGAAACTTATCAAAGGACTTAAGATTAGATTGGCAACTTGTTCACCTCAAAAACATTAACAAATCATTTGCATGGATCCAAGTCTAAACAAATCATTTATTTTAAAGATTCATTCAAATTTAAAACAGTAGAACAAGATAAGAATATCAAGATAGCTTCAATGGTCATAAAAAAATCAAGTCATGTTTGTTGAATAGAAATCTATGTATGGAGAAGCATTAAAACAAAGAAGATACAAGAAAAAAAAATTACGCAAAAGAGAATTTTGTCAACTATGTATGAAAATGTTTACTCTTTGTTGTCCCATTTACTTGTGCTAAAATTTAGAGGATTTAATATTCTTTCCTCATTGTTTTGACACTTTATTCGATGAGGATTTGTTGTAACCTTGAGAGAGTGATTGTTAGTTGTAGCATGTGTTTAACTTGTATAGAAGTTAATGAGATGGGGCAATGTGATTGTGATCTTGGTGACCAAGTGCTTATACTATAGAGCTTTTTTACAAAGGTTCAATATCTCATCCAAGTGAAGCAATTACTAAACATCATATGCTCTCTAGTTAGTGTCATTCCATGGACAAACATAAAACTTGAATCTAGGCATAAAAAGCACGATCAATAGTTAGTAGTTAGAACCTAAAACATTAGCTTAAAGGAGTGAGTTGTAAAACCCAGTATGTAATGGTTGCATAGACATGTTTCATGCATTCTTGCACGTTCTAATGTAGCAATTAAGGTTTATTACAATATAATTTAAGTGTAAACAAATAGCATTGGAGTACTCATGACTTCGAACAATACAATGAGAGTCAAAGGGTCCAATCTTGCTGTAGCAAGCTATTGGGGGTTATTAGGAAAGGACAGACTGCAAAAAATAAAAGTAAATAGTAAGGTCATGAATAGTTCTTTGTTGATATATAGAAATCGATGATCACAATCCACCCATAACGTATTATCCATATGTTATATGTAAAATTATGCCACTTGGGCCCTTGCATGCTCTTGGCTCGCAACTCCTATTGGCCCACAATGCCCTTATCTATGATGCTTCCAACCATTAGCCAATTCCACTTTCCCATCAAGATGGAGACTTATAAGGGAATAACCAGGCATCATCATACATCAGCAACATGGGGAGCACAGCTAGTTACTGTCTATGGCAAGACTTTACACTAGCTATCATATCTTCACAGAAGATATGCGTCTTGCTGTAGAAGATATGCCTCTACCTATTAGCCACCATCTTGAGAGAAGTACGAGTTATAACCAAAGACTACCATTCACATCGCTTGAGCCTAAGGGTCCAGCCCGACTAACAAAACCTTTTGGGAAACATTATAAATTAGGAGGCAAAAGCCAAACACGAAAACTCAAATCACTAACCTGGTTTCACACATTCTCTCTATCTCTATCTCTTTTGAGTGTTGATATTAAAGGTTCTCCCCTTTATAAGAACCTTTCCATTGACTGGAGCGTTGAAATGCGCATTAATGCCATTTTTTGTACACTCTTAACTCATGCATTCTCTTTCGTAGGCTTAGCATTCAACCTAGCTAGGTAGATAAAGCCTATGAGAACTTTTAGCCGTCAATACCATAAGTCCCTTATCTCCATATAACAACCATTATGACTTCTCTCTATTCTCAATGATCATTATTCAATGCAATTTGCTCCTATTGATTACTTGCTAAGCTATTATTGATGGCTTAAGCACCTAACTACTGCATCACCCTATTAATTGTGCATGCAAACGAAAGAGGTCATTTGCTAGCCTAGCATAACAAGGCACAAAAGCATGTATTTAGCTCAACCAAATTTACAAATTAATCCAACTTATTTCTATCTCCCGAACATACACATACACACAGACACATAACACATAGTGATAATCGTAAACCTGTATGTTATTGAGATTATAGATCAAAAGTCTATTAGTCC
The DNA here is from genome assembly GCA_024138015.1 of Lumnitzera littorea. NCBI lineage: Eukaryota > Viridiplantae > Streptophyta > Magnoliopsida > Myrtales > Combretaceae > Lumnitzera > Lumnitzera littorea. Next base: position 55,909,821 of record JAMXBB010000011.1, read on the forward strand.
TACTCTAACTTAAAAATCAATTCATATGCAATAATAGATAATTAATTAATATTTAATTATTTAAAATCATAGAACAATACTTAATCATACTTTATCTCCAATTATTTAACATTTCTTAAGTCTAGTTAATTGTTAAGCGTCGGTTTAAAATGGTTGCAAAGTCAAACCAATTTAACCCAAAATAATTAATTATTTACTACTTATTGTTAATTATTATTATTTATATAATTAACCTTTTTTTTCAACCAAGTATAAAGGGTGAGACCGGTTCAAATCGAATTAATCCAATTCATAAGGAACCATTTTGGATAAGTATAGTTATCGAGGGGCTATGTCCTCTTGTAATTATTTAACTATCATTTTCTTATTTTTAAAAATAGAATTATTTTTTATTATATTATTTATTGAACTATTATTATTTATTATATTAACAACAAACCCCCTTTTGCAACTTTAGGTACCTTTTGGAAGATCAAACCAAAATTTCCAAGAGCTTTATCCAAAAACTTTAATTCCAATTATGAAGTTTATTACTACAGTCTTAGGATTATGTTGATTCGATTAAAGTGGACACATACAAGATACGCGAGTTTTGTGTTGCACGTGCCCTTTAAGTGATGAATGTGGAGATGATACTTAGTAAGATGATTAAAAGAGAATGATAAGGAGGAATGGGTAATCTTAATGTTTTGAATGCAAAATGGTAGATTAGGGAGTCTAGGGAACTTTAGATGTCAACCTTGTAGTCCTTAAACAATTGAGATTTCTGTTGCTTTTTTGATCTTTTAAAGTAAAGTTTACAAAATGAATCATTCTTTCTCCGATCCCTATGATTGTCCTGATGAGGAGAAACAACTGAATATCTATAAACTATTAGTCCTAGTGACATCCGTTAAATCATATTGATGATCAATGAATGAGATGGAAGTATATCCATTCCAAGGTTACCTTAATGAACTTACTATACGCTTGAGGCTAGTAGTCTTCCTTGTAAATACATGAGTTTGTTTAAGAAAGGTTAGAGCTAGATGGACTAGTCCAATAGTCCCTATTCCAAAACTACCAAATCAAATCTTCTAAATTATCCTAAATATGGACCAAAGCCCTTAAGCATTGCTACCTAACTAGAGGAGTCAAATCCATATGAATAGTGAGCTTAGCCTAATATAACATCTTAGCCCTCTACAACTTCTATATTAAGATGTATCTACTGCTTATGAACCACTTCTTTCAACATTATCTCATTCATTGCTTATGGTGTCATCATAGTTTTGGTATTGCTTGTATTAAGCGTCCTTATCAAATTCCATTATGTACTTCTTTAAGGAGATAAATATTTCTTCATCTTTTTGGCTAATTTTATACTAAGGAAGGATTATATCAAGCCCATATTTGTCTATCTAAAATGTCTTCATGATATCTCTTCCTTTAATTTTTGAATCATCTTCTCATTGTTTCCTATATAAATAAGATCATTCACATATAAAGAAACCATAAGATTATCTATCTTGAATTATGATGTGGAGAGTAGGCTTACTATAAGGCAAAATTAACAAAAGCCCAAATTTGACTAATCATTGAAGTAAAACTTGATCACTTTAGATTTAGTAAATGTATAGATAGTTATTCTTTGAAGTATGAGAAAAAAAATGTTGTTCATGTTGATTGTGACTTTATAAGGAAATAATTCATGTATGGTAAGTTTAATTAATGAAAGCAAGTGATATTAGTGCTATGATTTATATTAGAATCTTATTATATAAAGAAAAGTTTGATATTAGCATGCTTAGGTTAGGAGTAAAGCTTATCAATTTAGTATACCACTTAAATGAACCAAACCTTGTATTTTCTTGATCACATGAAAGTAGACATCATGAGCTTCGATTTGACTATTGAATCATGAAAATCCACCTTAAAACACATGAGAAATTGCTAAACTAAGGTTTAGAGCTAAATTTGAGCAATGTGAGAAGTGAGTTGAAATGTTTTTGTTTTATATTTTCATTTTTATAGTACAAACTTATTTTCGTATATTCCCAATGTTATAAGTGATTTCAATAATATCTATGACGTGCTTGAGGACTTCTATGATTAGTATTTAGGTATAACACATTTTTAACATTCTAAAAAAAAAAAGAAGAAGAAAATTATGTTAATGTAAATCACATTTTTAATTATCTAAATACTAATACAAAATTACATCTAAGAAATGTGATTTACTTAAAATAAATAAATTGCATGTAATAAATACGACATCAAAAGTTACATACATTGCTAAATTACATATAATAAATTCAATTTTATCATGCTTATTTATTATTTGTGTTTAGAAAATGCTATAGTCTAGTGGAAAGGTGTAAGCTAGCATTTTGTCAGGTCATAGGTAGGTTCATCTCCTGGATAAAACATTGCTGCATTTTTAATTTTTATTAGCTAGTATTTCGCATTTATTACATACAACATTAATACAAAGTCAACATATGTTGCATGTAATAAATGCAACAATAATATAAAATCAAAATAGCACTTATAACATGCAATTTTGTGTTAGAATTTATGTAATTGGTATTTGCACAATTAAATTAATGGTAGATCGGTAAACATACAAATATCTCACTAGTATTCCATTATGTTTGGGTGAGTGACTCTCTAAAATTACTATGCTTAATTGTGATTGAAGTTGAGTGCACCATGCTATAAATTGTGATATTTGAACATGATCTTCTTAGGGAAGGGAAATATATGTAATTGTTATGCAACTACCATACCTTATCTAAAAGATACTCTAATGCATATTAATTAAAGGTTTGGGTGCTAAGGTTGAGCTATTAAATTGAAATGTACCTAAAGTTCATGTATTCGTATGATTATTTTTATCCATTTTTTATCTAGTGGATAAATAGAGACAAAATGAAAATTTGAAGTTTATGCTTGGAACAATGTTAAAGGAAAGTATTAGAGTTTGTGCTTGTTATATATATAAACTTATTAAGTAGGTATATATCCAGTTTCAAAATAGGAAAAAAAGACAATGTGGATTTGTTCGAGTTTTGAGTTGCATGGAAAAGTCAAATGAATTGAGATCGACTTAATGATAGGATAGACCTCAGTTCGTGTCAAGATCAATTTGGAGTAGGTCCTTGTTTGAAAAATTATGAAACCATGAACAATCTCACCAAGGCGAGTTCTTAGCCAATTCTTAGAATCAATAATTCCAATTCAAGGGTCTTGAACACATGTATCATTTAATTTTATTGTTATTTATAATAACTTAAATTTAAAACATAAAACAAATTAAATTCTAATCTAAGAGAAATTGAGTCTAAGGACCTTATTATCTTTAACCCATTTTTAGTAGTTATTGAGGATGCTCATTTTTATATATACAATTATATTTAACTTGAGTTGTAACTTTAACAATGTGGGACAAAAATTTAGATGCACAAAGAAGATCGAAAGGCATAAGCTACTCCCACATTCTAAAGAAATGATAGTTTCCTTTTGATAAAAGTCTATATGTACTAAATAAAATACGTATTAAAGGTATATTCAATTTCTTATGTTGTTATTGGCAACACATTAAATGTTGTTAGTAGAAAAGAATTCTTTTCTACTCACATGCCCTCCTACGAAATTAGTTTAACTTTTCATATTATATAAGTTAGGATACATTGCATCGACCTCTCATAAAAACTTTGACTATTGTTTGAACTCTAAGCTTATTTAAAAGTCAACATTTACTACCCTTAAAATAAGCATAGATCATCTTCTTTTTTTTCCCAGAATAGGCTGTCATATGTTAAATAAGTTTATGTGGATGCTTATATAGCAATTTTTTTAATTTAATTAAATTTATCTATACATTTAAGTCAACATAAGCTTTTTCTAGTTTACTTCAATTCAGTTAATTTAATTAATTAAAAATATGGATAAGTTTTCATATAAACATTTAAATGAGCTTATTTTATACATGATAGCCTGGTTAAAAAATAAAAGGGAAAAAGAATTTGCACGCATTGGGTTAGGAAGGGGGGGCGGGGTAGGGGCTATGTGTTGTGTAAGATTGCTCACACTTTATTAATGATTTTATTCTCAATTTAGGTATCGTGATATCTAAGGAATGAAAATAACTTGCAAGAACAAGCAAACATAAACTATTCGGGGGATGTCAGATGTGGCTCCAACATGCACATTTTGATACTAAGGTCGGAGAGAGTGGTTGAGAATAGTGCACCAATGAGAGAGAGAGAGAGAGACCATGATCTAGTCCCTTGTTTATAGTGTGTGTCATAAGTTTGTTAAGCTGTTAAGAATTGTAGGGCCCACCTCCCTTGAATTTTAGCAGGAATGACTTGTTTCAAGCATCACCTTTTCTCTTATTCTGCTGGGCCTACTATTTTAGATTTGAGAGCCTATGATGAGCTAGGCTAAGACCATCACTGAGGAGCTTGTTCATTTAAAATTTAGTAATGACACGTGCCCTTAAACTCTTACTATCCCTAAGTTAGTAAGGAGAAGTAATGGCTAGGCTTCCAAAGGTAAGGGCTTGAATTGTTACTTATTAAGTATTTTGATAATTTACAATTCTAATTGAGATGTGCAGTACTTCTTTTGTCTACATGGGAGGGAAAATGCTTATGAATGGAGTTATCGAGGGGAGACACTTGGCTTGCAAGTGTACTATGGTTAGTTGGCCTATACAAACAAGATGAGCAAAGTGAGTACTTGAGTGAGAACAACACTTTTATTGAGTAGGTAAGTTTTGTTGAGATGTTATTGAGGAGGTCTATAAGTGATTGAGCGAAGTAGTGTTCCGTAGAAGCAACATGATTGAGTTAGCCACATTGTGATGCAATAGTCTTACCTTCTTTTTTCATTTATAGCAGGAGTCAAAGAGTAAAGTAACATGTTGAGCATGCTTGGAGTGATTGTTAGTTTTTCCATAATTGTCTAAGCATTACTAATATTCTAATTGTCATAATGGGATTGAAGGTTGATTTTTTATTCTACTTTATACGTGCTAGCAAGCCCATTAATTGTAGGGAGATATGTGTCATTTAGGGATTAGGTCCATATGTATACTGCTTGCTAGAATGATATGATGATAGTATAGACGAGTTTTTTCCATTGATGCTTTATCATTCATACACATGGATGGCTAAGAGTCATGGAAGGGTTCTTTGCATTTTTATTTGTGTGCTTTTTCTTCTAGAGGCCTTCATTCTATAAAAGAGGACAACCTATCTTAGCTTATGTTGTTTCACCTTTCTTTTTGAGTCGCTCGGAAGTAATCTAAGAGAGTCTTTGAATTGCCTGCAATTTTGAGTAAAGTCTTACAGATTGTGAGTATAGAGAGTTTGTTTTGCTTTTCTTTCTTGTTTCTTTGTTGATATTAAAGGTCTTACTCCTCCTTCCCCACCCTTTTTGCCCTAAGCAACCAACAGTGAAAGAGGTAGTAGTTGTAGTGGAGGTTGTATGGTATTACCTTAACATGGAGTCACATTACATTATTGAAGATGACTATTGCAATGATGATACTCCTCTGAGTGGGTTAGGCTAATAGAATACCCGGTTAAGCAAGTTTAACTTGATAGAATGTGGAATCATCTAGAGGTTGTTAGTTGGGGGAAGGGGGTTAGGCTAAGTAGTGTTGTTGTTCCCCTAATCTATGTGATACGGATTCTGTGGATGAATACACGGACCCAGTCTCATGCGTAATGGGTTTAGGCTGCAAGATAGCTCAAAAAGTAAATGGTAGTTAAAGGTTGAGCAAGGGCTCCTGTAATATCCCATAAATTAGCAATCTAGATATGAACATCTGAGTGTTAAGACAAAGCTCTGTCCTTATACAATTAGGGTCAATAGTTGATCTAGGGCATTTGGGGAAACTAAACCGATTAGGCTAGAAAATTATGAAAAACATGATAACCTTAATTGAGGAATTCCTGTATATTTGGAAATCCATAATATAATAAGAATATTAAGAATAGAATTAAAATAGTGAGAATTTGCTCTATATAAGAACCTAAAGTCGAATTTAGGATAACTGGGCCTAAATTTAGGGCCTTCCAAGAAAAGTTGTCAAATTAAGCCTAAACTTTACGACTAAGATAGAAAAATTAGTTGAAGTGACTTAGTGAAGTTAGATTTTGAAAATAGTGATCCAATATCCCAATTTCGCCCTTAGAAATATAATTATTTAATATGGTATCAAATTACTCGGAACCCTTAAAAATCGAGCTCGGAATGCAACGATAACTTAGAGATAAGTTAATTAAGGTATAAAATGAGATAATATAGTATAATTTACTATAGGAGTATACACATATTTTTATGAGTATACTTGGTATAAATAATAATGATACTTGTAAATTAACTTGAAAGTCTAAAAATATATAATACATAATGCCGCATGCTCTAACTTAGCTTTCAAGTAGTTTATATCTTTTATAGAAAAATATGTTTATAAATTAGGTCAATAGGTGAAAAATAGTTTATACTAATGTTACTCGTAATCAGAAAAATATGGATCTTAACAATATAATAATGAGTATAATAATATTACTAATGACACGAGATAATACGTAAAAGTAATTGAATTAGTATAAACCTAATTGGCCGGATATCCCTGCTTCGTTAGATTAATTGGAAGTATTCATAGGTGTAGGAATGTTTGAATTATATCTAGACATAGATATATAATCATATAAATTAATAAGAAATTAATTGAAAAATTTAATGCTTGAAAGATACTCTAAAAGTTATGATTTAGGATAACATTCATAGATTAAGTTGAACTCTCATAACTAGAAAAAAATTTAAACGAATTAATTGTATAACTTTAATATTTCAATTTAAGCTTATTTATATGAAACTTTCTTAAAAATATTAAGTTTCGTAATTTTAGATATAGCTTAGAATGAATCTTTTATAATCAATTACGTGATCTTAATAATTAATATTAGTGAGTAATGATATGTGGGAAAGCAAAATTTAGACTATGAATTATTCTTTATTAATAATGCAGGTGATGAAAAAAAAGAATATTCTTTAAATATTCTAGGAATTAGGATAAATATTAAATAAAATATAATATAACTTAAATGAAAAAAAAAAGAATTAAGTTAACCGCCATACGTATGGTGGTGAAATGCTTTTTATATAAATGGCTTGAAGCCAATTATGTCGAGCATAATTTAAAGTTACGGGGGGGAGGGGGTGGTGGTGGTGGTGGTGGTGGTACGGTGGGGAATGGGGTGAGAGGGAAAGAGAGGAAGGAAGAGAGAAGGAGAGGAGAGGGGAGGAGAGAAAGAGATGAGAGGGGGAGAGAGAGAGAAAAAAAGGAAAATTGAAAGAAAAAAAAAGAAAGATAAAGAAGGAAAAATGGAAAAGAAGAAGAAGAAAAGAGGACTCAATACTTTCGAGTAGCTTCATTTTTATAATTATAAGTATTGTTTTTTTAATAGATATTTAATAGTTATAGAAAAGAGATGTCCGTCATTTCATTATTTTTCTAAATCAAGTATTCTATCTATATCATTTTATTCTTTTTTTCGAATTATAAACTTAAAATATTGATAGCTATAAGACTTGTATATCATTAACACTGATTTGTAAAATAAGTGAATCTCTAGTAATAATAATTTACTAAAACTATTAAAAATTGAACTTTATATTCTTATAAATTTAACATCATTACTTTCATAAAATTTGAGTATATATGATTTATTATATTTTGTGGCAAAATTGTGTATACAATATGATATCAATAGGATATTGGTTACTATACAGTTTTATTTGTATACGAGAATTAAAAATACCCTTCAGAGACAATCTTTTAAACGAACATGTAACCTGTATAGTCGAGTTTATACAAACTCTACGATAATGACTTTACCAAAATTGAATTACTTTAGGTAATAAGATAGATGTTTTCTGTAATATCACGGAAAATATCGTCCTACGATGATAAAAGATAACATACTTTATATATAAAAAAATTATCATTAGTAATTAATAACTTAACATGACTTATATAAAAAATTATATATTATTATATAACAAAAAAGATAACATACTTTATATATATACAAATGTATAATCGTTTTAGATAAAACCTTAATGTTTTTGTAACTATTACAAAAACTAAATTTAGGTTTTATGTATATAGGATTTCCTAGTGATCAGATCATTGATGACCCTAGTCTTCCGTGGTAAGCATCTAAATAGGTAAGTAGGATCAATACTTTATAGCATTTTGAGATATTATTTTAAAATATCTAAGGACTTTGATATGTATTGGCTTGTAATTATAGTTAGTTATTTATGCATATGCAATGCTTGTGATTGAGTTTCGATTTATTGTGATGGGAGCTAAGCTCTATGTTATCGTTATTCTGTGAATATCATTATGCTTAAATTGCTTAAGCTTGGTTGATCACCCTAAAAAGATAAACTAACTTAAATTTAAACTTGACTTAATACCTAACTCGATATGCATTGCAACCCACTAGGGTAACGACTAGGATTATCAGGCCAAACATGGACTCTCTTTGATGAAGATAGCTGAAATGGTCATTTACCCACCCTTAGCTAAACTAAATAATAGGAGGAGGAGGTTGTAGCAAGGTTGGGGGCCGTGGTTGGAAGGTAGTCATGGGAGGAGGGTATTCTCCATTGCACAAGCCCCGGTTTGTTCTCGATTCGCGAGTGCATGATGTCAATCTTTTCAACTCGGATTAGAGAAGGCGAAATTTCTCTAATCCCACGACAAACTGGATAATGTCATGCGATGGAATTTGCTTATACATGCATTGCATCTAACCAACTTAATTGAAAACCCTGCTTGTGATGTGTTGAATGCATACTTTTGTCTCTACCCCACTTACCGAGTAAGTTGTCGCTTATTCCCCTATAGTTTGTTTTACAGGTTTCAAATGGATTATAAGTACCTACCCAACACTAGAACACTAGTAAACTAGGACGGAGAGTGAGATGCAACAAGAAATGGTTAGTTATTACCCTAAGTAATAGCTTTTTATCTTTTAAGGAAAACTATACAAGACCCCTCAAAAGGCTTGGTGGTTTTTAATATTTTGGTTTGTATGTAAAATGGCAGGTATCTATGGGATTCATTATTAGTTTTTTATAAGGTCAAATTAAAAGTTTATTTTAAACAAATTATTTTAAAGGATTACTCCATAGATTTATATCAAACAGGTATTGAATTGAATGCTTCAAAGGAGTAGAGTAGAGTACGCCTAGTATGAACTAAGTTTAGGATAGCAATTGTGAGGATAGTTTCTATCTTAAGATGGTTCACACAGTGGGACTGTTGTGACTTTACCTTTTTTGGGGCGTGACAGTTCCCATGCACCGACGATGGATATGATATACCAACGCCTCACATGAGCTCTGATCACACTTAATATGATGCACAAGTATGGTCGAAGGTCACTCGCCACTAGTTCATACTTAATAGGTTAGACAAGATTAACTTAAGAGTAAGCAGAAGAACACTTAGCTCAAGAAGGAACAAAAGTTCAGTGTATTCTTTCTATATGTGATTCCTTGCGGCTATTACATTATGTGAGTATTTATAGTATCTAATTAAGGTAAGTCTTAAATTACAGAAATGGGTCCCTACTTGCTAAATAAAAGGAGAATAATTTATAAGGGGAGCATGAAATCATGCAAAAGGAACATCCTATGTAAGAAAGGATAGTACGGATGTCAAAAAGAACAATGTACGCGTGTTCAACTCAATTTGTGGTCCTAATAACATTGTAGGCCGAGCAAGGGTGGGTCTTTGATTTGGTCCAGTCAGCATTGCCAGTTTGGCAATCAGATTGCTAGGCTAGACAAGGGTTAGCTCGGGGAGACAACTCACATTTGGATCAGCCTCGAATGGTCGATTCTATTGATAGTCAGTTTTTTTTCATCTGACATTCGACCTTTCGTCTACCAAGAAGCCGAGTAACCAACTCTCTCAGCATTCGCACCACCTATATGATGCACGGCATTTATGCTGAGTATAAGAAACGCTCCTGGTTTGAATTTAAGTCTGGCATGAACAGTTATCATAAGCACGGTTATATTACATAACCACCTGCTACGTGTCTTAACAGTTATCCCGACGACTGCCTTAGACACTACAATCATCTATAAATACTAGAAAGAAACTTTGTAAGTTGGGGGAACACTTCTTTTTTCACATACTTACTCTACTAAGTTACCTTACTAACTTAAGCATTGGAGTGGCTGTATCAAACTAGCCCTGGTACTAAGTATTTCACTTTCTTTTGCAAGATTTTTCCTCATTCCAAAATTCACTAACAACATTTGGTGTCGTCTGTTTTTCTCTAAATACGACCTCATGGTTAAAACTAAAATGATCAGAAGTGCAGGTGTTGGTACTTCTTCCCACCACCCTAAAGGGGGGAGTCGGCATACCAATGGACAATGATTGGCTCAACTCGAGCAACTTTATCTCGATTTAGCCAAAGAAAATTCTAAGTTGAATAAAAAATATGAACAAATCCTTGACCTTCTTCATAAAAGTTTTTACCCAAATCAGGACAAAGAGCATGGCAATCATGATGCCAACAGTGCCAACGATTCCATTTATTCGTTGAGGTTCTAGTGAGACCCTCAGTTCTTACTCTCAAGAAGATTGATAAGGGTAAGCAACTACAGCACGTGCATCATGCAGGACCTTCACATATCAGCACCCCTATTGCAACGACCAAACAATTCTAAATCAAGAAAAGTCCTTTCCTCCTAGAGATTTTGGAAGAAATAATACCTCGGCACGTTAAGTTGCCTAAGTTTGAAACATATGATGGGACGAAAGATCTTGAAGACGACTTAGAGTATTACCGTACACTGGCCAAGTTGCCTGGTTTAAGCGACACGGTAGCCTATCAAGCCTTCCCCCCAACCTTGAGGAATGTAGTCAGCATGTGATTCAAACACCTGAAACTAAGTACCATTTCATGTTTCGATGAACTAGTAGAGGTGTTCCTTCAACACTTTCTTGCAAGAAAACTTCCTATTAAGGACTCTTTAATCCTTAGCACCATCAAACAAAAGTCCAATGAGTCAATCAAGGACTATTTGTCCAGATTTATGGCCGAGATGGTCCAAATCCCAGAATTGGATATGAGTATGGCCCTTAACGCTGTAATTGACGAAGTTGAACCTCACAGAGACTTTTTCAAGTCTCTCGCAATGAACAAGCTGAAAACTTTCGCCAAATTTAAGGCTAAAGCTACCTCATACATCCAACAAGAAGACAACATAAAAGTATGATGAGAGGCTGATCAGAGTAGAGGAGATGGAAAGAGTGACAAATGAAAAAATGAGAAAGATAGACTTAATATGGACAACGACAACAATTTAGATGTTGAGAGAAAGAAACCGAGGATACCTACATTCACATCCCATACGCTTGTTAATCATCCAATCTTGGACATTTTAATGGAAGTACATGGGGAAAGAGGTATCCTCCAATGGTCGGAAAGAATGCGAAGGAATCTCTCAAGAAGAAATTCGAACAAGTACTGTAATTTCCACCGTGACAAGGGTTATAATACAGATGAGTGCATTCAACTCAAGAATGCAATTAAAAATGCAATACAATACGGGCACTTATGAAAATTTTTAGCGCATGATGCCGAAAGAATTGAAAGACCATCTTAGAGGAGAAGAGAGGATGACATTCGGCTAGAAATGGCCATGAGAGATGCAAGAGATGTTAATCCCACCAGAGCACCCAATGGAGTAATTAATACCATTGTTGGCAGACTTAGTATAGGCTAATTGAGTTCTTCAAACTCAATTAACACCAAGAATTACGTTTGCAATATTCATAAGAAAAAGGTCAGGATTAAAAATACAATATCTTTTGGAGAAGAGGATTTTGAAGGTATTTAGAGGTCGTACAATGATGCACTTGTCATTAATGTGAGAGTCACCAACTTCGAAGTCAAGAAGATTCTTATTGACATAGGAAGTTCGGCTGATATCATTTTTCAGCATGCTTTCGATCAAATGAGGCTTAAGATCAAAGCTTAGCTGCAGTCTTACAAGTATGACCTCTATGCCTTCAATAATCAACCAGTCTAAGTAGCTGGAGTTATCTCTTTGTCGATACAGATAGGAGATGATGAGCATGTTGTAGAGGACAAAGTGGATTTTCTTGTCATCAAATGTTGGTCCCCTTACAACATGATAATGAGACGACCATGCCAACATTTATTCAGCATTATCCCATCAACGACACATCTAAAGGCCAAGTTCTCTACTCCCACAGAGGTTGGTGTGTGCCGAGGGGATCAACAATTGGCATGGTCCTTGTATATTAGGGCCTTGAGACAAGAGGAAGTTTTTCAAGTTAAAACCTATCCAGATGGCAAGACAATTGGCATAGAGAATGCCGAGAATGATACAGATGAAATTCCTCTAGGAAATGATCTCGAGAAGACAACAAGGATAGGAAAACCCATGTCAGTAGATGTCTGGCAAAGTTTGATTAGCTTCTTGCAAGCCAACGTTAACTTGTTTGCATGGTCACCTTCGGACATGCTGGGTATTTTGAGACATGTTATGATATACAAGTTCCAAATTGACCTGAATGCAAAAGTGGTCCGATAGGAGAAGAGACATTTTGCGCTAGAGAGACAAGCAGCAATAGAAGAAGAGGTCCAGAAATTATTGTGGGCAGGATTCATCCGGAAAGAGCCTTATCCGACTTGAGTAGCAAATTATGTGTTAATCAAGAAGTCTAATGGCAAGTGGTGAATGTGCATAGACTTCACAGATCTCAACAAGGCATGTCCTAAGGATTGTTTCCCACTGCCAAAAATCGATCAGATGGTAGACGCAATTGTAGGGCATGTATTGCTTTCTTTTATGGACATTTTCTCTAATTACAATCAAATCAAGATGGATAAGGTAGATGAAGTCCACACATCTTTTGTTACCAATTTTAGCATGTACTGTTATACCGTGATGCCCTTTGGGTTAAAGAACGCCGGTGCCACATAGTAGAAATTAGTGAAGATATTTAAATCTCAAATTCATAGGAATGTTGAAGTATATGTGGATGACATGATTGTGAAGAGTATGAAGGAAGATCAGCATCTCGCTAATTTAGAGGAAACGTTTTCCACAATGAAGAGTTATAACATGAAACTCAATCCACAAAAGTGTGTCTTTGGCACAACATCAGGGAAATTCCTCAGATATGTGGTCACACGACGCGGCATCGAGACCAATCCAAGAAAGATTGAATCCATAAGGAATATGAAATCACCTCGCATGGTCAAGGAGGTATAGGAACTCATTGGGTGAATTGCCGCCCTTGATAGATTCGTGTCGAGAAGTGTAGATAGGTGTACAGAATTCTTTAAAATCTTGAAGAATCTAAAGGAATTCAATTGGAGCAACGATTGCAAAATAGCTTTCAACGAGCTTAAGGAATTTCTTGCGTCATTCTCCATACTCTCGATACCCATTCTGGGGGAAAATTTATACTTATATCTATCAGTCAGTTGCCAAGCACTTTCCTTTGTACTTGTTCGAATTGACGGCAAAGAGTATTGACCCATTTATTACATGAGTCATGTTCTGCAAGGGCTAGAGCTTTGGTATACAAAGATTGAAAAATTTGTATTAGCTGTAGTTCTCTTGGCTAGAAAGTTGAAGCCATATTTTGAAGCTCACTAGATTATTATCCTCATTGATCAACCATTGTGGCAAGCATTGCAGCACCTTAATTCCTTAGGGAGGATGATGAAATATGCCTTAGAGCTCAGTGCTCATGGTATGCAATATAAACCTAGAACAACACAAAAAGCCCAAATACTGGCGAATTTTGTTACCGAGTTCATGGGAGAGGAAGAATCTATGGAAATTGCTGAGAAACCTATTTGGTTTCTTTATGTCGATGGTTCTTTGACATGAGAAGAAAGTGGTATAGGCCTAGTCCTTCAAGGCCTACATAATGTCAAAATCCATTATGCTCTAAAATTTGGATTCCTAACCAGTAATAGTGAAGCAGAGTATGAAGCTCTAATCACCGAATTGAAACTGGCGAAAGAAATTGGTGTCGAGAAACTTGAAGTGTTCTCTGATTCCCAGCTGGTGGTAAATTAGGTCACCAAAAGTTACGCAGTAGGAGAAGAAGAGATGAGCAAGTACCTCTTGGTAGTACAAATGCTCGTAGAAGAATTCCTATCATTCTCCATTAACAAAATTCCCATAAGCAAGAATATCACTGCCGATAAGCTATTGAAGTTGGCCAATATGCCATTTCCTTGAGTTGAATAAGAAACTTTTCGTAGAGTTTCTCTCACAGAAAAGTTTATCCAATCTCTCGTAGAACTATGAGTTAGCTCCTTACCTAAGAGAAGAATCATGGGTGGATTCCGTAATAAATTATCTAAAAGATGGTACCATCCCTGATGACAAAAAGGAGGCGTAAAGATTTGCTTACTAGGTTACAAACTACACGTTGATTGACGGTTAGCTGTATAAGCACGGCGTATCTCAACCTTACCTTTGATGTCTTTCCTAGAGGGATGCCTAGAGGGTGTTATTTGAACTGCATGGTGGCATATGCAATAATCATGTAAACTCGCAAACACTGTACATTTAAGCAATGCGACTCAACTATTACTGGTTGACTATGAGAGAAGATACAAAGGACATTGTTTAGCAGTGTCCTCAATGCCAGAAATATGAGTTGCCGAGCAACACACCTACAACTGAGCTATGTAGCTTAACCAACCCTTGGCCTTTCGCCTAGCAAAGGCTAAATATTCTATGACCCTTTTTGAAGTTTACCGCCTAGTGCTAATTCGTCATTGTAGCTGTTGACTACTTTACCAATTACGCTGAGGTCGAGGCTGTAGCAAAGATTACCAAGCAGAAAGTGGAAGCTTTCGTATTCAACTGTATCATATCAAGATTCAGAGTTCCCTACACGTTAGTGATAAATAACGGCCTGTAGTTTGACAATAATAAGTTCTAATCATTTTGTAAGAGGTACAGCATTTGACTCAACTATATGTCTATAGTGCACCCTTAGACAAATGGACAAGTTGAAGCCATAAACAAGATCATACTGTATAGCCTAAAATGGAAAGTGGATCAAGTCAAGGGGAAGTGGGTCGATGAACTACCAAACATCTTATGGTGATAAGGACTACTCATAGAACTACAACGGGAGAGACACTAATTAAGTTGGCCTACAACATTGAATCCGTATTATTGATTGAGTTGGAATTGCCCAATCTACAGACGCATAATTTTGATGTTATGCTTAATCGAGTCGGATTGATAGTGAATCTAGACACTATTGAGGAAATTCGAGACATTACAAGTGCTAGGGTTACGGCATACCAGCATAAAGCAGCAAGATACTACGATCAGAAAGTGAAACACAAGGTTTTCCAACCTAGAGATTTGGTATGCCATAAGATAGAAGCAACTGGGGTGTGACCAAATCAGGGAAAGCTCGGCGCGAATTAGGAGGATTTGGTCAAGATCTAGGAAGTCGTTGGCAAAGGGGCTTACTGACTAGAAAGGTTAGATGGATCCATCATCCCTTGAGCTTGGAATGCCAAGAATCTAAAATTTTATTTCAATTAATGCGGGATGATTTTTGCTGTTTATCATTGGTGGCAACCAACATGTCTGTAAGATCAGTACTTATTTATGATACTTATATATTTGAAGTTTCATCATATTTTGGTTACAATTTCCAAACTAACAAGTTCCAACTTCATGGCAAACGAACTGATCTAAGTTCTAGCCTAACACGGTTAACAACCTATATAAATTAACCTTATGGTCGAGTAATGTGGCTAGCCCATACCTCAAATGGTTAACGGACAGTATAAAACGATAGGTGTGTGAAATAAACATGCTGAGAAACAAATAGTGTGAATAAAACATGCCAAGAAACATATGGTGTGTGAAATAAAACACATTGAGGAAAAATAGCGTATGAAATAAAACATGCCAAGAAACAAATAGTGTGAAAAATAAAACATGCTAGTGAACGAGTTCACGAAGCAACATGCATATACCATACAAACCGAGAAAGTGCAGTATGTAAAATTAAATGTTGTAAGAACTCAGCATTGCCTTTATTACATTCTAACTAATAATTATACAATGCAGTGTACCAATACAAAAAGTCCTATGGACTATCTTCAGATTTAGTAGAAGTAATTCTTAAATCATTAGTTAGGGCTTCCTCGGCAGCTGGGTTCTCAGAGCGAGTAACTTCTTCGGCATGAGCTTCATTATCACTTTGATCCATACTCTCGGCACCGGTCTCGTCGCCTTCATCTTCGTCAGCACTATTAACTTGGTCATCGATGTCAGCAAAATTGAGATATGAGAGATCATAATCGGGATGAGGCGTCAAGACCTCTTCTCTTGCTGCTTAAACTCCCTCCAACAACTTTTTGCGTAGAAGCTTCCCGTATTGTCGATTGGGAGTGACTATATTGAGAGCCTCTTCGATAGATGGCTCCCTCCTTACAGTTTCCTCCAACTCAACAACACGGCTTTGTATGTTCGAGTTATTGGTCTCCAACTCCTTCATCTGCATCCTAAGCTTATCTTCATCGTTGCTCATTGTGCAAATAGTTCGGCCTAAGCCTTAGCACTCTTCCTTTTTCTTCTGCAGCTCCTCTTTCAAGCTTTCGGACTCTTTGTGCTGTTTTTCTATTTTGGCCTTCAGGCTAGAGATTTCATCAACGGTGAGGTCATGTGCCAATTTCTTGGAAATAAGTTCCTCCTTAAGCCTTCTCGCCTCTATCTCAGCCTTAATCCTTGCATTCTCGGTAGCAGCAGTCTGGGCCTTTGATGCATTGTATGCATCCTCAACTTTTTACAAAAAATTCATTTATTACAATAAAAAGTAGTTAGGTATTACACATACAGCTGAAGATATTACTTTCTTTGCATCTTTGTCGGCCTTGTCCAATGTTGTCAGAATATGGCTGCCCGTTTGGAAAAGGAAATGTGTTAGTTACCCGAACGAATTTGATAATCAAAGCCAATGGTCATAGATACTCGCGTCATACAATTTGGTTGCGATATGGGCCTTATTGTAACCGCCGACCTTGTTAACATCGTTCTTGGCGATATCTTTGTCTTTTGAAAAGATGATCCCTTCCATTAAAGCTAAAGATCTCATCCTGTCTCCTTAGGCCAAACTGGTATCTAAAATTTGGTGGCTCTAGCAAGGGATGAAGTACTCACTGACCTCTTTGTTAAGGATGAATTCGGTGCTACTGATGCCGAGAGATTTGGAATGTATAGCCTCCTTCACCCTTTTGTCCAAGCCCTTGGACTTCTTGATAGGTGGTTAGCTGGTGAGCTCCTTCTCTGGTCTTTTGTCACCACTCAAAGCGACCAAAATCGTTAGCGACAAGCCTTCTGCGGCAATGACATTTTCATCCTCTTCGTCGGGACGTGTCTCTTGATGCTCGCCATCCTTCGGCTCAATAGAAGTTTGAATAATCATGACCGGAGGTTCCTCAGAACAAACAACCTCGGTCGACTGTGTTTTCTCATTCTCCTTTAACTTCTTAGCAGGATGAAAGATCTTTTACACAACCATCTGCTTCGTTATAGCTTCTTTTGCTAGTTTCTTTGCTACAGTAGGCCGAGTGGTAGTTGTTGAGGTGGTCGCCCTCTTATTAGTCTTGGATTTTTTTGCCTTGGCCTGAGCTTGTAACTTTGCTAAATTCACCTCTCCAGTACCTATATCTGTGACACAAGTATACCGATTAATATAAACATGAAAAAAAGTATGAACTTACATTTTCTGTGCTAAGCAGGGCTCAAAATTCACTATTCTCCCTCTAAGTCTCAAGAACGGCTTTCTTCATGGCTATACTCGACATGGCGGAACCACATTGGCTTACCTTCGTTTTCAAAAAATATTGGTTCTCCATTTTTGTAACATCGTATAATTATCTCGGCATCCCAGAAGAACATTTTGTTACTCCTTTTCTCTTGAATTTTCTTTGTTGTTGCCGCATCATTCGACATCAGATCTATGTCTTTTGTATGTATTGGCTTGGTCCATTGGGTCCAGAAGTCTAAGTCCTTGTTAGATACTATTGACACAAACTTGTCGTGCTACTTGTGAATCTTGGATTCTAACCAGTCCATGAACTTATGCCTATGCCTTGCAGCAGCAAAATACCACCCATCAGGCTGCCTTCGAATAGTGCAGAAATATCGAAACAGTTGAGGCGTAGCCTTGACTCTGACTTCTTCGTAGACTATCTCAAAGGTCACGCAGAAGCTAATATGTGTTGAGTGAGAATATACTTGGCACAACTCTAAAATAGTTGAAAAAGCTCTTGACAAAAGTCGAAAAAGGGAAGTGCAACCTAAAATCCAAATATTTTAGGTGTATATGGAACTCGTGCTCCTTAGGGAAGCATACTTTCTCCCCATCTCTTGGCCTCCTCAAGTTCCATGTCCTGGGAAGATTTTGCCAGTATTGATTATATTTTGTGACGAAAACCCTGTTGATGGGACTAGCGGTTCCATTTGGAGAATCGCAAAAATAGGTTATTGTGTTGAACAGATATCTTGTCGAGGACCTCCCTTCCTTATCCTTAAGATAATTATCTATAGAGAGCTCGTTCATCTAAGCAAGTTTATCTCACCTTTTCTCCATGCCGTCAGCCGAATTACTTGAAGAACTAACCACCTCGCTCCTTATTTGGGGGGGAAAAAGTGGCCTCAGTCTCCGTTGCCTTAGAATCAGAAAGTACAAGTCGATGAGTAACTTTGCAAACTATACCTAAATGGTTATGTGAAATGATATAACATAAATCGAAGAATTCGTATTGAAGATAAGGAAACGAATGAAAGTTTAAGATGCGACTAGAGAAGCCGATTCTGACTATGAATATTATTTTATATAAGGATGATTCATCCTTGTAACTGCAAATCTGCTTCTGATAGTAATGATGCGTTGATATGGTAATCTTATGGATCGCCGATGCATATCTTGTGACAGAAATCTGACGGCTGAAAACTCTTTAACAGTTATTAGGCCTAAATAATGACCTAGGCGACAGATATCAAGCCTCTAATTTCTTAGTGTCTTGAACGGGCAGGAGTTTAGAAATGGTGACCTTTCAACTGGGATGTGATCCATCTTCTTTCTCATATTACTCGACATAAATTTAAAGAATCTCTCCCCACTTGGCCTCTAGTGCAATATGTGTAACTCCCTAGGTCGATTGCTCGAACATGGGAGTTAGGGGGCAAATGTTGATAATCAATTTTTGTTCATCTGACACTCGACCTTTTGTCTGTCGAGAAGCCGAGTAACCAACTCTCTCAACATTCACATCGCTTATATGATGCACGTCATTTATGTTGAGTATAAGAAACGTTCCTAGTTTGAATTTAAGTCTGGTGAGAACAGTTATTATACGCACGGTTATATTATATAACCACCTGATACTCTTACATATCAGGAGAGATGTCAAGTCAAGAAGTTTCCATGTATCTTAATAGTTACCCTGATAACTGCCTTGGACACTACAATCATCTATAAATACCAAAAAGAAACTCTGTAAATGGGGGGAACACTTTTTTTTTTCTTTACATACTTACTCTACTAAGTTACCTTACTAACTTAAGCATCAGAGTGGCCGCACCAGACTGGCCCTGGTACCAAGTATTTTACTTTCTTTTGCAGGATTTTTCCTCATCCCAAAATTCACTAACAACAGGTTCTTGACAATTCTTAACTCGGCCTCGGCGTTGTGGAGATGGTTATATTTAGATGTGGCACTTAGACTTATATATAGTAGAGGGTTCGATTTGGTATGTCGGTTGGTCACCTCGATAGCATCCTGGATAGTGTGGAGAGCCAAATAGCTCAGCAAATCAGATTAGGGTAAGCATTGCTCCTTGGTGCTTAACTCACCTCGAATAGCTCGACAAACCACCTAAGAAAGCCTTCGGTTTCAAGAGCGCATGGTCAGTCCTTGATCCCTATCATCCCCATCATCCCTTATGGGTTATTTGAGATTTAGGATCAAATTTGGTTCAGCTTTAAGTGACTTGTCCTCAAGATTGTAAGGTTGGAGATTGACAATGTTAAAGGAGTTTGAGACTCCATATCCCTTAGGTAATTCAATCTTCTAGGCATTAAGATTGATCTTTTCAAGCGCTTTGAAAGGTCTATCGGCTCTGGGATACAACTTGCTCTTCCTCAAGTTTAGGAATTGTTCCTTACTAAGATGTATCTAAACCAAATCACCTGGTTGAAATTGTCTCTTCCTCCATCCTCGGCTTCGCCTTTCAAGCTTAGTATTAGCTTGGCTCAATTGTTTTACAACCATCTGGTGCATGGCTCGGATGGCCTTAACTCTTTCAACACCTTGTTGATCATCATCAAGCATTGGTTGGGGTACTTGGTGTATTAGGAGCTTCAAGTTGAACCTATAAGCGAACTCGAATGGAGACATGGTAGTTACACTATAGGCGGTCTTGTTGTAGGTGAACTCAATGATTGGCAGGCATAGATCCCAGTCGGCTATGTTTCATCCAACAGCAACCCACAGTAAAGTTCCCACAGTTCTATTAACAACTTCTGTCTATCCATCAGTCTGTGGATGGCAGGACATACTATACAATAGCTTAATTCCCATCTACCTCCATATCATCCTTTAAAAGAGGCTCATGAACTTAGGGTCTTGGTCTGAAACAATGATTCTAGGCACGTCGTGAAGCTTGATCACCTCCTACAAGGAAAAAAAAAAAAGAGAGATAGCTGAAGCATCATTAGTTTTGGAATAGGGTACAAAATGTGCCATCTTGCTAAATCAATCCACAACCACCATGATGGAGTCCTTCCATCGGGACGTCTTCGGCAATCCTAACATGAAGTCCATACTTAGCTCGGACCATGGTTTGGTAGGGAAAGGCAAGGGTAGATAATGTCCTTGCTCAACTTGGCTCTTTGGCTTCCTACAGGTTGCATACCTTTCCAGCACGGACTACACATCTCTCATCATTCTCAGCCTAAAGAATCTCGTAGATAGTACTTCATGGGTTCGACGCTGGCCAAAATGTCTTGTTAATCCTCCTCCATGCGTCTTACATACTAACAATTCTCTCATGGAACAGGTTAGGATATAAAGCCTCCTCTTCCTGAATAGGTATCCGTCTTCCCTGTGATAGTTGTCTAGTATCCGTCTTTCCTCACATCGGGCATAGATAGGACCAAAGTATGGGTCCTCAGCATACAAATTTTTTATGGTTGAAAAACTAAGTAACCTTGTTTGTAGTTCAATAAGGAAGGTATGTCATCTCGATAGGGCATTAATAACTCTGATTTTAAACATATTTCACATGGTGATTTTATAGTATTTCCCTTATATTTTTGGTTTTCTTTAAAGAAATTGATACTTAATTAAGTAAAATTTTGATTTCAAGGTTTGAACGCGTTTTAGGATTGAAAATGAAGAAAAGGAATCAAGTTTCACTAAATTTGGAGTTCAAATGAAGGAGTTATATAGTTTTGAAGTTACGCAGTCTGGGACATGACTATGTCCTCAAGCTGTGTCCATGCAGGAAAATTTGCCAGGGTCAGAAAGTTACACGGCCTGGGACATGGCCATGTCCCAGGCCGTATCTGATGATGAAAACGGAAACCTTACAATACATTATAAAAGGACATATTAGGGTTTCACAAGACATATGAGATACTAGAGAAGTGAAGAGACTTGAAGAGAAGGAGAAGAAAAAGGCGAAAGCAATACTAATTTCAAGATTGGAGAGATTTTTCATCAATCAAGGGAGTTTTTCATGTTTTATTTTATGTTTTTGATGGAACTTGTTTTTAGTTTCATTATGATAGCTTAGAATTCATGTATTTAGGATTATGGAACCTAGGGTTTCATGTGACTCTTGGGTTAATTTATAATTTTCAATAAAGTTTCTATCTTTTCTTGATTCAATTATGTTATTTAATTGTTGATTGATATTTCTAGAGTATCAATTTATGATATTATGCATGATAATTGAGAAATTGCATGTGTAATAAGATCTTGGCATAATTGGAGAGAATTACATGTATACTTTGAGATAAGATACATGTTTCTTCCGGAAAGTTGATTGTTTGTGTGGGAATTCATTATACATTAATGCAATTCTAAGTTATATTACTAAGTGGAGAGATTCCAGTAAATAATTTAGGATTAGGGTTAATATGCTTGAGAAAGGTATTAACTTTAATTGTGAATTCCTCCGGTCAAGAATAATAGAAATTGAATTGAATATATTTTAAGCGGTCACATGTTAAACACTAAGGGAAATAATTCCTAAATACATTATTACCTTCTTGAAGTCGTTCTTAGTTTTATTGCTTTCTAAATTGCTTAATCAAGTCTCATAATTAGTTTAGTTTGTTAATTTCAGTATTTTTAATTTATTCAACTCATCACAATTTTTCGGTTAGATAATAGAGCTAAGGTTAATATTAGTACTTAAAATCTCTGAGGGATCGACTTGGACTCACATCGCTATATTAAAATTGATAGGTGCACTTGCCTGATATCAGGCATCGACTACTACATAGTTTCTTCCATTCTTATATTTTATAACATAAGAAAAACCTTACATGAACTTGATCCATTTGGCTTGTCTTCGGGACAACTTCGATTGCTTTTTTAGATATCTCAAGAATTCATGCTCAATGTAGATCACAAATTTCTAGGGCAGCAGATAGTGTTGCTATACTGTTAGGGCTCAGATTAAGTAGTAGAACTCCTCGTCATAGACAGAATAGTTAAGTGTAGTTCCTCAAAGTTTCTTAATGAAGTAAGCAATAGGTCGGCCTTCTTGTATCAACATAGCACCTATGCTTAATCTGGATGCATCACACTCTACTTCGAACATTCTGTCAAAGCTTAGTAGAGCTAAGACAGAGGCTATAGTTAACCTTTTCTTTACTTCCTCAAAACTCCTTTGCTCCTTCTTTGCCCATTTGAATTCAATATTCTTCTTTGAGAGTTTGGTGAGTAGGGCTACAATCATATTGAAATTCTTTATGAATCTATAATAAAATGAAGCTAAGCTATGGAAACTTCTCACGTTGGCAAAATAGGTTAGCACAGGCTATTTTATGATCACTCTCATCTTATCACCATTGACTTAGGTGCCACCTTCGCTCACAACATACCTCAAGAAGATCGCCTTAGGTCAGCAAAAGTCGCACTTCTTTAGATTGGCGTAGAGTTGTTCAGCTTGGAGTTTTGCAAAGGCTCTTCAAAGATGTTCTTTGTGAATCTCTAGGTCAAGGATGTACACTAAAATGTCATCAAAATAAACTACGACAAACCTCCTTATGAATTCTTGGAGCACATGATTCATCAGGCGCATAAATGTGCTTGACGCATTAGACAGTCCAAATGGCATTACAAGCCATTCATATAAACCATGTTGTATCTTGAATGCAGTCTTCTACTCATCACCTTTGCACATTCGGTCTAATGGTATCCAGATTTGAGATCAATCTTGGAAAACACTTTTGCTCCACTTAACTCATCTAGCATGTCATTAAGCCTGGGTATGGGATACCTATACTTGATGGTAATTCAATTGGTTGCTCAGCTATCCACACACATCCTCCAAGAACCATCCTTCTTCGACACTAATAAGGCTGGAATAGCACAAGGGCTAAGGGACCCATACACATACCCTTTCTCCATTAGCTTATCTACTTGCTTCTACAGTTTAGTGGCCTGTTCGAGATTCAGCCTATAAGCAGGCTTGTTCAAAAGTGTAGCTCTTGGCTGTAGGTCTATTGCATGCTTGACGCCTCGGATTAGGGGTAGACCCTTCAGTAATTCCTTTAGAAACAAGTTGGCAAATTCCTCCAGTAAAGTTTTTACCTCGATAGGCAACTCCTCCTCGGGCTTCATCTCCAAAATTCTTCGAATAAGTAAGTAGGTTAGTCCTTCGAGTTCCATCTCTCTTTACAGTTCGACTCGAGTCAATACCAAAGCCTCTTTCTTCAAGGTTCGGCTAAGTTGGGACTACATAACCTTTACCTACTCGGTAGTCATAGGACTCAATTGCATCCTTTGGACTAAATTGCATCCTTTTGCCCTCATACTCCATAGAACATGTATTCTTCCTTCTATCATACATAAATGCTCGATCAAACATCCATGGTCACACAAGTAGAACGTGGGACGCACTCATGGGCAGCACATTGCATAGCACTTCATCTCAATAATTGCTAATGTAGATCGGTATGAATACCTATTTGTTCACTTGTAGGGCTCCCTTATCATAGAGCCAATGAAGCTTGTAAAGTTTTTGGTAGGGTTCGATTGATAATTTCAACTATTGGACCATAAATGCAGAGGCTGCATTAGTGCAACTCCCATTGTCAATGATCAATGCGTATAGTGATTTATTCACCTTGCATCTAATATGGAAAAGATTTTCCCTTTGTTCATCTTTGGGTACAGGACTGATGCTCATCGTCCTTCTCAACATTAGAGTAGTTGGCATAAAGTTACCTTCCTCGTTGTAGATAACTTCCTCCTCAAATAGTTCAGTCTGTCCATCTTCTTTCAACTCCTCTACTTCTTCATCAGTATTGTAAACTTCAACAGTTGGCACCTCACTGCGAAACACCATTGTTAGCTTGTTTGAATGCTAAGTGACCATATGTCCAAATCTTTAGCATTTGAAACACTTGATCTCACTCATCTTCCTCCTTAAACTTTAGCCCTTCTCAAACTTCCTTGGGGGTTCCTTCTCCTTGGCTCGGGTAGCTTGAATGGGTTAGGTCTTAGCAACCTTACATGATTTCGTTCGTACAGGTCTGCTTGAAACAGCTTGGCTACTACTTAGTCGGTTGACTAGCGGTCGAAATGTTCCTATTTGGCATCTTTTTTTTCTCTAGGCGACTTGGATCGCGTCATCAAGCATTCCAATATCCAGGGTTTCTAGGATATTCCCAATCTCATACTTCAATCCACCAATGAACTGAGATATAGTTCGGTCATTTGGCTTTACGACTTTACATCGAATTATTAACATTTAGAATTCCTTAACATAAGTGTCTACACTCAATTCTCCTTGTCTGAGCTCATCCAATCTTTTGAAGGCATCCTACAGATAATAGCTCGGCACAAACCTCCTCCGCATAACTCTATTCATTTCATCTCACTCCTAATCTCTCGTTCTCTTTCCCTTCTTCGGGTGGCTTGTAAGTTCATCCACCATAAGGAGGCATAACTAGTGAACTCTAACACAGTAAGTCTAACCTTTGCATTGTCGGGCTCATCATGACATTCAAACTACTTTTCATTCCTATCTA
This sequence comes from Lumnitzera littorea, assembly GCA_024138015.1. NCBI lineage: Eukaryota > Viridiplantae > Streptophyta > Magnoliopsida > Myrtales > Combretaceae > Lumnitzera > Lumnitzera littorea. The sequence goes on from JAMXBB010000011.1 coordinate 55,935,217, forward strand.
CCCAATCTAGGTAATCCTTAGCATTACCACTTGTAGAAAAACTTGGGATACGCATCCTTAATCCTTCAAATATAGGGGCTTGTACATTTCTTTGTTTAGCTTCGTAGTACTCTTCTGTATCGTCATCTCCTTCCACTTCCTTAATCTTGTTAAGCACTAGCCTTCATCTTACATCTCTACCAATTCCTTCAGCTTGGGGTGGTCGAGCTAGGGCATTTACTTGGCCAAACTGACCATTGCCTCGTCCTTGTTGTTTACGTTCCTTAGTGGGGCTATTTCTAGCTTGTTACCTATTTTCTTAGATAACAGTCACTAAACTAGCTACCAAGTCAGTAAGCCTATCCAAGCGGTCACCCACTGACTGAGGCATGAAGCTTCCTTTTTGCCCTTGGCCATATTGAGTACCACTTTCTTGGTTTCTCAAAATTCCTTAAACACTTGAGTTTGATATTATTGGTTACTTCACAAAATTGACGTCTAATAATTCCACTTGGAGATCAATGACTAACACTATAATCACCATAATGATTACACAACAAATGAACTATCAACCATACTCTATTTTGTGTATCGGAAATAGGGGAAAACAAAGCATAGAACACTTTTCAACTGCTAAACTCTCAAGTTAACAATAGAATTGCTATCTCACAATAACAAACTACTCAAAGAACACAATAACAAAATCCAACTTCGAACATAGCTAAGCTCTGATACCAAGATGATTTAGATTCTATGGATGAATATATAGACCCAATATCACGCGTAACCAAAAGGATAGGTCTGGGCCGTAAGATGACTCAAAAAGTAAATGGTAGTCGAAGGTTGAGTAGGGGTTCCTGTGCACCAACGATAGATACGACGCATCAACGCCTCATACGAACTCATGTCACACTTGATATGATGCACAAGTATAATCGAGGGTCACTCACCACTAGTTCATACTCAATGAGCTAGATAAGAGTAGCTTAAGAGGGAACAAAAGTTCATTATGTTCTTTCTGTATGTAATTCCTTGTGGTTATTATATTATGCGAGTATTTATAGTACCTAATTAGGGTAAGTCTTAAATTCTAGAAAATTAGAAAAATGAATCCCTACTTGCTAAACAAAAGGAGAATAATTTACAAGGGAAGTATGAAATCATGCAAAAGGAACACCATCTGTTAAAAAGAATAGTACGGATGTCAAAAGGGATAGCGTGTGCACTTTTCACTCAATCTGTAGTCCTAATAACACTGTAAGCCAAGTAGGTGTGGGTCTTTAATTTGGTCTGGTTTGGTCTAGTTTGGTCAGCATCGGTTGTTCGGCACTTAGATTGTTAGGCTGGACAAGGGTTGGCTTGCGGGGACGACTCACATTTAGATCAACCTCGGATGGTTGGTTCCTGACAATTCTCAGCTAGGCCTTGGCACTATGGAGATGGTTGTATTCAAATGTGGTGCTTAGATTGGTATATAATGGAGGGTTCAGTTCGATATGTCAGCTAGTCACCTCGGCAACATCTTGGATAGTGTAAAGAGCAAAGTAGCTTTGCAGATCGAATTAGGGTAAGCACTGCTATCACGCCCCAAAGCTGCAGAGTCGTAATAACCCCGCTGTATAAACCATTCTAAGATAGAAGTTGGCCTTACAACTACTATCTTAGACCCGATCTACACAAGGCATCTACGATTAACCCGCTTTGAAGTAAACAGTTCATAAATTAAATAAATTGTTTACTTGTGAATTTAAGAAAAATAAATATTCACATTAAATTAATCTGAGTATATTTACAAGATTTAGCAATCTATTCACAATCTAATTAAGTAATTTGTAATCTAATGTTACAAGCTTTAAAATAATTCTAACTAGAAAATGAATTTGGTCTTCTATTTACATCCTCACTCCCCAGGATCCCGTAGTTGCTAGCGTCAAGGTGATTATAGGTCGCTTCATCGCTAGCACTTGCAATAACAGCTATAGAGATGTGAGCAACCACAATTTAGTAAGTTAGGATGGAGAACTTAAAACTATACCACCAACACAAACAAGGTTATTAACCAAATCATTAGGTGCAATACATGGTCAAGCAAATGCCATCACATGACGTTATCCGGCCCATTGTAAGATTAGAGAAATTGTGCTCGCTTTAATCCGAGTTGAGGAGTTGCCGTTAATACAACAGCTCACGACCAAACCCAGGCTTGTGCAATGGAGACACCGCTCCTCCCGCGACTTCCTTCGAACCATTGACTTCACCTTTATCACGACCTCCTCACCTATCACTTAGTTCGACTAAGGATGAAGAAAAGACCCATTATGCTATTTAATGCTATCTAGTGTTATCCTTTTTAAAAGGGTCGGTATTTGCTTGGAGAATCCTAGGTTTCCCTTAATGGGTTGCTATGCAAGTCCAATTTATGATTATAGGTTGTATATTTGATTAGGTTCAGTTTAGGGTGATCAATCATTTCATACAAATCATACAATATCAACCAAGTAGTAAATCAAAAATCATATCATTAGCTCAGAACAAGTACAACTAGTACAATTTCAAGCCTCCAAAATATAATACTGTATTAATCCCAACTTCCTTGGACTCTTCGCTTAATCACTCAAGATTCGACTCGCTCAAGCCATTGCCGATCATCCCTGTTATACCAACATTGTTTTAGTTTTCATATAACCGTTATAGATTAGTTTTTATCCTATAACACTTATTGTTATCTTTGGTTTAGGGTTTAATATGTCTAATTATTTAGGTTTTCAAATCTTTTACAATTATTCTCGGTTTAGGGCTAAGTTCGGGTTCAGTTTCCGCATTGATTTCTAAATTAGGTTCTAGTTCAATTTTTAAGTACTATTTTATACACAAACCCTAAAAACTCGTTTCAACCCATAATGTGAAATTAATCACATTATTTTCGAGTATATTAAATACCATAATTATCCTTAGTTAGTATTTTATTCCACCCGCTACACTTAAATCTTTATTAATGTACCAAATTTACTCTTGATGTGAGAAATTTTTACATTTTTTTTATAGTTACCTAAATTTAAGTTTTCTATTAGATTCATTATATATTCCTATTATTTATATAATATCAATTTTTATCCTAATATCTTCTATTTATTATATTTCCAATAATTACATATTATATATTATCACCTATTATGTACATAATACACATCTAATATTTCTATCACTCTAATTACCATCTCCCAACAACAATTAATATTTCAAAATGTCTAAATTCATTGCAAATTAGATTTTACACCTAATTACCCTAATTTACAAAATTAACTTAAAATTTACTATTTTTTCTTATTACTTATTTACTACATAATTACCCTAATAATTATATCTAACACCCTAAAGGATACAAATATCATACTTCATCAGATTTGAACATCTTAAAACATATAATGATTTACTAAATCAGTAATTAACCATTTAATTACTTAATTAACAAAAAATAACCCATTTTATTTTATGTATCATTTTAAGGCTTAAAAATTATTTAAAAATTTTAAAAATTAATTTTTGAAAAAGGGCTTTATGGCACTATTTTATATCTTCTAAGTAGTCTACACAAAAATTTTGGGCTCAAAACTACACTTCTAAGGTTATTGATTTCTAATCTTAAATATACTCGATTTTGTTTAATTTCTTAAGGACCATGTATCACGGGATATATTTTCATCAAAATAATATTTTTCCTAAAAACTACATACAAAAATATTGTAGAATAACAAGTTTCATAATTTTCTAAGAATATTTAATATTTTACAAAATTAAACAAAATTGGGTTGAAAATTAAACTCACTTGTGTGGGTGGCTCCGGCCACCATGGCCTTATCAGCCGGTGTAGGCGTTGCCACCACCGTGTTTTGGTGGTGGCCGTCCACTCCCAGGTGCTTGTCGGGTCTGAGTTCTCCTTAGAAGCCTTAACTGTACAGTTTTTTGTAATTTTTTGTAAAATCCTAATTTCCTCTCAATTTTGCCTCTCTCTAATTTTCTAAAATTCCAGACATCCAAAATGAGCTTCTAAAAAATTTGGGGTATTTATAGAGGTCTTGGGGAATTATTGTGCATTAATTAGACAAGATAATTATCTGATCTCTTCTTCTTCTTTTTTTCACTTTCTATTTGTTGCATTTTAATTGGTTAATTTTGTTTCTTCAATTCTAAATTTCCACGACCACTTTTTGGAATTTTCCTCTTTTTCTAATTTTTCTTTATTTTTCCTTAATTAATTATGAATTTTCTTTAATTATTTAGCAATATTTTAGCACATTTTGTGTTTTTTAAGTAATTACTCGTATTTTTACCTATATGTAAATTCATATATAGTACAAATAAATATTCCTAAATATTATTTAAGTTATTTTATGAGATTTAGTGTGCATATAATTTATCTCCAGTAATTCGTTAATTATCGGAATACATTTTACGCATTTTCGATAAATAACGAGTAATATACTTAAAATTTGAAAATTTTATATTTTTTTATTTTATTACTTATTTTCTTAAATTCAAACTTACGAGATTATTTTTATTAATATTTCTAGTTTTACTTTATAATTTAGGCTTGATTGGATCCTTTAGTCGATCGGATCCTTTAGTCGATCGGAACCTCGAGTAGTTAGTTATAAGGCTTATAACTGCTCCTCAGCGCTTAACTCATCTCGGACAGTTCAATGAACCACTTGAGAAAGCCCTCAGTCTTGAGAGTGTATGATCGATCCTTCATCCCTATCACTATGGGTGGCACTCCTTATCTTTTGTAAATGTTCCTTGTCGATGTATAAGGTAGGAGACCTACAGCTATTGGTATGGAGTAGTAAGCATAGCCTTAGATGAAAACCTTTCGACCTACGATGTTTATCATCTAACCTTCACTATTGACTTGTATGCTTGTTTCGTAAAATGGCTCTAAAAGTGTTGAAGAGAGTAGGTTTTATGTGGCTTCTTGTTTTGTAAGCCCCTAGCCTTCTTTTACTTTAGAGAGGGTGTGTCATCTAACCTTCATTATGGCTTCTTGTTTTGTAAGCCTTGTTGATCGCTTTGATTCATGGATGAAGAATGGTGTTCTTGCTAAGGTCTTCATCTTCTCTTTCATAGAAGTGCGGGATACAAGGGGATCTTGAATTAGAGGAGGCAGGTGCTCAAAAGGTGGCCTACGTTAAAGAAAATAGGTCTCATGGTAAAGTCGAGGAGAGGAGAGTTTTTTAGAGGACTTTACCTAAGGTTGAGCGATTTAGTGGTTAGATAAAAGTAGAGGTTGGTCGAGTTATAAGCGACCATAAGGGAGTTTTGCCTCGAGGAGGTTCTTTTATTTCCAATGAGAGCAAGAAGAAGGGAAATGAGTTGATGATTTCATTTGTTAACCCTAGCTAGGATGATAAGTTTGTCCTTGATTGAATATTTGTCGTTTGGAAATGGTTTTGATGACCTAGCTGTGTTTTTTAGCCTCTTCTTTGATATGCTTTTACCGAAAGATAGGTAGGACATTGAAGCAAGACTTTTGATATGCCTTTGGAGGGGAGTTAAGAGTTTTGTACCATGCCTTTTACATAGTAAGTATGAATTCTTGCATTTTCTTGCAAGTTTGTTCATTGTAGAGTATTAATGTCGTTCCCTTATAGGGTATTGGTAGTGTACATACTACAGTTGCAAAGTTGCAAGTTGTATCAAGTCATACTGACTGACTTGGTGACAAGCTGAATAATGTCATATAGGAGCACACCAACTTCAACAGTAGCTATGGGTTGACATAGCTAAAAATCAGTGCTAATATATCTAAGTAGAGGAGGCAAAAGAGTATAAGTTGGCTAGTTTGTCCAACATGGTGCTTGTCTAAGTTAGCCAACAAGTGGATTAGAGAGAAGGTTGGTGAGTTAGATGTTGCTTGGGAGGAAATAGATAAGGTCATGCTAGAAGCAACTTTTGCGTATATGTTGTATGGAGTCAAGGTAAGAGGAGGTGGATAATGTGGTTCTTGTTGTAAAGAGGATGCTCGAAAAGGAGGTCAAGAATAGAGCTCGCATTGAAGACTTGAAGAAGTGCATTCAAGAGTAGGATTGCCAAATTGAAGAAATGGAAGACCGTATGTACCATATGCTTAGGGAGTAGAAGGAGATGATTAATGAATACTTTGCTAGTGTTAAGTGGTAAGAGAACCAAACTAGGTTTGGTAATGCTCAGATGCAACATTTTTGTGGACCTATTTTAGAGAGGTATCCTAGTCTTGACCTTAGTTGGCTTGCTAAAAGAGTAACAAGGGATGATCTCTTTAGGGTTCGTGTGCCTTTAGTTCCATAGATTTTGTCAAGGGCAGCTACTTGGGGGGTAATGACAAAGAGGAGCCATCTAATCATTCACTGGATGTTGGTCACCAATCTCCTATTGAAGGTCCTTCTGATAATCCTCCCTTGACTATAGATGTCTTGATTCAATGGGGTTTTAAGATTCTTAGGCTCTTGATCCTCCACCATTTTGACTTTGTAATTGTATGTCATTTTTGTAAGTGTCATTAGTCTTGTTTATAGTGAATATCCTTTCTTTGCATAGTGTTTTCTCCACTTCTTGATTTGTTTTGCTCATATTTTGGCCTTTAGATCTTTATATTGGATACCATTAATTGAGTAATGTAGCTGCGTATGGGATTTTTAGTATTTTTAGTGTGATAACTTGATACAAATATTAGTCAGCAAATGATTATACTATGGTATCTACTTGTTAGGAGCTTGGCTTAGGGAGTAGTACATTGATGCCATTAAGTGGTTGTAGGGTTAGAAGGATGTGAGTCCATTTAATGAGTGCCTCAGTTATAGGCTAACTTTGGTAAGAGGACTCTTTCCTCTACCTTATCAAAAAGTGGGGACAACTCATTTTATGGGTCCTTTATAGATGACCTATTGTATGGGCCATTTAGCTTGTAGGTTATCCTTATGTATCTTTCAAGGAAGGTAAGGGGGTTTTTTTTATGCAACATTTGTAAGAAAGGTTTGCATGAAGACTACTTCTATACGCCTATCAAAAGGTGAAGGGTGGAAGTGTAGCCTTTAAAAGGTCGATTGAGCGTATAGATTACCTTTGTGTGCTTGTCTAAAAGCAATAGATTTAGAGATATGACTATTTTTATGGTCGTCTCTACTTAGAGACAAGGAATGTAAGATGACCATTAATAAGGGTTAATTGTGCTTATAAGCTACCTCAATGTGCCTACTGAAAAGTGAGAGATTTGGAGATGCAACTTTAGTTATGGTGTAATACCTTGAAACCCAGTTCTTTATAGCCTACCATGTGTCAATATTGAGATATATGACACGTAAAGGCTCAAAATGAGCTAATATACCACAACTGCAATTATTAAACAAACTACAGTGCCATACCCTTACTGAATAACTCCATGTCAACATATATGGTGGCTTTGTAAGTCTCACCTACACATCACCTGTTAGTAGTCATCACATTTTATGGAGTCTAATAGGCTCCAACAAACATACATGCAAAACCTAACACAATAGAGTCTCTCATGCTCTTGCTACAATACGCTTTCAAATACAAATTATTAAACATAAACAAATAAGGGTTTTATGCCCCCTATACATTCACAACCCTCGGAACACAAAGATAATGAAACCCTCTTACAATTCCTCATAGTAGGTGGAGTCATCATCATCTAAGTTGTACATTGAGTCATATCCTAAGTCATCATAGTAATCCTACATCTAAAAAAAAAGGTCCCCGAAGGGTAAGCAAAATATGCATAGTATGAAGGTTACACAATCACATATGCTTAAGTAAGCAAATAACTTATCACATACAAATGTAGAACATGCTAACACCAATCAGTTGATTTAAGTCCACACGCATCACAACTTTAGCATCTCAAAGCTTGGGGTAACTCATAGCCCTTGTCACACAATTCATGTAGACAATAATTATATTTGGTGTTGGGTACTCTCCAACACTTTAAAGTCATCAAACTACCTAACTCTAATAGGATAAACTCATTACGCAACTACACTCAGGATAAATGCCACCTACCAATTCCTGAATGCAACCCTAAGATCATTTGTACTCTTTGTCCCTTATGCCCAGCAAAACACACTTAACACAATTAACATTAGGATCATATGCGATTAAGTTTAATTTCAGCCTATAACTAATAAGTACATAGCATCAAACATAACCTCGTACTTGAGGATAACACTTAATTTCTTAAGCAATGTGTTTCGATACTAGAACCTAAGTAAAGAATACAACTCACTAGTATCAAGGTCCTAATTCCATGTTGAAATAATCATGGAATTATTATGGTTCATGACCCATCAATAGTAACATAAGTAATTAGGATGTTATGTGATGTTTAATTTGTGTTTAATCATGGTCTAATTTGATAGGAAGAGGTTTAGAGTTAAAATATACAAGTTTTGCATGTTTCTGATCAACTACTATTAAGCTGGTAGTAAAGAACACCGTCAGGCTGATTTTGGGAATAGAACCGAAACAAAGTTGCAAAGGAGAGGCCTTTATGGCTAGTTGACATATAGAAATGCCGTTAAGCTACTATTGGCCTAAACCCATTCCAAGTCGATTTGGTTGTGAACCAGCAGGTCAATTCTTGTCACCATGTGTGGACTCGTTTCCTTCTTCGCTCGAATTCACAAAACCTTTCCTACTTTTGAATATTTCTTCAACACCACATCCATCCTTATCATTAAATATTATTTTTCCCTCTTTATTCAAATTTATAACTTTTAAATTAGACTATAATAATTTTCATTACAAATCTTTTAGGTGGAAGAAAACTTACTTGTGTAAAAAATCTCTTCGAGAGTTGCCTTACTTCTTGTTTTCTTAAAAGAATCCATCAAGAACACCTTAAAACATCAACATCTCCCAACATAAACGTCTACACTTCTCATTTCTCCCATAATTATTCAAGAACTTTACTTACCTACAAGTTTTTCTCCTTTAAAACTTGAACTACTATAGATTTCTTTCCAAAGAATCCACTCCTTCTACAGTATCCAACAAGACTCATGTCAAGAATGCCTAAAAATAAAAGAAATTGAGGAAATATAGTGATTCCATGGTCTTGCTTTCATTTCTGTCAATCTCTTGCTATGGTCCTGTAGTTTCTATTTGGAAGAAGAAAAGTGTCGTTCAAGAAGGGGGGTTCAACACATATACGTTATTCTATTTGATAACTACTAATGCCTTTTGAGTAGGCATTGACAAAAATACCTTACCCTTTTAATTCAATAACTTAACTACCACCATTTTAATAATTAATATTATTTTAATTATTTTATTAATTATGTTTCTTTTTATAAAATATCAATTTATTATACATTGTTAGCTTTGCCTAGAGGTGAGGAACTTAAGATGATCTTTTGTAAGGGTTAGTTATACTTGTAAGCTACCTATATGTGCCTGTTGGAAGGTAAGAGGTCTAGAACTCGACCTCTATTAGAGTTCAATTCTACCTTTATGCTTCCTTTACACACTTGTTAGGAGGCTAGAGGTTTAAGAGTTGACCAGAAGTGTAGCCAAGTACTTCTCATTGATTTGACTCAAATTATGAGAATGATTTTATTTATTGCTTAAGTGGTTCGGTACATTATAATATTGGTGGACATTTGTCTAAGGTCCTTTTGGTATTGGGTGTTAGCTTAGCTTATGACTCCTCATGTGGCTTAAGCGAAGGCTATTGGGGAACAAGCATTATGCTCTAGTTAGCGCACTTAGATGTTTCATTATAGTCCATGAATTCGTAGGGATAGAGATGTCCTATGGCATCCTTAATAGCATTTTTCAACTAGAAGAAGTTAACTATTTAAAGTCCCTATGGCATGTTGGTGTGCCTTTTATCTAGCTATGGAATGAAGTCTTAATCTTAAACTTTCACGAGGATTTGATCTTGTGGTTTAAGGAGTTGGTGATTTTCTTTAAAGGTTGGAATGTGCTCTTTTCCTGAATGATTGTACCCTAAAGGTTAGACTCATCTATCTAGTATTTTCTATAGATCGAGGATCAAGCCATTTAAATGAAAGTGGTCATATCTCTTATCTCTTTGTTTATCTGATAATTTGTGCTCGAATAGTCTTTGGGTGAAGATATTTTCTTCCTAAGCAATGTACTTAGCTACTTAGAGTTGGAATTAGACAAAGGTGTATGGCCTATAATTCATGATAGAGTAAAAGAGTTGGCAATGGTCTTGTAATCCTCAAATGGCGGAGTTGAGTGCTATGCTATGTTAAGATTCGAGATCTCAATCACGACAGCTATAAATCCAACAATGTAATCTCTAAGTGTCTCTTTTGCTTACTATTGTATGAGACCAAGAGACGAGCTATCTTTCTCTGGCTATTTGCTAAAATGAAGTGTTGGAAGACTGCTTAGGAGGGTTCTTTGAAGCTAGATATAGACTTTTGGCTAGATTCCTTAGTACTTAGTTTAAGCTGCCTTAGTGAGGCTACTAGAGAAAAGCTTTCCATGTAATGGCATTGGAAGCACCAAGGAGATAAATATGAGCTTAGTAGTAAGATAGGTACACATCAGGATTGGTAACTCCGTCATAGAAATTAAATCGAGGAATTTGTATTTGTATAGGAAACAGCTTGTCTCGAACCATATAGACAAAGGAGATTAACATATTGTGTACTTTTCCTTGCTGTGGTTTGATCCTTTGATCTCTATGAGATGATTAATAATGAGATTGATTTGATCTAGCCGAATGTTGTCGAGCAGTCATTATGGAGGTAGTGTTAAGATTACTTTGCTAGGTATTAATAATTCTATTTGCTCTTTGTTGATTGAACATTAGGTTATAAAGAAGAGTTGTTATCCTTTTCTTGAGTTAAAGAGTTTGCACCAAATTTTCGTGGGAGATCTATGATTTTTACCTTGAGGCAATGGTTTTCTTGTAAGATCTCTACCATTCATTGTTCTAAAGGAGAAAACCAATCGTTATTATGAGGTTGTACCTTTGATTGAAGGTTTTGGTCAAGATAGATAGTATCTTGTAGATTTGATAGAGGATTATTCATTGAGGAGATATTTGGTTCTATGTTCGAGCTTTGGCCATGAATTTGTGTTCAAGTCATAAATAGTGGGTACCAAAATATTCATGGTGTTATTCTTGATTTATGTATCAAGACCTCTAAGGAATGGAATTTTCCTACAAGAACAAGTAAATATGAACTATCAAGGGACGCCGGAGGTGACCTTAACATGTGCACTCTTACTCTCAAGTCAATAAGGGTGATTGAAAATAATTAACCAATGAGAGAGTAAGAGAGAGTATCCAAGATCTAATCCCTTTACCTGAATAGGTTGCTTCTTATTTATAGAGGGTATCGTGAATTTGTTAGGTTGTTAAAGCTTGTGGGTCCCACCTTACTTGAATAGTGGTAGGAAGGACTTATTCCAAACATCTCCTTTACTCTCATTTTGTTGGGCCTACTATTTTAAATTTGGGTGCCTATAGTAAGCTAGGTTGAGCCTAATTTAAGGAGCCTGTTCCTATAAAATTCACTAACATACTTGTTTTAAGGTTAGTAAGTGTCAACTTTTAAAAAAGTTAGGGGTCTACATAATTTTTAAAGTTTTAAGGACAATTTATGCAATTTATCCTTTAAATTTTATATTATATATATATATATATATTTTTTTTTTCTTTGTTTATAAGTTGTTACCGTGAAGGTTTTTCCTTTCTTATTAATTTTTTTATAGCGAGTCTAGACATAGTGGGTCAATAGGTCCAATTTCTTAGACTTGTTTAGGACCTATGTCATGATAGGTTGTCCCACCCCATTTGTGTGGTTCTAAGTCCAAGTCCAGGTTAGTACTTAGTGATGTGGTTCTAGGTCAAGTATTGTGCTAAACCTACACAGCCTATGCCTTGGTTTAGGTAAGGAGTCATAGGAAAATATCTAAAAATTATAACTTGAAATCTTGACAGAATTATAATGGTGAAGGAAGATAGGTTTTAACAAGGTAAATAAATCTAAATCCTAATATTAGAAAACTAGTGAACAACTGACAAATGTAACTACGGACTAAGAAAGGTTATTAATGACTAATGGACATTCTATTAGGATATGGTTGATTTAACCTTAGGTATCACTAACCTTGATAACTAGTGAGAGATATTGAACATTTATATGTATTGGGGGCAATAATAAGCTGCCCTATATCATTACCATTCGATAGGTTCATCTTATCTCTCATAACTGAGAACTTGAAATTACTTAGGTGATAACCTAAAATTTAGGATTGATAGAATTAACTCAAGTTGCTTTGTCTTATAAGCACTTGTCACACAGCAAATTGTCTCGTGTGTCAAAATCAAAAGGGCTCTAATTTGGTTGATGATTTAGATTTCTTAGAAAAATCAATATAAGTGATATACTGAAACACTCTAGTCAAGTTAAAATAGTAATTAATAAAGTAGTAAAATAATTTAAGTTGTATCAGTAGAAATCGCATTCTAATTGGAAAAAAATTATCAATTTATTAACTTTCAAGCAATTCCAGATTTATTCTAAAGTGTATCTTATATAAAATATGTTTAATTTAAGATTTCGATTATATTTTTCTAAAACACTTATTTTATGTACATATTAAATAGATTAATTTTATTTTACAAATAATATATATGTTTTTATTAGTACACTATATCTTTTTATATTTTATTCCTTACCTTACTTTCCTAATATTCTTATTTCTTTCATTTTAATTATATTTTATTTTTCTAATTTACTTGAACATACCTTATTTTCTAGAGCATTGTACAACATTTTAGATCCTACTCAAAACCTACCCTTAACCCTACCAAGAAGTTTGTTTGCCTGTTGCAAACAATTCTTTCTCTCTCACTCGTCATTTTCTTTTCTCCTCACCCTCTATCTTCTTCTTCTCTATCACTCCCTTGTCACCCTCCCAGTTTTCTTTCTCTTTTGGCCAACCCTATCCCCTGACAATCCCCCTCTCAATCCCTCAATTTCTCCCATCCCTCATTCTCTCCCCTACGAATTCCCTTCCTCTCCCTCTCAATCTCTTCTCTTTCTTTCTCTTTTCTCCTCACAAACCCCCAACCCCTTCCTTAACATCATTCTCTTGGACCTCCCCATTTGCCTCACCATCTCTCTCTCCTTGATTCCTCGCAAGCCAATCCTTCTTTACTGTTTTCCTCTTTCGCTCTCACTCTTAACGTCAACTAAGCTTTTATTTTCATTGCAAAGTTTCCCCGCTTCCTGAATCATTAAGTCCAGCTCTTGCCAAGCTTCAATGGAGCAGTTTCTAGACATCCGCGGTACCGTCCATGCTCTACAGCAATATGCCATTTCCATTCTTAGTGAGTACTTTATATACTTCACCGATTCAACTTCGTTCTTGTATTGCTATATAAACAAACAAATAAATAAAGTATCTATTCCTGTGTCTATTGACTTTGTCTTGGCTCTTCATTCCATGACCGAAGTTGTGACTTTGTTTTCTTTCATTTTCGACTTTCGCTCATCACCTTCGACTCCATCCTCGTCGAGTTACCTGAGCATCTCACCAAGTCAACTCATCTCCTAGGTTCGTGAGGTTGCTAACCAGAGATTTTTAGGTGACTTTTCCTTCTTGGCTCTAGTAGTTTTCTTTTCACTAAGGATGATGAATTCGCCTTCGACAAACTTACATATTCCAATTAGTGTTCTATTTTATTGTTTGTTTATGATATTAATGCTATAATACATAACGTACCGTTTATTGTTTCTTATATTTAATTCGGTGTAATATTTTGAAGTGGTACTTTAAATGGTAGTATAAAATATTAATTATAAGTATTAAAAGCACATCGAAGTTTGAGTTGAATTTATTTCATTTTAAGGTTGTACTATAGTAATTGATTTTAAAATAACATTAAATACGTTCTTTATTAATTAGTGAAGTTGTTATATATATATATATATATTGGGTTAGGCAAGCTTCGTCATAGCTAATTATCAATTGAACATGAGCTACACTATTAGTCGGTTTTGCCTTTGGTATTCAGTAGCTATACCCTCCAGCGTTTTGGTAATTGAGAAGGATTAATGGTGAACGCATTTCCTACATGTGATATTTAGTAATGCATAGTGACTTGTGGTAGAATAATATATTAATGATTTAATGACATCCATTAAAGTTCATTTAAAGTAAAATGGTTTAGGTTTGAATCCCTTTCTATTGAACCAATTCAACTAACTATTTTAATTGGAACGTTTAACTAACAAAATTATTATAGCAACAAGTAGTAAATTAATAAAAGATTCATTAATAATAAATAGGTAAATACTTATTTAATCATTACACAAAGATTAACATATATGCTTGTTCTTAATTTTAAATAGATTTATGCTAAGTATCGAGTTTCTTCCTTGTTAGGTGGTTAGAGTCTTTTCATATGGGACTTAAAGTTTTGGATTTTCAATTAATTGTCAGGTTGTCGATTTAGGTTCCATGGTTGGTTCGGACTTTGTATTTGGTTCAAATTTAGCTTTCTAAGTACATAGTGCTTGATTGCTACTTGTGTTTGTTATAACTTAGAATATAACTGGACTAATTTATATATAGCCTAATTGACCTTGACTGCTAGTTGTGCTTGACCCAGTCACTCTAAAGGCATGCAATGGCAATTCCCTAGAGAAGCAACTATTAATCATATGCGGAGATTCTCTAGTGGACTTTTTTATGAGATGATGCAGCTAGAATATTAGGTTTCTGGTGTTTGAACTCTAGACTTTGGGCATAAGGAAAATAAAGGAAAACTTATATTATATCGACTTATATATATGGATAAAAATTAAGGCATGGCACGGTCATGAGTACCCCTGTATTGTATATTTGCCTAAATTAAAGATAATCAAACTATTGTTTGCTTATATTTTGTTATGGTTGTAGTATATGCATGTGTATGTTTTGGACTTGGCATCCGTGTGTGTTTGTGCACCCATACTAAGCTTCAGCTCATTCTTTATTCTTTTACAACTGCAAGTTGATTCCATATGTTTACATTAAGCATGGATTTTTCTATCATTGGACTGGGAGAGAAGCAATAGCTCAGTATGTTGTAGCAAATCATGATCTAATTATTTAGTATGTTTGGGGCTAAAGTAACTCGCCTATAAGTCACTTGAATTGATGTATTTGGAGATTTGTTGTTTTGTATGTGATAAGTAGTTGTTAGAAGCGATTTTGGAGATTATAGATGGTTTCAAAGCCTTAATGTGTTCCTTAATAGCAGGGATACGTAGCGGGTTATGGTGCCCTCTGGTTCTAAGGTGTTACATATATATAAATATGTATATCATGCATATACTATGTACGTGTTTTAAAATATATAGTATCTCATTTTCAAACCAAACTTCAAAGATTACAAACAATTAAAATCAACCATTAAATTAATAGTAACTTTACAATAAAAATAACAATAAGAAGTAACAATAACAATCTAAACTTCTCTTTCTTGGCTCTTTTAGCCTTATATTTCCATCCATGATTACTTTATGCATTTTGTTTAAAATCACATGTATAACCCACCCTCAATTATCAAATTGGATTACTCTTTTAGGGAACATTTTTTTTTTTTCTCTTTAATATGATAATGCACCATTCTTTAATTATATGTTTACCAAAATAATATATAGAAAAGATTAAAACATAAATACATGTATGAAGTAATCTTACATTTTCAAATGGAGCTTCAAGATCATAGAGAGTTGGAATCAACCTTCAAATTAATAGTTATCTTACAATAAAAATAACAATAACAAAGCAACTTCTCTTTCTTCTCTCTTTTAACCTTGCATTGAATTGCATTTTACTTCAAATCACAAGCATAACCTACCTTGAATTGTCAAACCGAATTACTCCTTTAGGGAGCTTTATTGTTACTCATTTAGTATAATTTTACGTGGCTCTTTGATTATGTATTTACCAAAATAATATATAAGAAAGATAAAACTATAAATATATATATATTTTATACAGTTAAATTTCTAACAAATTATTTTAAAGTTATACTTGTTTATCCATTATGTATTCAAGTTTAAAAAAAATAAAAACCAGAGAAATGTTTCTTCTTTCAATGAATAAAATATGTTTCTTAAATAATTACCTTTTAACAAGCATAGACTATTACTTCCCCTCCTACTCTCATTCCTAAATCACTAGCTTCACGATAAGATTTAGGAGAAAAAAGTAATTTTACCTATCAAGACCCTATAGAGAGCCTAGTAAGATTGTCTAAAATTTTCATATTATGTGTACACTCATGGTACGAAAACCACCTTATAAATTAGAGATTACAAGACTTTAAATAATTAATTGCTAGAGTTTATGATCTTAAATTTATTAACTCGTAGAAAAATATAAATAATTATAAATATCCAATATTTCACAGTTCCTCAAAACTGTAAAGAATTAGTATCCTCTACCAAATAATAAGAATGGGTAGTAAAGATCTAATATTCATATTTATCGAAGTTGTAGAATCTACATATATAAAGGTAGTATTTACATTTAAAGTTCAAATCAACTATATAATCTATATCCGAATCTATCTCTAATTCTAACTTCTAAAACTTCTCAATACTTACACTTAATGGTCAACTCTTAACCCTTGTCCAATCATCTATCAACTTGTAAAAGAAAACTATTGAGGAGTAAACTATAAGAGATTAGTGAGATATCTCTCGTACTATATTGGCAAGCGAGTTATGAAACAATTTATTAACAAACATATGAATGCATGAACAAATAATATACCAAACAATATATGTACTTGATCGATATTGCATACAACATTAGATTTAATGCCTTTCGCAATGAAGGTTGGAGATACATCGACACCAATCACAACTAGGTTCTAGCACCTAGATTTTTTAATCATAAACTTAAATTTCGTATTTCACAATATACATTTTCATTTCAAAGAAATCTAATGGTATACAAAATCCTAGGTCTAGCAATGAGGTGGTCCCTACGGTCCATGCTCACATCTTACAACGGAGATCTCTAGACTCGATTCGACTCTTAACTAGAGGGTTGGCGTCTTTAGCACCTAGTAAGCTCGTGGGATAAAGTGAGGTCATGTTGTACGAGTATATTGTACTAAAACACTTTAATTCAACATATAGAAATAACTCTCGTATGACCTCTCTTTACCTATGCATGAGGTGACGACTAAAATAAGTAATGTAATGCATGGTTGATGCATGATCTTTTTAATTTAAGATAAACCAAGTATAATTAAGTCAAATTATTGGATGATCAATCAATATTAGTAAACCATTCAAATCACGCAATAGTTAATCATACAACCAAATCTTCAATTGTCATATTTAACAGTATGTTGCACAATAATCAACTAATATCAGACACATATATAACCTGAACCCCCATGCATCAAGTTATTAATATTTAATTTATATGCACTAACTACAAACACAAAATAAATATAGAATTATTGAGAGTACTCACTTAACCAAAGCTAATATGAATCCCAGTGGTCAATAGGCGGCTTGCCGTCTTGATCAGTATTTCCTAATGAATAAAAATGAAAGAAACCTAATAAGTATACTAGAAGTGGTACTAGATGGCCTAACTAGCTTATTATGTACTTTATGATTCCCATTTTCCTATAAGCATTAAATCGTATGTAACTTTCTCATTTTATTTTTTATCTTTACATTCTTATAGTAAATTCTTATTGAGTTTAAGTGTGATTCTTTGGTAATAAGGTTTAATTAAAATTTTCAGTATTATTTTATATTGCTTAACTTATTTATTGTGTTGTTTAAAAAATATTATTTTATTTTGTTGTTTAAAAAAATATTATTTTATCATATAAGTAATAATGTCCAACTTAGTAAATATTATACAAATTCGGGTTTTCTCATTTTTCATAAGTTTTATATTAATATATTGTTATATCGTGATTTAATTGTGATTGCTACATATAGTGGGATAAATAATAGTATATCAAGATAAGTGAGATAAAGTAATAAAGTTAGGTGGAAATAATGTAATTGTACATTTAAATAACTAAAACTTTTAGATCAATCATATTGTAGTATTCTTCTAAGATTATATTATACGTATATGTATTCCTATACTCAATTCATTTCCTATAATTGTATGATTTTAACTTACTGTTATTATTACTATTATCATTATTATTAGTTGTTTTTATCTTTGTTGTTTTATATTAACATTTATTGTTATTGCATATAAAAGCATACTTACTTTAGAATGCTTTGACTTTTAAGTACATATGGGTACGTTTAACGTTTTAACTGTTTAAAGTACATTGTGTCTTATAGCTATATCTTATTAAAATGTCGTCGTATGTATTTATCGATTTTTCTTCAATGGAAAGTATATATATATATATATATATATATATACACTTGTAATTAATTGAGTTTGGGTAACTCTTTATTTGGTTAGAGTTTAAGATTTTATTACATGAATATTGTACCAATCCACTTATATCTTTCGGTTTTCTCTAAATCTTAAATTACATATAATTTTTCCATTTTAACTCATTATTTATAAACTTATAGTTGATTTTTATTGTTTTGGAACATATATTCGCACAATGAGCTTTGTTTTGGATATTAAAACCCACATTTTCTGAGATAAGCTTAAATTGTTATAAATTTAATTATTTTAAGTCAAATACTTTTATTTATTAACTTTTGAGTTTTCTTTATTATTTTACAACTTAATTAATTTCTAAATCTTATATTTTTGTGATTTCTTTTTTTTTTTTTAGCTTTATCTTATGTAGACTTCATTTTTTTCCTATTTTAAGCTTGATTTACTATTTATTGTAATTTTGTTATTATTATTATTAATTTGTTTAATTAATTTTATTATTATTCTTTAATTATTTTGAAGTTTTTGGTTTAATTATTTATTTGGATATATTTGCTGATGTGGCATGTTTTGATAGGTCCATGTGACACTTTATTAAGTTTTCTTGATTTTTTTATATTTCTTGAATTTTATATTATTATTAAGTATATTTATATATTATTATACTTAATTAATTAATAGATTATGGGTCTTGATTATGTATTATGGGTTTCGGCGTTAAATGTGTATATGTATTTTATTATATTCTATGTACTTATATTTAGTATTTTATTATATGCACTTATACACATATATGTGTGTTGCTATTCTTCTTTATACCATTACACTTAATATATTAATAATTATACTCATACTTAATAAACTTAGTATATGTACCTATACATGTATACATACGTATATCTATACATACATGCATATGTATGTACACATATTTATACTTATGATATGCCTTTATTATATGTATTTATGCACATGTACATCTACATGTACACGTATTTATACTTAGTTTTATACATACTTGCATGTATGTATATATATATATATATGTATTTTTATATTTTCTTAATGTATTCTTAAGAATCTTTCAATATATAATATCTATACAACATACTCATATTTTTAGTTTTATACCCACACATATACATATATATGTATTGAGTATTCCTTCTATATATCTTTGTATGCTTACTTTAGTATGTATATATATGTGTGTGTGTGTGTGTGTAGGCACAAGTATATGTACTTATATGTATATGTTTTGTATTTCTTATCCATTCACATATACATACACGCTTATTATTCCTTACTATAATCCATATGTATATATAAATATATATATTTTATATAAGCATATACATTTCACTAAATATAACATTAACATATATATACATAACATAACAAGGAAACATGTATGACTAATTTAGAAATAAAGATAAATAGAATATATGAAAGAGATAAATAATTAATTGTTTTTAGGAATATTTGGAGATGACTTTCCTCCTCTTGCCCACCTTTTGCCTTTTGATGTTGGTTAAACATAAGGTTGATAGTGTATTAAAATTAGAATAATACGTGAAGAAAACAAAAAAAAAAAAAAAAGAAGTTAAAAATGAGAAGGGAAGGAGAGAAGTTGTCATCCCAATTTTGAGGAGGAAGTAGGTCGATTATACATGTAATTTGAAGACAAATCAAGAAAACAAAAGCATGTTCTAGGGGGATACATGGAGCTCACGGCTAAGAAGAAAAACGGAAGGAAAAAGAAAAGAAAAAGTAAAAGAAAAAGAAAAGTTAAGGGAATCAAATGCATTTGAAAATGACATGTTGACTTGGTCAACTCCTAAAATATTATATGTATTATATATAAATAATTTGAAAATAAAAAGAAAATAGAGAAAAANGGATACATGGAGCTCACGGCTAAGAAGAAAAACGGAAGGAAAAAGAAAAGAAAAAGTAAAAGAAAAAGAAAAGTTAAGGGAATCAAATGCATTTGAAAATGACATGTTGACTTGGTCAACTCCTAAAATATTATATGTATTATATATAAATAATTTGAAAATAAAAATAAAATAGAGAAAAATATGAGGTAAGAGGAAAAATAGAAAATCGAATGTAATAAATTAGTAAAACATATATTAGAATTTCCTTACATATTTCTAATCCTATAAATAATATTTAGAATAATAAATAACATAACTATAAGGTAAATTATAAATTATGTTATTAATATCTACTATATATTGTCTAAATAACAAATAAATATCTAAATTGATATAATACTAATTTATCTATATAAATATAAGGTTAATATTAATTATAAAATAATATTATAAATTTTTATGGATTAATTTAATACTTTTACATTTATGCACATTTAGAAGTTATCCCTAATTATTCGTTAGCGATTTTACGCAATTTACACATTATTAAATTATTTGGCTCAATTAAGATTTTATCACCTTCATAGTAAATTGGTACATTTATAAGCTTAAAGTTATAATTTTAGGGTTTTCATCAGGTTCAGGTTTTTATCAAGTTTGAGGTTAATCTCTTAAAGTTATACATGTTTAGGGTTTTAAGTTTTTGTGCATGATTAGAGTTTCAATTAATAAGTTTGAGTTTTTTATACTTATTTTGAGTTTCAAATTTAAAATTTTAATTGGTTTTAAACTTATTAGCTCAATTAACTTAGAGAAATCATTTACAGTACATGGATTCAATTCTATACTCAGAATGCTAGATTTGTAGGGTTTACATTACCAAATATTAGGTTTAAAAATGAAAATAAATCAAATATAAATAAGAAAGATTCTCATACAAAAATTAGATAGTTTGCAACAACTCACCCACTTTCCTATAATAATTCTTCTCATTCTTTATAGCTTTTTCAATGTTTAGTTGTATTTTAAGCTCATAATTGATATTCCATAAGGAATCCCTATTACAGAAAATACTATATAGCCAATCATTGCTCTAATAAATGAATAACTATTCAATGCTGAATTTAACTTCTTCTTTTCTACCCTAAAATACCCTTAACAAAATTAATAAATGAAAAGGAAATACTGATTCACAATTTATTACAGTTATATTCCATTTTTCAATTATAATTATTACATAAAACCTTATTCCTTTTAGTAAAGTGAATAAGTTATAGCACCAATGCAAAATTGATACAAGCCATATAGCTAATATTGGCTTGCTACTTTTGGAATGTCCAAGTAAAAACAAACAAAATAAAAAGTCTAAATATTATCTGTGCTTTAATTTCCCTAGTAATATAATATTGTGTTAAGAATAATAAAAGAACTAAGAAGAAAGTGAAGTGAGAAAAAGAAATGGAGTGAAAAGAAAGTGAAAGGAAAGCCTTTGATTTGATATGAAAGGAATGGGAAAGAAAGATTTTGTGTCATTCTTTAATTATTTAGTTACTAAGATAATATATAAAAAAAGTTTAAAATATAAATACAAATATGGAGTGATCTTATATTTTCAAATGGACCTTCGAGATCACAGAGAATAAAATTAACCATCAAATTAATGGTGACCTTACAATAAAAATAATAATAACAAGCGACAATAACAATATAAACTTCTCTTTCTTCTCTCTTTAGTCTTGCATTTGCATTGTGCTTGTGTTTAGCATCAAATCACATACACAACCAATCTCCAATTGTAAAATGAGATTACTCTTTTTGAGAAATTTTGTGTCATCCTTAAAGTACGATTTTCCATCACTCTTTAAATATGGGTTTAACCTAATAATAAATAAAAAGATAATGTATAAAAGCATATATGGAGTGAATTTACATTTTCAAATGTAGCTTCATAATCACATAGAATCAGAATCGGCCATCAAATTAATAGTGATCTTATAATAAAAATTAATAATAACTAGTTAAGAGCCTACGTATTGATTAAATAAATAATTTTTTTCAAATAATCATACTTGATAAATATAAAATTTTAGAATATTAAAATCATATTCACATATTATTAGTAAGAAAATCATACTATGTTGAATGAATGGAGATCTGAAGTTTTTTTTTTTTTTTATTTTACTTTGTGCTTTTGAAATGACTATTATTTATTAAATATTGAACATCAGATCTGAAAAGACAAAATTTCATATAAAAAAAAAAGTAATTCTAAGAGAAATAACTTATTCCGTATTTATTTTCTTAGCTGCATTGTTAAATTGTTATTTGTTTATATTATCATGATCTCGTCTCTTTAGCTGAGATTGTTTGGCTTCAAATTCTAAAGAATTATTTTGTGAAGTAGATGGTGATTGATTGATAATTTTTCATTGCATCATCTATACAATAAAAAATGAAATAGAATTTGTATTCAGTATTTATAAAACTCTAAAAAGAAAGAAGTCAAATACAAATGTATAATAACTAAAACGATATTTCACATTGGTCTCGACTGAATAAATGATTGAGAACAACTTGTCAATGCAATATTGTTTTATGTTTTTTTTAAATTGTAGTCATTCAACTTTAATTGAAAAATAAATCTCTATTTGCATAGCTTATGTATCTGGATTCGCAATTTGAATGTTTCATCTTATATTATTTATAGAAGCAAAATTATACTGTATAATAGCACATTTATGAAATTAGAAACTGTATATTTTTCATAGCAAATTTAATAAATACTTGAACTTGTTTTATGATGCTTGTTAGTACATAGTTTTAAGAGCTTTTCAACCTCACAATCAAACATAACAAATGTAGCTGTCTTTGTGCTATTAGTTACTACCATCTATATTCGATACCTTTAAAATTAGGAAAAATAGACTATATAAGAATCTCAAGACACTCTATCTTATACTAAAAAAGCGCTTTAAACTTAAGTACAATACTTAGTCTATGTTACTTTCCCATATAAGACTGTAATATTATATTACTTTTAGTATGTCTGAGCAAAAACAAATAAACTATAAGTCTAATTTCGCATCAATACTTTCCCTAATACTATAATATTGTGTTGAAAAGAACAAAAGAGTTCGAAAGGAAATGAAGTAAAAGAAAAGAATTAGAAAGAAAAATAACTGAAAGGAAAGTTTTTGTTTACACATAGAAGGAATGGAAAAGAAAGATTTTACACTATTCTTTAATTGTTTTTACCAAAATAATATACAAAAAAGATGAAGTGTGAATATATATGTAACGATCTTAGATTTTTCAAATAGAGTTTCAATATCTCATAGAATTAGAATCAATTATCAAATTAGTAATGACTGTACAATCAAAATAACAATAATAAGTATCAATATCAATGCAAACTTCTCTTTCATCTTTCTTTAGCCTTCCATCTTCAATCCCCATTGCGTTTTGCATTTTGCTTCAAATCACAGGTATAATTCACTTCTACTTGTCAAATCACATTAGTCTTTAAGGAACCTTTTGTCTTTTTAATATGATGTTGCATCATTTTTTAATTATGTATTTACCAAAGTAATGTATAAAAAGATGAAAGTATAAATACATTAAATTTCTAACAAATTATTATAAAGTTAGACCTATTTTATCATTTATTTTACGCAATCTTTAACACCTATCTCCCCTCCACCACATCCTTACCACTCCACTACCCCTAAATATATATATATATATATATATATATGCTTCTTTTTTCAATGAATGAAATTCATGTCTTAAATCTCTTTTTTAAAAAAAATACGTAAAATTTTACTTCTGACGTAACTCTCATTCGCCAAATACTATCTTTATGATAAGAAAAAGAGGAAAAACAATTAATCTAACATCAGGTTTGAAACCAAAATAGATCAAATACAAATAAATTAGTTTTTCAAATAGATTAGATGGTTTACAAAATGCCAAATGACAAACTGATATAGGTAACTGCTGTAATTTGTGCACAATATGCCAAGATACTTTTTGATGTATTTATGGATATTATTTATAAAAGGTAAGTATTTATTATAGTTATATATTTTTCTACTAGTATATATTTTGCAATAAAGTTCTATAAATAATTAGAGTATATATTGAACTATAATAGAGGTATATTATTAGTAAGATTCCATTATATTGTATTGTTTGAAAGTTATCTTTAATGGGATAAATATCTGGAGGGGATATAGATATTTATACTAACACGATCTATAACTAAGGTCATTTTCATTGGACCAAGAGAAAGATATCCAAGTTATATAAGTGAGTGTTCAAAATTAAGTGGGTACACTAGATACGACCTGCTAATAGAGGACCGTACATGTTTAATGTTATTGGCCCCTCCTCTAAATGAATGAGTGTAAATAATCTCTAAACTTGATACCTTCATATATCTTATATATGAAATGTTATTCTTTAATGCCGTTAAACACAGTTTTATTTAGATTGTAAATAATATGGTTATTGGAAACAACATAAAATATAGAGAAGATAGTAACGAGTTATGATATAATTCATCATTCTTTTGGATCAAGGAGTCGACATCTAGGGCCACTTGATTAAGATAATAGTGACTTGTAAGCTCGTGGCCATAACAAGTATTATTGAGTTTATTTTGTCTCGAAAACTAAGTAAAATGATTAAACATTGATGACATAACATGCAATGGTTTAATCATGATATCATTTGATAAAAAAATTTAATTACGCAATAATCGATTTACAATGGTTTCCCGTTTACATATTTTTTATTACGTTGGATGATTGATAACTATTACTAGACGATTACTTTGTTTTATGTTTAAATAGATATTACCTTTGTGTATAGAAACCTAGAGGGTTGTACACTATAGTGCAATTAATAGGAGCAAAGTTTTTATAAGAAATTTTAGTGGATAGGTCAATATTTATTTTGAAACTAAAATAAATTGATATGAAATAATAAATTAGAAGTAATTTATTTTATCACATAGTCTATATTTACGGTTAAGTACCTTTTAAAGATTATGTATTTTATTATTACCTTTTCATGTAAAAGTAGATGGAATTTATAAATTCCATGTTTAATTGCTATTGAAAAGTTTATGGCAATTAAAAAGATATGGAATTTATTAATTCCATATTCAATTGCAATTAAAATGTTTTATGTCATTAATTCTATATTTAATTGTTAAGCAATTGAAAGGTTGTGGCAATTAAAAGGTTCATAGAATAAAATGTCCTTTTCATTAATTTTAGTTAATATTTAAAAGAGAAAGGGCAGGAGAAAGAGTTTGATAATAATTTTCTATTTAAAAAAATATCAAAAGAAAAGGTAAAAGAGAAATATAACATTTTGCTTTCTAATTTTTTCTATTTCTATTTCTATTTCTATTTCTAGTTATCTAGCAATATAAAATATTAAAATTTGTTCTTGTTAATATGTATGTAGATACCACTACAAGGACTACGTTTGGAGTTTGTAGTGAACATATTTTAAAATAATAAATCGGATTCAGATTTCAATTGAACTTCATCCTCAAAGGAGAAGGTGAAACACCCCAGTGAAGTTAGTAATTTATATAAGTTGTAAAATTCATTTAGCTTATATCGTTAGAAACTGCTTCCTAATAAAAAATTTCTCTAGTTATTAAACTTCATATAATTCTAGATTCATTTTAAAGCGTATCTTATAGCATAGATGTATAATTTAACTTTTCAATATTATTTTTCTAAAGCTCTTATTTTTACGTATTCAGTAAATAGACTAAATTTTATTTTACGTATAAGTACAAGTATTTTATTGATATTAACTATATATGTTGCAATATTTTCATACATGATTTATTTTTATAAATACTATTTATTCTCTTTTAGCTAATCCTTTATTTCCCTATTTTTTTAATAAACTCACCTCATATTCTAGAATGTTTTAGAATAATCTAGCACACTCTAAACCCTGCTCTCATTTCACCATTATAATTCTCTCTCTCACCCTAACCCATCCCCTTAATCTTCTCTCTTGTTGATACTCTCACTCACCTCAAATATCTCTGGGCCCTCCCTAATCTCACTTGCCCCCACTCCCCTTTCCTTAATCCTCAACCCCTAATCCCATCTTAATCGCCCACCCACCCCCCCCCCCCAGAATCCCCTATCCATTCTTGTTAAGGATCAATCTAGAACGATAATAGATCTTGAACGAATAGAATGGGTATGAAGAATAGGAGGGTTTTTTTATGGTGAATGTGAATGGATATAACTCACCAAGACCAAGACACAAACACAAACACAATCGAGGGTTTGAGCTTGAAATAGAGTTAGATACAACTTATGAACATTAGATGTCCTTCGAGATTCAAATGAAGGCTAGATATAACTCACTAACCGGTTTAAATGAAAAGGTTCACCACAATCCTAAGAATAAGATTGATAAGAACAAAGGAGAGATTAAAGAGAGTAATCAACACTCAATAATCTGACAAATGCATGCTCTACTAGCTCAAGCATAGCCTTGCTCAAAAGAGGAAAGTTTCACCCTTTTGCATATCTCTATATTTGTATATGTCTATATTCTCTATATATGTATCTCCTCCTGTTAGTACAAATGTTGCTATTTATAGCAAGTCATAAATACTAGTGGTAAAACTGTAAATAATATATAAAGTCTTAAACCTTAAAAAATCAAGCCCATAAATAAAATGAAGGAAAACATATACAAGGATACAAAACTATGCATTTCACAGAACTTGGCATGCGGTCACTCAGCATATCCAGGAAGTAGTAGTATCCAAACCAAACGAGGTCAGTAATTTGATATACGGGTTCGGGAAGGAATCTCTGAACTCTTGTGTGGCTTGATCGAGATACCAGAGAGGTCGGCCCACAATTGTCGAGTTCCAGATTCAGTTGGCACTAGTCTTTCGGTGCCATGCCGAGTGGTTCTTTGATCTCACATCCTCGGCCTTGTAGTATTTCGGCACTTCGATTGATGATAAACTTCGTGTTGAGTATCTCCTTTTCTTCCCCTTGGTTTTCTGTAATCAGTTTGACCTCAGTAAGCATTGATAAGCTTAGGCCTTGGACATGTTTGCCCTGGCTTAGATATGGTCGAAGGCTGATTCCCATCAATTCTCATCCCCAAATTTTTTTTTTTCTTTTCATTCATAAGCTCTTCCCCAACCTTAAAATCCTACATGTCAATCTCTTAGTCTCTCAATTTCTCTCAGTTGCGTATTTGGTTTCATCTTGCTTTTACGCTTTTCAAGCCATTCTGGTAAATTAATATTCGCTAATTATTTATTACCTAATATTATATAAATATATAAACCTTTTCTGCTTTATCGTATTAAGTGTTTATGTTATCTTCAATTTCTATTATTGATTTATAATTGGATTCGATTATTTTCTTTTGAAACCTTTAATTGGATAATTTATAGGTTCATAGGTAACTTTTAGGTAGAATTTAGTTATCGAGTTCTTGAAGGTTAACATGTATGCTTATTTTTCAAATAAATTCATAGTAGTTGTCGAATTCCTTATTAAGGTCTGAGCTTTTAATTTAAGGTTGTGAGTTTGGAGTTCTATTAGCTGTTGTGGAGCGATTCTAAGTACATGGTGCTTGTTTGTTTAGTTGTGCTTGTTAGGCTAGATAAGATCTAAACGGACTAATCTATACTCGACCTAAATGAATGGTTTGTTGATTTTACTTGATTCACTCGCTCTAAGGGCCTGCAGTGGCATTTCCCTATAGGAGTAATTGTTGATTATATGTAAGGATTCCCTAGTAGACTTATATATCAGATGATGCAACTATAATTTTAGGTTTCTAGTCTCTAGACCCTAGACTTTGGGTATAAAGGACTTCAAGGAAAACGTATATTTATATCCATCTATATATGTGGATAAAGATTAAGGTATGGTAAGGTCGTGAGTACCCTTGTATTGTATGCTAACTTAAATTAAAGATAATTTTAACTATTGTTTGCTTATATTCTGTTATAGTTGCATTATATGCATGTAAATATTTTGGGCTTGGCATCTGTATGTGTTTGTGCACCCGTACTGGATTTTGGCCCATTCTTCTATTTTTACATTTGCAAGTTGTTTTGACATATTGTTATTTGTGGTAAGTGTGAAAATTGTTATCATTGAGTTGGGAAAGAGAGGTGGTTAGTTTTGTATGTTGTAAAGGATCAAGACTTGATTATTTAGTATATTTGTAGTTGAAGTGACTCGCCTATAAGTCACTTAGATTGATTTATTCAGAGGATTGTTGTTTTGTACTCAATAAGCAGTTATTACAAGTTATTTTGGAGATTGTAGTTGGTTTTGGAGCCTTAATGTGTTCCTGATTAGTAAGAACACGTAGTTGGTTGTGGTGCCCTCCGATTTTGGAGCATAACAAAAGATATTTCTCATTAAGGAAAAGGTAGTTTTATAATCTTTTATTGACATACATATTTTTATTACATGTCATACATAGATCCTAAGATAGGTTTTATAGTAATTTGATTTCTACTGCATTCTTTTTTATATATAAAACTTAACATTAACACATATAGCAAATATAGGCTATGTAACAACTTGGTCGAAACTCCTTCAATTGAGGTATTGTATGCTTTACCATCAAATGTCATATAGTTTGGCCCCTTAGTACAGCTACATCCTAGAAGTCACTCATCACTCCCCAAAAGCATGCCTAACCATAAAAGTTTCAATAAATTCTAGCCACTACACCAAAAAGTGTTTTAATGATTAGAGTTCCATAATCTTTTATTTAATCAATATCACAATCTATCTCCCTTACAAAGCCAACACCTTTGTCAGTTGTTGAAATGCTTTGATACCATTTTGTAACAAACCGATCGAAAATCTATTAAGGAATTGTCTACTTTGGCATCATGGGTGTATGACCAAGAAAAAACAAATAAATAATAAGTCTAGTATAGTATCAATACTTTCATTTACCTAGTATTATGATGCCTTGTTAAGAAGAATGAAATAATTCCGAAGGAAATGAATTGAAAGAAAAAAATCATAATGAAAGGAATGTAAAAGCAAAGCGTTTGATCAGATATGTTAAATAAAATAATTTGTAAATCTTACATTTCGAAAGTAAGCTGCAAGATCCTAAAGAATTGAAATTGGCCATCAAATTAATAGTGATCTTTCACAGTAACATATGACAATGATTATGCAAACTTCTCTCTTCTTTCTTCGGCCTACATTTTCCTTTGCAATTGCTTTTAGCATTTTACTTCAAATCACACACACAACCCATCTCCAATTGTCATATCATAGTACTTTTTCAAGTAACTTTTTTGTTGTCCTTTTAGTAAGATGCAAAATTCTAACAAATTATTATAAACATAAACTTATTTATCTTTTATTTTATTCAAGCATTGATTTAAAAAAATAAATGTTTCTTTTCCTAATGAATAAAATACTAACCAATGACGCACTCGCAATACATATGTAAAAAGTAAATAAAATGGATAACATCGTCTAACACCCTAAATTTAGGGGTTTGCAACCTAGATTATTACTTTACAAACCCTTAATATGTAAACCTTTAAGATCTATGAGCAACATTATTCAACAAATAAGCTATGAATGTAAAACATTATAAAATAGAATCCTTATACACCAATCTAGGAAAGAACATTTTAATTCTTAAAAAATGAAAAAAAAAAAGAAACAAAGAAAAAAGAAATGTGAAAGAATCATCTATTAACTTACAAAAAGACCTATCAACTTTAACACAACATGCACCTTAACCAAATTTGATACTATGGAATCTGTAGAACTTAGGATCATTCTTCTCATTTGCATTAGGTAAACAATTTACTCTTGGAAGCTTAATATTCCTATCCCATAGCCATTGATCAAGTATAGTATGTAACTTGCTCAATGGGCATGAGAATGAGAGAGATGGTATGAGGTTTCTTAGTCTTTCATTCCTTAGCTTTTTACTACCCTCGGAGCTCTCAGGATGAGCTAATAGATGTTGTCTATTTCCCAAATCTCCCACCTTTTCCCCATTGCCTTGCAGCGAAATTGTTAGTTCTTCTTGTGGTCTCAACGAGTGTAGAGAAAGAACTTAAGTTGAGATTCTCTAGGTGAACAGCATACTCTATAAACATTCCTTAGATGCAAATCTTCACTAATTCTCTCTCATCACATATATCTTAGATATCCAAGGTACACTCTTGAAAGCGCTCTATATAACCCATTAAATCTTCCTTTAGGTTTTTCCTTGTTCGTTCTATGTCGGTGATTGTAACTCTTTCTTGTGTAGAGAAAAAATTTTCTAGAAACAACTTGCACATAGTCCTTAATGAATTAACTAACTTGAAAGGAGGTTGACATACCAAGTGTATGCCTTCTCAGCCAACAAATTAGAGAAATCTTTCAATTTTAAGCCATTTTCAAGCTTGTATGGCTCTGAGGTTTTGATGAATTTCATTAAGTGTTCTTTAGCACTATCCTTTTTGCCATTAAATAGCATAAACTTAAGACTTATAGAGTCCTTGGGGTAAGAAGTTTGCTCATGCCTTCCCTAAGTATACCTTGTGTAGTAATAAGAGGGTTAGATGTTTGAGTAGAGGGGCTAACGCTTGTTTACATATCGACAACAAAGTTTGGCAAAGCCACTTCATGTTGCACAGCTGTAGAGGTGGCTAACCCTATTACGAAGGGAGTGAACATAGCCATGAATTGATTAATGCTTTTGTTGCCTATTGCATAGCTTACATCACCTCTATAGTATCTTAATGAGACTCAAGGACTAGATTATCTTGATTAGTATCTTAAGGTAGTAAAGGTGGATCTTGCTCATTTTACTCAACTTATTCAACATTAGCATCTTGCTCTTGAGAGATATCTTCACTTGTTACAGCTATTCTCTTCCTAAGAGGTGTCATTGCCTTGATATCACACTCTTTCCTAAGTGGAGTTGCCAAAATGTAGACGAAGAGTTTTGATTGGAGGGGGCATGTTCTAATCATGAGAGTATTGCGTTACATGTGATTTCGGAGTAGTGACATGGAGATGGCACTCGATGGGATGATTGGAGAGAGAATAATAGAGAGAAGAAATAGGTAATCCTAATGTCTTAAATGTATAAGTAACAAACAAAGAAGCCTAGGGGAACTAAGATGTTAATCTTGCAGTTCTTGAGCAACTGGAACCATTATTTGCCTAAACATTATTTGATTTTAAAGAGTAGAGGTTTTATAGTGGAATACCATTCTTTAATCTCTAGAGTTACGTCAAATGAAGATAAATGATTGAGTATTTATAAGCTTTTAGGCTTAATGACATTTGTTAGATCGTATTGGTGATTGATGAACGAGATTGAGTTTTACTTATTTCATAATTATCTAAAATGAGTTTGCAAGGGCTCAAAGCCAATAGCCTTCCTTATGGTGCATGGGGCTATTTAGGAAAAGTTAAAGATGGACAAACCAGTCCAGCGGTCTCTATTCCGAGTCTATTAAGCTAAATTTCCTTAAATCATTCCAATATAAACTGGACTCTTTAAATACTATCACTTAACCCAAAGACTTAAGCTCAAATAAATATTGAGTTTAACCCAATAATTAATTGTACAAGTTACATATGAAGAATCACCTTTATATAACCTCTCCATACCAACCAGTGACTTCGATGGACTTATCCATGCAAGTCATGCAATGCATGATCCTTTAATATATTAAGTTAACTTAATTGTTAAGTTTTTCAGAAGTGATCAACATATATGGTAGACAATCCAATAGCATAAAAATAATGCAACGTCATAATACTTTAATATTATTTAATGTCAAAAGTATATGATTTTTACTTATCATTTATGTACGTTTCAACCAATAATAGTGCTTAAAAAGGGACACTTATGTATCTACATATCAACATATCCAAATGTATATTTACTATTGTATTTATTTAATTGAATTAATCAAATATAATAAAATAATTCAAACCCCACAATTGCCAACAACCTCGTAGACAAGGAGAAGTCAATAACTACTACCACCGGAGGTTCGTACAATCCTTTGATAGATGCAAAATTAATAAATATTATACAACCAAATTAATCTATATTGATTGACTACCTTCATTATATTGTTGCTAGAAAATGTCACTATAATAACCAAATCAAGTTTTTGGATTTACCAGATCCGGGTATTGCATTTTGGTTAATGTGGACATACTAGATCAGATCATCCCAAAGTCCACAAAAAGAACATCAAATACTTAGGATAGGCCGGCCCTCAAAATACAAAGCCCAGGATAGTCCTCATGATAAACAACTAGTAACCTTCTAGCGAACGTTGGCTGGTATTTTTGGATTGACTTTAAGTCTTTCTTTCATCTGGTTAATTTGCAATAAGTTATCTTCTCCGTGTCACGGTATCCGACATCAACACAATTCCAAGCAATTTTCATCTATGATTTTTAGAAACACAACATTCATACAACAAAAAAATAAAAATAAAAAAAAATAACAATACAACCAATATTAATTAAAATAGATAATTATAGAAAACATGATAGATATACATATAAATTTTATAACTACACAATTTAGCATTGTATCACTATATGTAAATGCTATAAGAAGGAATACTTTGTTTCCTACATATTTGGTTGACCTAAACTATGTTTTAGTACAAGCTACCTTAATATTTTGACCAAACTCAAACTTGGCCAAATCATGTGAATATCTCTAATAAGAATTCAAACAAGAACAAAAGAACTTAAAATAGATCGAAACAAAGATCATAAGAACCTAAATCCCAGCTAAGCTTGGCCTAAATATTTAAACATTCTAATTATGAAAAGGGGCTCAAATAATTCAACAATTAGTACATTCAATAACTACCAACTATCCCCACTTTTGCTAAATCATGACATGGTCCATAAAGTTCAATTGCCTCGTATAAGTAACTAAAATCTTAACTTCTATAAATAGAAGATAGGAGCTAAGGGTAGAAAACTCACTACCACTTTCACCTCTCACTTATACACTTTCTATTCTCTCCTTTTCACTATAACTTGTCTAATTTACGCATCAAAATTGTTATGTTCTCGTCTTTTTCCATTTTGCAAGTTTTCAAGTTCATTACAAAGATCGAAGAATAACACTTTGTCGGCTTATAATTAGTCATAATAACTATTAAATAATAGGAAAAATTATATCGGAGGAAATCAATGTTTATATGTAAGTTCGATAGGAAATCAAATTTTCAACTAATTAAAATAAAAAAAATCAATATTTCACAAAATAATTCAAATAAGGAATTCTATTAACTCATCGTTATAATATCGTTAAGCCAATATGATATGGTTGCTATTTCCCATTTAGCGTTGATGTGGTGCTTACATAGCCATTTTATCACAAATGAAAAAGAAAAAAATATATAATATTTTAAAAAATATATTTGAAAAATAATATAAAAATATGAAATGTACAAAAAATGTTTGAACAAACTAAATA
Source organism: Lumnitzera littorea (assembly GCA_024138015.1). NCBI lineage: Eukaryota > Viridiplantae > Streptophyta > Magnoliopsida > Myrtales > Combretaceae > Lumnitzera > Lumnitzera littorea. The sequence goes on from JAMXBB010000011.1 coordinate 55,969,026, forward strand.
ATGTAAGTATACATATGTAATTAATTTAAAAAGTAAAAAAAATCAAAAGAAAAAGAAAAAAATTACAAAAATAGAATTGACCATGCTAAAAATAAAGGGTAGCAAGAGCAGCTACAAAAGGCTTGTTGGGTCATGACCAACTTAAAAAGTAATTGTTTAACCAACTAAAGTAGGTAACTATTTTATTTTCTAGGAAAAAAAAGAAAAAGAGAGAAAATTGAAGGAAACTCAAATTAGTCACGCAGGTTACAATCTTTGGGGTAGTTTCAAACAACTCACTTTCTCAAGTGGATTGCTACTCGCTAAAGCTTTTTGTAGTCACTCAAGCCATCTTTAAGCTACAAGATGGCTGGTTTTATTTATTTTTCATTTTTTTGCACTTTTTATATATATATTTTTTAATTTTTAACTTTTCTTTTTTAATTTTCTAATTAATTAANTAAATATTTTTATTGAATAATAGTGAATTAGAGATAAATAGATAATTTATAAAGGTGATGGTTATATAAAACTCTTGAAGTTTTAATCATTTAAGAATGCGTTTTTACTAAAGTTCAATGGGATGTGAGCCCGACCAAAGAGGAAACTAAGGAAGAGGATTTGTAGATGATGTCCCATTTGAAAGTTGTGATTCTAGAAGGGTTTGGACAAGATGCACCTAGCTAGATTTAGGAAAGAGTCAATTCCAAACTGTCCCTTTTTTCTTTTTGCAATTTACATATATATATTTATACATATTTTATATTGTATATATTATATTTCATATATATTATATTAACATATATATATTTATACATATTATTACGTATTCTACATATTAACATATATATTATACATGTTAATGTATTATTATATAATACATATTAAAATATGTAATATAATATATGCATATAATATACATATTTTACATTATATATATATATATTGCAAAACTAAAAAAAAAAAAAGAAAAGGAATTATTGGAGATCCAATTCATGAACAAAAAACTAACCTAAAACTTACCGTAAGTAAGCTAGTTACAGTTGAATGAAATGTTGAATTGTGAACTAACAGTTTTGGGCCTATTTTAAACCGATTTAAATCTAGCCTTAGGTTTATACTTAACCCATTTAGTATTAACTGATGCTGTTACAAGGGATGCTATTTTAAATGGTTATGTGACCCAAGAAATGAGACCTTAAAATTTCATGGTGACAGGAATGGATACCCTCAAGCATCCGTTGGAGTCTAATCAGGAGAGGATTATGAATAAGAATAATGGATAAGATTAATGGTGGATCAATTATAAGTGAAAACATGTCCTCTCATTACCGTTAGCATAAAATGATGGAAGACGAGTCATTTATTTGTTTTAAGGTGGGTTTGGTGGTGGTTGTGGGTAAAACTAGTTAAATAGCTGACGGCTCATTTATTTTAAGAAACATGCTTTTTTGAAAAATATTTTATCTATTTTCTGTCATTTGATATGTCAAAAAGAGTTTTTCAAATAGAAAATATTTTTCTTTATAAGGGAAAACTCTCTTCCACCAAAAGCAAAATCTTAACTATTTTTATGAAAACGACTTACTCTTTTGGAACAAGATGTAATTTTCCAAATGAATCTCCCTAAAAATTCTTTCTCTAAGATAAGGATATTAATTTAAGTTTTATTATTATAATTCACATTAATTTATATTAAACATGAAAATAAATTAAAGGTTAAAATGAAACTAAACACTCGTTAAAAAAATTATAAAGATCAACTAAAAAAAGTTGTAACAATGCATATTAAAAAAACATTAGATTTAACACTCTACATAAAATATTTAACATTTTCATTTATAGCAATAGCTCATATTAATTCACTAAGATTTGACTATAAGTTACATAATGTCCATGAGTCTAATACAGAAAAAGCCTTTAAGCATATTTTTATAAAAACAACCATATACATGGGAATCATGTTACTTTTTAAAAATGTAATTTTATAGCAAAACATTTTGCGATAAAAGTGTTTTCTTTACTGTAACGAACACGGGGCTTCCAGTAGCAATTCAAGCTAAATGTCTTCAAGCAGGGTAAATCCTGGAGGACCACTCACCCAGTTTACCATGACATTATAAGAAAAATTCAAAGAGATTTCAGTGGACAGCTGGGCTTCATGACGAGGCTTCCCTACTCACAACAGCAAACTATTTTGGGCTTAAAAGGGAAAGCTCCGGGAATCTACTAGCAAACAATATATGGCTAAATGGGAAGGAGGAAAGAAAAAAAAAATAATTGGCACTGCATGTTGGTATTATATACATCATTTATATATACACGTGATATATAAATATTGATAAAATTTTGATGTATATCCTAGAACGGATAGTTTTTAAAACAATTATTACTTGTTTTTTACATATTATATATATATGTAAAAATATTATTAATATTTACTTACAATGTGTAAAGTATGATATGTAATACCCATAAACCAAAATTGGATAATAAAGAAGAATAAGAATAGTGGCTGAGTATTAGCCCACGTCTAATGTCTAAGTCATTATTTGGCCAGTAAGTCAAACTTTGTCATATCCACCGGTTCCTCTTGGCATGTGACAACCCCCAGAAGATTTGAACTTCCACCGAAAGGATATGGTCGATTATTAGAGAAGCCGAACATACAAATTAAAAAAAGCAACCGATATTCTTTGACAAAGTTCACGTGGAAAATGCCACAACCCCCGTTTTGACCTTCGATTGATGTTGATAAAAATCTACAAAAGTTGATATATAAATGAAACAGCATGAGCATGTATGTAATAGTGCCAGAAGTAGATCTGTCTTTGTTTAATACACTTTAATAGGTTTTCATTCTTAAAACATAGCAGGGATGGTGGTTAAGGTATATGGGCCAGTGAGAGCGGCTTGCCCTCAACGGGTGATGGTCTGCCTTTTGGAGAAGGAGGTCGAATTTGAGATTGTCCACGTTGATCTTGAATTAGGCGAGCATAAGCGATCAGAGTTTCTTCAGCGTCAGGTGAATCTCTTGGTTTCTTTTATAATGCCCTTGAAGAAATAAATATCGTTTGTAGTTGAGCACTAGTGCAAATAAAACCATATTTTCCTGCCTTCAAATACAGTAGCTTTTTGCTATATCTACTTTGAGGAAACTTTGATAATTAATCCATCTTTTTCTTTCTTCCTCATATACATCAATATGCAATTGAAAATAAATTGGATGTAACTAAGATTTTTGGTGACGGAATCATTCCTTTATATATATTAATAACAATGATTATAGACCTATCAATTTTTGTTGTTATTTAACGATATATAGTAAAAATACGCTGCCATTTCGATGCTTTATATATATATATATATTTTTATACTTTTCTGTGAGAGTCGATGCATGCAATTCAATAAATAGCACGATATGTAGTTGACAAACGTCTTATGAGTATTTGTATCCGCTATGGGCTATACTAATTACCGGTTTATCTAGGAAAAGTATTTTTCCGAAATTTTCTTTTTCATTTCATTTGTTATGATAAAAATAGCTTTTAAAGTTAAAAAAAAAAATGAAAAACACTTGCCTTTATAAGAGAAAACAATTTCCAGATAAAGATAAAATTCTTGCTTTTTTAGGTGAACGACTTATGATTTTCCAAGTTAGTTTCGACGAATCTTTTAGGTCTTGGAGAGTGATTCTGAATTATATGTTAAACATGAAAGGCTTTTATGGAATGGAGTTCGAGGCACTTACTTAAGAAAGAACCTAGTGGACAACAGAAAAAGAAATCATCATACTTACTAAAAAATGTTATAAAAATAAAGTAAAGAGTTTGTAATCATAAATATTAAAAATCCATGTACATTTTGTATTCTTACTTTTACAAGTGTTTAGCAGAATGTATTGTGGTAACATGCTATGATTATTTATCTAAGAGATGTATTTTCAATATTTTGCAAACACTACCAAACATATCATTAAAAAAAAAAAAAAAAAAAAAACTACTTATAAAGAAGATTTTTCATTACCAAGTGATTTTCCTCAAAGCTAACATGTATAGGATATTGGGGTGCCATATCATATTTTTATAATATAATACTTGATAAATTCTTTAATCCATTGTTCGGTTTGCATATTAGTTAGAGTTGCTAGATAAAAAAGTTTTAAGATATTGAACTAGAATTAAAAGATTTATAGTATTGGTGAAAAAATTTATTTCACAATATAGAATCAATATATTTTTAAATTTTCACAATATAGGATCAATATATTTTTGAAATTTTAAAAATAACATTACATTAAATTTCTATACTTTGATTTAATTAGAAATTTAATGTAATTTATAATATGAAAAATTAATTTTTTAATCTTTCAATCATAAAAGTTTATATCCAATATTGTAATTTGTACATACCAAATATGGTATAAAAGGATTATGCTATCCTATTTTTCTAATACTATATTATCTTACTATCTAGTTCTACTAATCAAACACTAACTCATGTTTATTTTTTGTAAGGACAAGAGATATAAGCGATAAAGCAATGCTAAAACTGAAAATTTGCTTTCTTGCAGCCGTTTGGACAGGTACCAGTCGTAGAGGATGGGGATTTTAGACTTTTCGGTAAGAGCATTTTCTTCTAACTAGTGGGATAAGGAAAATATCAATTTCGCTGTGCGAATTTTGCGTACTGTTGAAATTGTTAAGTGTTACACCTAATCAACTTTACTACCTTACTTTTAATCTATGCTATCTAACCAATGAGTGTTTTGCTAAGTCACTTTCTAAAGGTAGTATGTTTGACAAATAAAATTTAAATTATGTATAATATTTAATAGATTCAAATTTGGGGTATGAGATTTGATAAATAAAAGTCCATTTAGATATATGATATTTTGTAATTTTAAACTTTATTTGTGTAAATGAAGAAACACGTAAAGTTCATATAGTAACTATGATAATATCCCTCTTTTTTATTTTAATTTTATGTATGGACATAACGTTTTATTCATTTATTTTTCTATTTTTGGTACACATTATTTAAATCAGTTCAGAGTTATTCTATGTGGCCAGTTTTATTATTTTATGCTATGTCTACATTGTTTTCTATTTCATCTTATTTCTCTCAAATTACCATTGGAAAAAAAAAAAAAAAAAAAAGAACTCATGGGGATGTATTTGTATTAGCTGTTGATAGCTGTTATGCTCTTTGTTTGGATATACTTATCAAAAGAGCTTATACGTACACACACACACACTCTCTCTCTCTATATATATAAATATACACATATTTTCAGTCCATATTTTGTGTTTCTATTCCTTCCATTTCAAGATTCCAGTTTTCAAAAGCAAAAACACCTTGCTTATCCTCATTAAAAGGGAAGACTTGTTAAAATCTCTTACGTGGAGCAAAATTAATGTTACGTATTATTCTCGTGGCGTACCAAATCCACTTTTCTCTTAGAAAAGATTGCTTCATGGCATGTCGTAAACTCGTAATATGGACGAAATGGTGTTAATAGTCATGTCAAAAACTCTAATGTTTCTTCTAATGAAGTTGGACGAAGTCTTTTCTCAAAAATTGAGATGTTGAAACAAAAAAAATAGAATGAAAATGAAATGATTTTGAATATTACTTCATTAGTAAAAACGTTCTTTGTGGTCCTTATTAAATAATAATAATAATAACGATATAGACTTACCCTTTTTTATATGTAATCCTAAACATTGTTAAAATGTTTACTCAAAGTTTATTTTGCAAAATATCTTAATGTTACAATGTGCCATTTTACTAAATAAAAAACCACTAAATATGAAAAGTAAGGTTTATTATATCATATCTCATTTCCGTATCTAAGGAGGTTCGTATCTGAAAAATTTAAATCTATAACACAATCTAATTATTAATCATGTATAAAAACCTAAACTTATAACTTAGCATGTCTCACGTTCGAGTTGGAGTGATATATGTTAGGGCTGACAATTTGCATTACCATATCGTATCTCGTTTATCTTATATTTGATACTATTTATCGATTAAAAAATTATAATTAAATTTATAAAATATTTATACATACAAATGAAAAAAATGCGATAATAATATTTAAATTTTATAAAGACAAATGATATAGTATTTTCATATTTGATATAAATTAATAACCCAAACAAAAGTTTTAGTAAAGCAAAATTTTACCAAATATAAAAAACTCAAAAATTTAAGTTAAATAATATTACTAAATTAAGTAGAATCATGCATTAAATAGATATTACTATTACTACCAGTATTGATTTTTAAATTTATCACAATATTTTTCAGATTTTTAAGGGCCAAAGAATTCACACATGAGTTCGTAATCTTTTATCCATTTAAACTACGATGCAATAAGAAAACCATATAACATTATTAAATTTAAGTTATATAATATTACTAAATTAAGTAGAACTATGACTTAAATGGATATTAATATTATTATCAATGTTAACTTCAAAATTTATCACATTATCTATCGGATTTTTCATAAAGATAGTCAAAGAATCTATATATAGGTCTATAATTTTTTATCTATTTAAATTATAATAGAGCAAGAAAAATATATAGCTAAAAGTATTTTATACTTTTAATTGAGATTTCTAATATTAAAAGAAATTATTTACACAACAAAATACATATATGTAAGAATATATACGTGTCTAGGTTTAGAAACTTGACCCAAATCCTAATACGAATTTAACTACATTTAAATAAGTTTAATTCATTTATGTCTTGTGTTAAACTTTTATATATACTAATTCGTTTAAATCATATTATACAGTATCCAAATCTACTGTATATAGGTTTTGAATTGGCAGTCCTAATGAAAAGAAAAGATAAAGAAAACATTTAAGACCACAATGATGATTCTAACGGTTTAGTACTTGTTGCAAGGTGCATCAAATAAAAATTAGAAAAATTTTCCGATCACAAAATAATTAGCCGCTTTAATTAATGGTTTTAAAGGTTTAGTACTTGTTGTAAGATGCATCAAATAAAAGTTAGAAAATTTTTCTAATCACAAAATAATTAGCCGGTCTAAAAGCCCTTCAACTTCATATGCATAACTATAGATCTTTTGCAATTTTTAATTAATAATTATACATTATTGTTTCAACCAAAAAAGGAAATTATACATTATTGTTGTCACCATTCTCGTATTTTACTTATGTGAGATGCTCTAGCTTTCATTTCTCAATCCTTCCCTCGTACGAATAAAGTTGGTTTATTGTTATGATTTTGTCTATGATTTTCAGATTTTGTGTCACGTGTAAGTAATAACAGAAAGTTATGATAATGAGTGCTTCCGATATTTATTGTGCAACTTAAAGGGAATTTTCATATTGATTGTATACGAAAATTGAAAAGGCTTTCAAAACATCCATTAATATTTTTCATAAGAATAGAACATTCGCAGATTAATCTTTTATGCATATTACCCTGAACTATAATATCAATTTAAATAAGCTACATTTTGCCAAATTCCGCAGAATCGAGGGCAATCGTAAGGTATTATGCAGCTAAGTATGCAGACCGAGGAACAAACTTACTCGGAGCCACTTTAGAGGAGAAAGCTTTGGTGGACCAATGGCTAGAAGTTGAAGCACACAATTTTAACGAGTTAGTGTACACGATAGTGCTTCAGCTTTTAGTATTTCCTCGAATGGGTAGTCCCAGCGACCTGGCCTTAGTCGGAACCTGCGCAAAGAAGCTGGAGAAGGTGTTGGACGTCTACGAGGACCGCCTGTCGAAGAGCACTTACATCGCTGGAGAGTCTTTTACACTTGCAGATCTCAGCCACCTTCCGGGCATAAGGTACTTGATGGAGGAGGTAGGGATGGGGCATTTGGTGAAGGAGAGAAAGAGTGTTAATGCTTGGTGGGAAAAAATTTCGAACAGGGCATCATGGAAAAAGTTGATGAAACTTCTTTAAGCTTTTGTGGGGAAAGATATACCGATAGAGATATGCCATATCGAGTGATGCGTAATAAGCAAGGCTTAATAATAATATGATACAGCACATACAATGTTGAATAACTACCACAAGTGATGGATTAAATCCACCACGTATCATACTCCGATCGATCTTTACTTATCACTAATTCTCTCAAATGATATATCACTCCTATGTATTGAGCGGTTTTCTTGTGCATGGTAATATGTCTGTCTTGAATAAACAAATAGCTTAATTATGTTGATTTTCTTATTGTCGCACATGGTAAAAATGCTTTGTATTTTGTACAATTATATTTGCCCTTTTCTGTATGTTTAATGTTTCTCTCAACTAGCCAATATGGCTTTTCAAACCTCGAACGCACCATAACCTTCACCTCCTACCAAGCTTTCAACTCAATATTACTAATGAACCGTCAACATTGGCAATACATAGAAGATCAACATGTTATTCAGAAAACACAAAATAAAATATTATTGAGGCACTTAAAATCCATAAAAAGTAGATTTGTTGATAGTCTGTTGTAGTGATTTTGGTAATAATGGTGGTAGTGGTCATGGTGCTGCATCATGAATAGGAGTGGTGGTGTTATAGGGTAAGAGGTGGTGGTAGTAATCATAGAGGATGTGCAACAACAATAGTAGTGCAATAACTGTAGCAGTGGTGAATATTAGTAGTACGACGTTTGTATTAGCAATGTAGGTGTTGATTGTGGTGTTATGGAATTGTAATCTTTGCACACTAATTAAAGCATAGAATATTTTTTTTTTTCAAATTCTTGCGATCTTGTGCAGTGCTTCATGAAATTAATGCTATACAGAGAAATTGTTGTTGTCTAATGTCTAGTATTGTGTAAAGTATCAAACAAGGCAAAAATCCTTACAACATGCGATAGCAGGCTATTCTTCTTATTTAGTATTGCTTTATGAAACAATCAAGCTTGTAATCAACTTCCTCTAAGAAAATCATGTCAGAAAATTTCATAAAATATTCGTTTTCAAAATTGTCAGTTTATAGACGGTTTAGACTTGATGATACCCTCAAAAGGTTTAGGACTTGAACATCATTTCATCATACCTCTAATGACCTTTCTTGGCCATCAACTGCAACCAATACCTACAATCATCACCTGCTATTAAAAACTAAATCGCTCTTCTAAATATCATGTGATACGACCCCTAGAATTCATTTACCAATGTTACGTGTGTATGGTAGAAGGAAATCCAGAGAATGAGTGTTAAATAGTAGTGTAGTAAAGTATAGAAATACAAGTTGTATTTTGTATATTCAATTATGTTGTGTCTTAGATACAGTTGGACTTGCTGTATTGTATGTGTATGCGTTCTATTGTATTAGTATAAGGGTAGTTTTGTAATTGTACAGTTGTATGGGAGTATCAATAGGGTGTTAGAGGGAAAATGTTAGGGAGTTAAGTTAGTTAGTAAGAACTTTGGACAGGAAACCATGTTAGAGGCAAAGAGTGGTGACTTTTTGAACACTCCTTGCTTGTATCAATAGTGAAGTGCCAAAATTAGTGATTTACTTAACTATTGGAATCCTGATCAAGTAAGTGACTACCATTTCTATTGACTTCTCTAGTTGATTTCTATCTTAGATTATATCAAATTAAGGCCATCTGTGGAAAGTCTCATCTCTACAAGAGATCGAAGTAACTAGAATGGAATTTAGGGTTGAGAATTTGGAGAAAAATTTGGGTTCTTTGAAACACAATGTGAATTTGGTGAATGAAGAATTGAAAGGAAGCATTTTGAAGTTGTAACACCAAATTACAATTATTGATAGGAATTCTAATGCTAATATCACTTTGATGAAAGCTTTAAGCATTAGAATCAAAGCCACTTTGGCATTCATTCAATTGACATTGCAAACGCTAAGTCACAATCAAGTTGCAAATGAGGAAATGAAGGAAAAAGTGAATTCAACTTCTAGCATACAAATTGAAACCAAGTAGAGGAAAGATACTGTCAAAGAAGGGATTTACGTTGAATTAGATGAAGCAATTCATCCTATCATGACTAATATGGCCACAATTCCTACTTTTGCAGGTGAAGATCTTATGCATTGGTTAACTATGATCTAACAATATTTCAAAGTACAACAAATCAGAGAAGACAAAAAAGTCACAACTACTACCATGAGGCTTAAGGGTCGAACTATCTACTGGCATAAAATGGTCAAGAAGAGATTGCCTAGACTAGATTGAAAGTTATTTAAGCAGGAGTTTTTAACTCGATACGCTGAGCTATCTGCGAGGAATCCCTTCATAACTATTTCTACTCTTCAACAATCTACTATTATAGGTGCTCTTTAGAGTCTTTTGAGATCCTAACTGCACAAATTCTTGATATCACCAAGAAGCAATTGTTAGGGAATTTTTTTGGTGGATTGAAGGAGGACATTAGACTAAGGGTCTAAACACTACAACCTGTATTGTTAGTCGATGCTATTGAATTATCTTTGAGTGTGGAAAAGGAGTTTGAACATGGAGTATTTTTATCTAATCAAAGTCAAACTGGAAGTCATATTCCAACTACATATATCTCATGTGCACAATCTTATATACTAACTATATCGCCTATGACAACTCAATCTAACTCTTCATGGAAGCAACATGCGAGTTTATTTATAGGCAACTCTACATCTCAACCTATGCAAATAGGGGGGTATGTGAAGGAAAATGTATCAATGGCCTTTAGTAGTTCTTTTACTACTCACAATATGGGACGACCATAGTCGCAACAAAGGGGCTAAAACAAATGTCCTATGTTAAATTTTTGGAAAGGAGGAGTAAGGAATTATATTTTAAAGTGTGAGCAACCTTTTTAACCAGGTCACAAATGCTTAAACAAAAAGAAGATGATGAGAAAGCAGAGGAAGGGTAGGTGGAGTTGTTCGAGTCCAAACCACCAACTAAGGAGCAAGAAGGGGGACATGTAGAGTCAAAATTATCACTTCTTGCTATCAATGGTTTTAGTGGCCCTAAAACTTTAAAGTTTCAAGGTAACTTGTATAGTTATGATGTTTCTATTTTAGTAAATAATGGAGCTAGTCATAATTTCATATCGTAAAGATTGGTTCATCAGTTGCATTTGAATGTTAATTTCACATATGCATTTACTGTTAAACTTGGGGATGGTTATATTGTTTCTACTACTGGTCTATGTCTAGGGTTGAAAATTGTGGTTGGTTCTTTGCATGTTCATATGGATTGTAATGTTTTTGAGTTAGGAGCAGTAGATGTTATATTGGGAGTAACATGGCTTCAGACATTAGGGGAAGTGAATGTTAATTAGGGGAAAATGTGTATGAAAGTTCTTATTGAGGGTAAGGAACACGTATTGATGGAAGACCCTTCTATTTGTAGGTCAATTATTTCCTATAGGCACATATTGCAATTATAAGGATGTGATTATTGCAGTTTGTTAATAGAGGTAAGGGTAAGGAATTTTGGGATGGAAGGGGAAGAACCACACCCAAAACTATTGTCCTTATTAAATGAACATTTTGTTGTATTTGTTGAAATTTGTGATCTCCCTCCTTGTCAATGCATTAATCATCGAATTCCTTTGAAGGAAGGAGTGGGAGCTATTAATGTGCAACCCTATTGACATGTACAAATTCAAAAAGATGAGATAGAAAAAATGGTGTAAGATATGCTTAAAGTGGGTATCATTCAACCCAGTGTAAGTCCTTTTTCTAGTCTTGTTATACTAGTCGAGAAGAAGGATGGGTCTTGGCAGTTTTGTGTGGATTATTGGGCCTTAAATAATGCTACTATTTCATATTAGTATCCTATCTCTGTTATTGATGAGTTGCTTGACGAGTTGTATGGTGCGACGATTTTTTCTAAGATTGATTTAAGTTTTAGCTATCACCAAATTCGAGAATGTGAGGATGATATTCACAAAACAGCTTTCTGTACACCTAAGGTCATTATGAATTCTTGGTGATGTTGTTTAGATTAACAAATGCCCTCGCTACTTTCAAGCTACTATGAATGAAGTGTTCCACCCTTATCTATGGAAATTCGTATCAGTGTTCTTTGATGATATTTTTGTCTATAGTCTTAACATGAATTCTCATTTGGAGCATTTGAAAATTGTATTGTAGTTGTTGCAATTTCATAAATTTTTAACAAACAAGAAGAAATGTGCTTTTAGGTGCTAGTCTTTAGAGTATTTAGGCTACATTATCTCATCTAAAGGAATGGCAATGGATCCTACTAAGGTGAAGAGTGTTCTTGAGTGGCCAATCCCTAAATCTTTGAAAGCTTTATGTGGATTTCTTAGTTTATCATTCTATTATGGCAAATTTATAAAAGATTATGGAAAAATTGAAAGGCTACTCACACATCTTTTGAAGAAGAACGCATTTAAGTGGTGTGAAGAAGCCACTTGGGCTTTTCGACAATTACAGTAGGCACTTACAAAATGCGCTAGTGTTGGCTATGTCTAACTTCAACCAACCCTTGACAATTGAGTGTGATGCCTTAAGTGTTGGGTTAGGGGTTATCCTAACTCAAAATTCTATGCCTATTGCTTATTTTAGCAAGGCTCTTTTAGATAAAAACATTTCTAAATCCATTGATAAGGAGTTGAAGGTGCTTGTTTTAGCTATTAATCATTGGTAGCCTCATCTCCTTAAAGGAAAATTTGTGGTGAGAATAGATCAAAAGAGTTTGAAGCATTTGTTAAACCAATGAATTGTCATGCCTAATCAACAACATTGGTTATCTAAGTTGTTAGGGTATGAATTTGAAATTCAATACAAAGTGGCTAAAGATAATGGTACTATTGATGCTATATCTCGTATGTTTGAGGAGGTAGAATTGATGTGGATCTCTAGTCCAGTTTAGACTAATCTTGCTACCATTAAGCAAGATGTATTAAAAGATGAGTTCTTAGCTACCAAAATACAGCTTTCGAAGGACGAGAAAGATGTTAGAGTAGGGTTTGAGTTACATGGAGATACATTGCATTATAAGGGAAGACTTGTATTACCAACCAAATCAACTTAGGTTTCATTTTTCTTGCATGAATTGCATTTATCAGTAGTTGGAGGCCATGCTAGTTACATTAAAACATATAGGTATCTAGCTGCCTATCTTTATTAGGTGGGTATGAAGAGAGATGTGGCTTACTTTATAGCTATATATGCTGTTTGCCAACACAATTTAGTTCAAAATTTGTCTCCCGCAAGATTACTCAATCTATTACCAATTCTATAGGCCATTTGGGAGGATACTTCCTTAGATTTCATTACTAATCTTCCTAAGTCTAAAGCGTATACTACTATTTTGGTAGTTGTGGATCAGTTTTCTAAGTACAAGCATTTTCTACTATTGAAACATCCTTATAATGTGAAAGTGGTGGCTAAGTTATTCATGAAAGAGATTGTGCGTTTACATGGACTCATGTAAATAGATGGACAAATGGAGGTTCTAAATTGAAGTTTGGAATGTCATTTTCGTTGTTTTGCTTTTGAGCAACCTAATACTTTGGCAAATTGATCTCTTGAGTGGAATTCTCTTATAATACTAGTTATCACTCCTCGATAGGGATGATACCCTTTGAAGTTATGTATGGACGTCCACTACCATCTATTCCCATCCATTTGAATGTTGAAGTGCAGAATCCAACTCTTAGATCAACTTTACAATCAAGGGATGACATTCTTGTTCTTCTAGGTAGGAATTTAGAGGTAGCTCAACTACAAAATTGTATCGTTGCTAATAGGAAGTGTCAGGATGTGTAGTTTTCGGTTGGTGAATAGGTATTTTTACTTTGCGGCTAGCATTACATGCTAAGTTAGAGCCTAAAAGTACTACTAAACTTACTCTTAGGTACTACGGGCCTTTATTGCATGTGTGGGTCAAGTGGCTTATAAGTTTTAGTTGTCTCAAGGATGTCGCCTACACACCATCTTTCATGTCTCCTTATTTAAAAAGTCTCATGGGTCATTTTTAGTGTACCTACTGGCTTGCAACATGAGGATTTAGATGGTATTTTGTATCTTACTAAGGTGTTAGGTAGAAGATTTGAGGTTCAAGATGGTCTTGATATTCCACAGGAGTTACTTCAATGGTTAGGACAAAATGTTGAGGATGCAAAATGAGAAGATCTTGCTACTTTTAAGCTTCTTTTCCGAATTTTGTCCTTAGGGATAAGGACCTTTTTAGGGAAGGGGGTATTAATACAACCCTTAGAATTCATCAACCAATGTTGCATGTGTATGGTAGAAGAAAATCCAAAGAATGAGTATTAAATAGTAGTGTAGTACTAAGTAATAGGAGTATAGTAAAGTATAGTATTAGAAGTTATATTTTGTATTTTCTATTGTATTGTGTCTTGGATATGACTAGAGTTGTTGTATTGTATATGTGTGTAGTCTACTGTATTAATATAGGGGTAGTTTGGTAATTGTACAATTATATGGGAGTATAAATAGGGTGTTAGAGAGAAAATGTGAGGGAGTTAAGTCAGTTAATAAGAACTTTAGATAGGAAACCATGTTGGAGGTAAAGACTGGTGACTTGTTGAATACTCCTTGATTGTATCAATAGTGAAGTGCCAAAATTAGTGATTTGCTTTACTATTGGAACCCTAATCAAGTAAGTGATTGCCATTTCTACTGGCTTTTCTAGCTTTTTTCTACCTTAGATGGTATCACCTTGTGAGAGTGTAGTAATGGTGCTGGTGGTAGTGAAGCTACGTGAGTCGCAATGGTGGTGGTATGAGAGTGGAGGCAACAACACAGATTTTAAAGGAGGTGCAATAAGAGTGGTAGTGCAGCATAGTCGTATTACAATACTAGTAGTACTATATTTCTAGTGGTATGGGTGGTGATGGTAGAATTGCAATCTTTGCAAACCATATAAAGCGTATGGTGTTTATGCAAAATTCTTGTCATCCAATGTGGTGCATCATAAAATCAACATCAAACAAAAATGATGTTTTTTTACCAGTATTATGCAAACTAAATAAGGCAAAGAAGTGTTTGGTCTCCAAAAGAAAAAGTGTTTAAAAATTTGAAAACATTTCTTTTACCTCCTTCAATACTGTCATGCCAACCAAGCATTTGTTCACCAGTAAATTTGTTGCAATCCAACCTACAGGAAATTTACAATGCTATCTACAGCAACACACGATGCTTGAATCAAGAGGATGCCTTCTATAACTCTCTAAGGAACCAGAGAAAAGACAAGCTATGTAACTATATGAAAACATTACCCTCTTATTTATAATGAAGATTGAGCCATCTTCCTTGAATTTAAGGACATATATTACATTCTGAAGTGTACAATTTGTAATCTACAAATCTGAGTTATCTTCTTTTCCTACGTATTGCTTTCAAGCAAAAATAAAATGGACAGATCACAATTCATTCATGCCTTGATTAAAGGAGATAATTTTCTGGAAGGACCAATAAGTGACCTTGTATATGCCATGGGCAATGCTGCAATTTTCTTGACTTTGCTAACATATGCCCTCTTTGCGAAGTTGTCATAGTCATTAGCTTCAATCTCATCCAATATTTGTCGATAAAGAAGCAAAGATGCCCACACCTGCAGCAGCACATGTCAAGACATATTAATCCACATACAGGAACTCGACCACACAACAGAGTTGGAAATTTCATTGAAATGTTCACTACTAAAATGAGATACCAAATTGTGTCAATCAGTCATCCTAACTTAGTACATGAATACTTCACAAATCTCAAGTTCAGGCCCTGCATCTGATACTAACTTTGTCTGAGGAATCCGATTTGAGTCATTGATTCTTAAGACTACTAAGAAAGACGAACTTCATTTTAAGTACTTGAAGAAACACAAGTTTGTAATCAAATTCTCTGCACAACAGTCAATATCGCGAGGCAAAATAGGCAAAAGAACATTTCCTAGATCAATGTAATAAGGATGGTTTTAGGATTACCATTCCGTCAAAAAGAAGCAAGTGGCTAAGAATGCTTCAGTATGTTGAACAAAATATTTCTAATGGAAGGATAACATAAATTTCTACAGTCCTTCCTGATATCATGCAGTAATTTGAAACTGAAAGTTCTGATTATTACCGGCCATCTACTAGCTTCATTTAGGTCTGTAACTCCTTTCTCAGCCTCATCAAAAAACTTTCTGGCCCTTTTGATTTGACTTTTCATGAAGTTCCTCCATTTATCTGTAACCTTACCAGCAACTATATCGTCATCTGAAAGTCCCGCTTGGGCTAGCTCATCTTGCGGCAAATAAACCCTTCCCCTTCTGGCACTGGAAGAAAAATTTAAATCTTTATTGATGGTTATCATATTATAGCAATAATCAAAGTTTGTTCTGTTTTACATGAGACTTGATGACGATGTATAGTAGAATTAGAGAGAGGGACAAAAAAAGAAAGAAAAATGACTTCATAACTCCCAATGGCTTGGAACCCTAATAATTAGTGGAAGGGAGAAATCAAATTTCAATGAATTAGGAGCTCTGCTCATTAAGTTCCCATGACAAATAATATATAGTTGGATTCCTCATAATCTGATTCCATAAATTAAACCAAACAAGGTCTCATTCTCAAGCTAGACATTATGCCTCCAATATTGGTAAAATATTTTGTTGCAAATTATTGCATAAGCACAGGTCCTCCGCCTAATCCTTTAAAGAAGTGCCCATGTTAACCCCCGCTATTGTTATTGTAGACATTACCAACCAGGCACAAGGAATATCACACATGTCACTTACTCTTCTCCAACGTCCCTTAGTATGTTTGTTAACTGATTTGCTATCCCCAAAGCCAATGCAGCATTGTAAACGCTTTCTGTAGTTGCCTGGGAGTCAGGAGCAATTCCCATAACTGGAACACTCATTAAACCCACAGTCCCTGCCACATAGTAGCAGTAGAGATAAAGTTCATCAAAGTTTTTGTATCTTGACTTTCTAAGGTCCATCCTCATCCCTTCAATCATATCTTTAAATGGCTGCAAAAGCACAGAAACAAAACCATAAATATATCATCAAAACTTCAATGAAAGGAAAAGTAAGCCAAAAACAAGTACAGTGTTCTATTTATGATAGATAATTCTTTCAATGCATTTGAGTTCACCAAAAATTGCATGAATGAGAGAATTGGTGATTCAAAAACTCATGCCATGTTAGATAGGTATGGGAACTTGTTCCAAGAAACATAAACTTTCCAATATATCTGATGCATTTAGGAGACATTGGAGGTGCAATCAATAAAAGCAGGATGATTATATTTCTATCTTTGACCTAACATAAGCAACTTTTAGAGGGTTGCCTAAATGTGGAATTAAATTGCCCTTTCACATTAAATTCAACAAGACTGCCCACCTCACTTTTCGTATTGCTTCAATTTTGTTCTGTTGAATAGATGTAAAATGAGGGGGACAATAAGTTAAACCTTTAATGAAAGAAAGTGAGATTCCATATCAGCCAAGAAAACTTGTCCAGTTGATAAAATGGATGGTGAAAGTTACACACTGAGATGTCACTATATTGTAAGTAAATAAAGATTCATCCTAGTCATCTCCCCAAGTATCTAATCCAGAAATCACAAGTTTGGGAGTAAAATCACAGACCTGGATGTCAACAGGGAATTTGGCAACAGTGTCTGACAATGCAGCATCAAGCATATCAAATGGATGACCTCGAAAGAGATCTTCCAGCCTTCCTTCCCACCTATCCAAAGCGCTGGGGGTTATATGGGAAGCATTCGGTCCATCGACAAGCTCATCTGTTCTCCTGCACCAAACTGCACAAAGCATGAAAAGACATCTCATAAGTGCCTCTTTATGACGAGGGTACACATGTTAAACACTTGAAACAAAGTTTTATGAAGCAAAAGGAATTGTGTTATCCAAGTAACAAGCATGAGTAAATTGCCTGCACAATAGTCTCAGAATTCTTCATCTCTTGAAAGGAATTTCTGAAAGCATTGCCAAGTTAATTTATGCAAAATACAGATGTTGGCAAGAATAGACAATAACCCATCAATATCAAGTAACATTTTAAACTATATTCATCAATATCATAACACATAGAACAGGTTAGCAAGCAGGAGAAGAATTTATATTAAATCTAAAAGCATTCAGGATTAAGTGAAGCTTTAGCAGAAAGATTCCAATAGCACAAACAGCCAAGTAATTGACTAATATAGTTAGCTTGTAAATATTAAAAAAAGATAATAGAGAGGCTGCAATTAGTTGGGTTATGAAAATGCAGCAAAAGTAAAAGTCACTTTCAAGTGTATAACTAACAAACAACTGATTGTGATATTTTTTTTTTTCAATACACTGCTAGAATTAAATATAAAATATCGTTCAATCTTAAACTTTTAAATCGTTTGCTTGTACAGCTAAATCTAACGTAGCACCCTAGAAGGAGATCAAGACTCTAAATCTCCGCACCATCATTTCAACTCTATTGTCCTCTCAATAGGCTTCAGTTAAAAATTTCAGTGCGTTAGAGATGTTAGATATAAATAAGCCCACGTTGTTTTTCAAGCATAAATTTTTTTATCAGTAACTTAAATTCAACATCCATAGAGATCATTTCAGGTTGCTTCAAGCATTGAAACATTTCCAAAGAATCTCTATCCCTACAATTCCTAATACAATGTATGCAAATTTGACCCAAAAGCATACTCGGAACTACTATTTCCCTCACTCAACATATCCTCTAAACATGAAAAGGAATAGTTCCCTCCCTTAAATGTATAGGTCCAATTTACTCACCATATATTGCCCATATAGCCCTTCTCCTTTCAGGTGTCATCAGTAAAGTCCCTACAGAACCAACATCAAATTAGAAAACAAAAACAATCAATTACATAGCTTAAGCTTACAAGCAAGGGAAAGAAAAATCAGCATACTTTAAGGTGAATTAGATTCGTGGAAAAGGTTTCAGAAATTTCTTTTGATTTTTGCCATAACTAAAGTTTAGGACCGTTAAATGAATCGAAATAATATGAAAAGATTACAAACACTCATGGCTTTAAGCTGTAATAGTCAGCAGAAAACAACAGTAGCAGCAGACCTTTGATGGTGGAAAACAATCGTGGATAATACCAATTATCGATGAGGAAAATGGTAAAAGTATAAATTATTTTACTCATTTTTCATAAACATTTTCGATGATAGTTTAAGGACTACTATAATTATCGGCTACCACCTTCATCTCCCATCTTTATTTTATATCAAAAAATCACTAG
This sequence comes from Lumnitzera littorea, assembly GCA_024138015.1. Classification (NCBI taxonomy): domain Eukaryota; kingdom Viridiplantae; phylum Streptophyta; class Magnoliopsida; order Myrtales; family Combretaceae; genus Lumnitzera; species Lumnitzera littorea. The sequence continues at coordinate 55,988,229 of JAMXBB010000011.1, forward strand.
TAAATAGGGCGCAATTCTAAGGCTTTATTGTAACAAATATCAAAAAGCATTTCGCCGAGAAACAAACATGATAGAGCAGAAGGAAGGCTAACCCAGGTAAAATGTTTTGGCATATTCTGCACAGATTTCACCACACCGATCATAAGCTTCACTCAGCAAGCTCAAAGTCCCCGGAAGAACAATATCAGGTTTAACTTCAACATCCCCTGTCGACCTCAACTGCCTATTTACTAAAGCTGCTTGCTTCAGTACAACACCGTACACCCTCTCCTCGGAAGACACCGCCGTCTCTTCAGCCGGGTTCGCCACTACACTCGACACGGCTCGCACACTCCCCCTCCTCCTCCTCCTCCTCTGAACGGACCTCACCACACAGCATGAACCCCACTTCTTGCCAAAACTCTTGATTGCACGGCCCTGGAACAATAGTTTGGTCGAATCCAGGAAAGGGTTAGCTTCCCGACCAGAATCCAGCAACCTAAGACAATTCGAAACATCTGTACTAGAAGAGACAGCCCCTAACAACGTTATAGCCATGTTAAAACTTACGCTTCGATGATTCAATCTCTCCTTCTACCTTATCACTCTCCAAAGACTTCAATTTCTAGCTATTGTACGGGAAAAACCGAATGACCCCGTACAGAATCCTCAAGTGTAAGGCGAAAGCTACAGTCGGTTAATGAAATGATAGAATACTAACCAAATAAGGAATACCCAAAATGTGCAAAGGTTTGTGCTATGTCATGTTTTACATGAATATACGATGCAATACAGGTGAGGAATCAAAGTAAAAAGGTTGTCTTTCTATTTTACGAGGAAGTATGGACTCCCTTTTTGACTTAACACTGACTAAACAAAATTAAAATTGCACTCCTTTTCCACAAGGCTGGAGGTTGGACGGGCGTTTAGTTTAACTGGTTGAGTGCAATCTTATACGACAATAATGTTCAGCTTTATAAACACAATCTGCATGATTAAACAAACGGTAAGTAGATTTGTAATGCCCACTTCCTCATTGGACACACACGGCTCCTAAGTCCTAGTTCACAATGCATCAATCCACCACCGCTAAAAAAGATTTGATAGTACCGAATGGGAATTCAAAGACCAATAATAATTCAAAATTTAAAAAATTTTATTATTTATATTTTTATTTATTAAAATTTTATTAATATTTAAATATTACTAATTTATTCACATAACGTATTAGTATTATTAATATTTTTTCATTTCACCACTCAATTCATCTCTTGTTCCTTTTTGTGTTAGTAATTCTATTTTATAGCATTTTTTATTGGACCAATTGTATAGAGTAAACAAAAACCATCATTTATAAAGGATAGGATTGAAAGTATGTTTGGTGACAATTAAAAGGATATGACAATATGTTAGTAATATATTTTGAAAATACCAATATATCCTTGTCCAATCCAAGGCATAACTATTGATCAAGTTGAATAGAACATGATAATATGTAAGAGGTAATTTATGGATAGTTATTCTTTTGGTTGTAAAAAGTAATTATAATTACCTATTTAGCAATAATAAGAATTTTGTATAATAATTATTTACCAATTAAATATAATTAAAAATGTTGATAGGATTTTTTGGACACGGCCCTTTATGTTTGTGCCGAATTGATAAGACCCCCATCCTAAGACACGCCTTTGGAAGACTATATTCTCCATTTTGCCGACCTTAGCCCAAGCCCATTACGTAGCCTATCCAACTACACTGATCATCAACGATTAGAAGAGTTTAGATAAAGCTAAAAACTAAGTTAAACAATTAACTCTTATACCTAAGGACTGCGTCAAACATGATGACCCCATTTTTCAATACTTGTGGATGTGGATGTGGATGTAGCTCTGCCCAGCCCACTAATTTATCTCGAACTGTTTACTTCACTCCTCTATAAATATAAGACAATTATCCAATAATAAGTTACTTGATACTTTACGTACTTGAGTTTACATACTATTTTTAAGTAATCTTACTCTTTCCAAATACTCACCTAATTTAAGTATCGAAATACTTATACTGGATAACATCCAATACTCCCTCATTGTACTCTCTTTTACATGTTCATTTAGTCCTGCGAAACTTAATCTCTTTCAAATCCATACTAGTATATATTTTTAAACCACAAAGAGAAATTTTTCTATTTCTATTACTTGATTGGTACTTAAAAGGAAATTAATCCTAATGAAGTTAAAAATTATTGTAATTTTTATTTTGATAAATTTTTAGGGTGCTTTGGAAATTTTAGTTTTAGTCCAATAATCTCTACCTAATCTTAAAGTGTAACCACTTCCATGGAGTTTCACATTAGCAAGAGAACATTTTATCTTACTTTACTAAATTTCGCAAGTCCTTTTATTAAAAAGAAGTGGACCCAAAGATAACTTTTTAATTTGCTTACTTTGCCAGAAAAATATTACTCCTTTTTTCTAACTTCTGCTGGCTCAGTTCATATCTGGTCAATTAAAATATGATACGACAGTTAATGAACATACAAAAATTAAATGGAACAAGTGTAGACCATACGGGCCCCCACAAAATAATGTGCAATATTTTAAGTAAGTTGGTTCACCTCGTTTCGGCCTTTTTGTTTTCTCCCTCTTCTAAATATGAGGTTTGTATTAAGAATGATTCTATTGCCACACAAAAATTCAAGAAACGATATGTGCTTCCTATCCTATGGTTTATAGGCTTGAATTCAGTTGCAACTTCTACTTGTCTCTTTTTTTCCTTCTTTTTTGGCTTTTTCTTTACATATTTTTTTAGCTCATTTTTAAGTAACATTAGGCTCATATGTAAGGGCTTAGCCAAAAACGAGGAAAAAGAACAAGAAGGGAGTTAATGAAGTGAATATTGTAAGCTTTTGTCTTGCCTTAAATTTGTAAGTAGCTTCAATATTTATTTTTAATGGCGTATGTCTGATTTCCTTTTTTTATTTCTCAATAAAATATAGATTTGTAATTTAAAAAAAAAAAGAAAAAGAAAAAGAGAGAGAAACAGTCTCCCACACATTATCAATAGGATCTATAAAGAATTCGATGGCTTTTAATTTTATTAAGGATTCAAGATATTCATTAATGATAAAAAAAGTTTACATATAATTTGTAATAGATATCCATTAATTAGCAATACATGTCAAGATGTCAAGACTCATATATAGTATTAATATAAACATTACTCTTCTAATAGGATAAATTAAATTTGTTTCCTTTTTCTCGATAAGTTATAATATATATATATATAGATATAGATATATTAGTTGGCAAGTAAAAGAAAAACCAGCAAAGTATAATCTTATAAGCACTGATGATGGGAAAATAAAAGAATAAGCATTAATAAAATGGTATTGGTCATTCTGTCGTAGGATAGGTCAGCTGAGGGGAATGGCCCGTCAAAAGCAAGTTAATATATTGTTTAATTAAAAATATTACCGGATTTGGTCATCGGATCGGATCCGGTGCATGTGCAGCACCAAAACGAACACGTGGAAAGGTCATCCTATCGGTGGAAGATAACGTGACCGATGACCAAGTGCAGGGATTGGTGTTTTAGATGTTGGGTTTGTACACGTGGTCTTCTACCAATGAGCCGTTTATCTAAGACCGGATCTTTGGGGATGGGCAATGTGGGGGTGGGACCCATTCTCCATGATACCCCAAAAACGAAATGGGATTCACTGTATCCGTATGTAAAAATTATGCATGTTGGTGTGACGGTGGTGGGATTTTGATTTTGACTTTAGTTGCTCCATGTACACACATACATAATGCATCTACCGTTATAAATTTCTAGTCTTCATTGTTCCTATCAGATCTGCAGTGCGGGCGCCTAAAAATATTATATAAATGGCTCTGGATTCATATTCATTAAATAGCCTATTCTCAACCGATTAATCTATATAGTAAATCTCGTGTGCAAAAGATAAATAGTTTATTTTATCAATATTTTTATTATAGTTGTATCATATAAGAAAGCGATTTTAAGTATAACCTCATTTATTATGTATTACAAATCTAATAAAGGATATTGTTAAAAGTTTTTATAGTTGTTGTTTTTATGGTTATGAAATTATATAAAAGCTTTAAAAGTTTGAATTATGAGTTGTATATTACCACTCTCATTAATTATTTGAAAAATATATATATAAAGATTAATTTGATAAATTATATATAATAGTGGGAGTAAGGGCATTGTTTGAATAATATTGACTCAATTTCAACGTATACCATCAATGTTAGTGATGGCTGTGGAACTTGGAGCACTACGGCCTTCATTTTTCTTGTCCGGAAGTGGGAAGTGGGAAGTGGGGAGTGACAAAAAGGTACCAGAGGAGACCCCATTGCCGGGGCCTTGTCCACTCGATTTCTTAAAGCCTTTGAGGCCAAACACCATGACACGTCTCCTGTCTTGTCTCCTTTAATTTTTAATGGCTTCCTCCTTCATTGTGTTAAATTACGTGTCAAATGCTGCCGCTGGGTAATTAAATTAGCAAAAATGGAATTCCACATTTTAAAAACGAGAAATTGAAAGGTACCCTTAAAATTATTTGTTTAGGAATTTCCTAAAACCAAAATTATAGGGTTTTTTTTTTTTCCTTTTCTCTTAATCATATTATTACTTAATTTGTTAAAAAGATGATGAATAACAAATTTATATATTCCTAATAAGAACCTTTAATTATATACATAGACTATCTCACCCTAAAAGTGAAGAGCTGGAACATTTCATTTTATATTAATTTTGCAACATGGGCATGCAAAACTCAAAACCAATTATAAATCTATGATTTATAAAAGTAACAACATGCTTCTGGTTCTCATAGCAATAATTTTAGCTTATAAGAAAAATTTCTAAACTTCATAGCTAAATAATAATTAAGAATTTAATCTACGTAAATATATACTAGATCATTTATAGATTGAATCCACTTATCACAAAATTTTCTAAATTTCATAGGTATATATTAACTAAGAATTTAATCTACTTAAACATATATTAATGGTTAATTTCCTAAGTTGCCATTCTCATACAAATGGTCAATTTCCCAAGTTATCATACAAGTTTTAATCAACCATAGTGCATGCACCTAAATAACACAAGAAGTAAGCCAAAACTTAGTCCAGTAAATAATAGCAAAATACACGCGTATATTATGCTAAGAAATCATACATATTTCTTGTACTAATGCAACAAATAACAATTTATTATCTTATCTACATGTGGTAAATAACTATCATAGACCTTAGTATACCAAGACTTAGAATAGCGTAGATTGTCCAATAAAACATTTATATGTATACACACAATTAATCGTAATGTGGGTCAGTAAACCTCAACACTCCTAAGCCAAATCCTTTGGTAGTCCCATCTTAGGTTTGACACTTGTATCAACCATCTATACAACTACTTTACTACAATCATCTACAAAAACATTCAGTACCACTAGTATAAGTAGTTGTAGCCTTGTTTTAGATGACTAACTTGTATCACAACAATTAGTTAGTTAATAGACTACCTACCTGCATATGGCGGTTCAACTCCTAAACTAAACATCATATCACCTTGAATTGTTATCCCCATAAGACAACATGACTATTAGTTCATGATGGCCACTTTTGGTATCTGGTACTCCCAATCCTCTTGCCATATACACAAGTACAATCGTTAAAGCCAATTCGAGATTCAAATAGGTTTAACTTCATTTCATTGACCTTAATATTCTTAACACTCAATAGTAACAATATACTTCCAAACCAATAACCTGATACTTGAACTCAATTCTAACAATAGCAACACTATAACAGTAACTTTCTAGCTTTGAACCAATGCTCTAATACCAAGATAATATGCCTTGTAGATTAACACATGAAGAATGTCGTGCGAGAACAAACCAAAGGTAAGTCTAGACTAAGATATAGGTGAAATGAATGTTGGTTTAGTTAGGATTTAAGCAAATTCATGAGCTAACTTATAGATATTATGCACCATAAATCATACATGAACTTACACTTATAATTAATATTACACATGAAAAGAAGTGGTAGAAGCACTTGCTACAAACCTTACTTAAGGCTTTTATAAGAGTAGAACTTAGGAAGCTAGAAAAAGCTCATACATTAACAAATGAGTAAGATGAACATTCACTAGATGATTCGATGGAATACAAAAGAGAGGCTTATATAGTGATCCCTTTACTGTTACGAAGATCCTAAAAGACTAAAATGTGTAAGTGTCCAAAATAAAAATAAAAAGAAAACATTCACTTATACACAATACATAGCAATGTCTAAGAAGGGGTAATATGGACATGAGATAAAAATGAATTTCCTTATGCAAGTGGTAAAGCAATAACAATATCAGAGACGTAGAATGATGGTCAAGCGCTTTTTGTAACACGAAATGAATTTTTTACAAAGTTTGGACTGGTTGGGGTCATTTAAACAAGATAGCTAATCATCTTAAGAGCTCGAAAATAGGGCCACAAACTATCTAGTAACTTAGCTGAGCTATTAAGATTGGCTAACAACTCTAGCTCTTCTACTCGAGAGATAATATAAGACAAATGGGAGCTTAGGAATTCATGTAGCTTAAGCAGCAAGATTATGTTGCTCTCAACTTAGGTAGTCCATTAAGATAAGGCCCCACTTGCTTTGTTGGCTAGTCCTTGGGCTCAAGAGTAGGTAACTAGGCTTCGAAGCTAATTCCTATTAAGACCAATTCAGCAAAGACCATAAAAGGTCACCTCAAACCTAACCTTCAGTCGAAAACCTATTTAATGAAAACCATACACGATCCAACTCACCTTACACCTAAACTTTAGCTTGAGCCCAATTCAATAAAGACCTAACACAATATGACTTGCCTCATACCTAAACTCAACTCAGGACCACTTTAATATAGGCCTTACATAACCTCACCCGCTATACAACCATTAAATGAACACTTGTCTAAATTGCTATCAACATCACGCTAGGGTCCTAGGTAATAAGAGGCTCCATCTATACAGCCTCTCTTTATTGACTAGCCACCAACAAGAGCAAGGGGTAAATGTTGATGACTTATTTGAACCATAAGCCCCTAAGTTCCTAAGACAAACCCATATGTACATTTAACCCCTAGGAGAAGAAGACAAGAAGAGACAAATGACATGCTCAGATAAAAGTCATTTGAAGTTGACCTTATAAGGATTTACTACTACAAGCGCCAAAACTTGTAAAGGGATAGTTGGTAGAGGTTTACCAATAGTGGCCCTTCTTTCCTCCCTATCTAAAACCCCTATAAATCTCTAAGTATGGGGGAAGAAAACTTTCTCTCTCCCCTCAAAAATTTGATGCTACATTCTTCTTCTCTTAGCTAACTTAAGCATTGAAATAGTTTCACTAAATAAACCTCTAGTATCCCTTTTTCACTCATGTAGACTTTTAGTGATTGCAACTTTACCGACTAAGAAAACTAACTGGGCCAACCCAAATATTCTATAATGAGAACTGACCACCAACACACATTCCATAGGAGTTACCATATACAGTTATTATTGGGTTCGGTGGGTGAAATACATTATAATACTCATGTGGTTCTATTTCCTTCAAATGATTGGACAAGGTTTGTAAGGAATAAAATTTCCAATCATTCATTTCTAAGTTCAATCAACCAAAATTTAATTTTGGTCAACTTATAAGAATTTTGATTGGTTGAAATTCCATTCTCATACTAGGTTAGCTCTTGATGTTGAATTGGGGGTAAATATAATCAAAGACGTTAGGTGCTCATACAAAGGTTATAATTACCCTTTTAAAGAATATCTAAAAATGGGCTTCCAATAAAGATGGACAAAAACAAACATTTTGCCAAGAAAGATGGAAAAAAACAAATCATAGTTGTTAGGGGTTAGTCACACAATTGCCCCCCTCCAAACTAATTTCTTTCCTTCATTGCCCTAGAGTTGCATATTCATTACTATTTGATTTTAACATTTACATGTCCTGACTTTTTCATTAAATAAAAATTTCTAAAACTGCATTTTTAACCATTCCTACAATTATTGAACCATTGCTACCACCATCTTCTATGAGTTTATTATGCTTGTTAATTTAGATGGTTAGTTTTTTTTAATGATTTTTTTTAAGGAGAAATCATATTATCCCCTAAGTAGGATAGTCTGACTCTTGAAAAAATGTATCAACTTATCCAATTAGATAATTATGCCTTTAACTCTTCATTTATGGGCTCTTTTATATCAATTGACTCAATTATAGTAACTTCTCTCATATTGACTAAAATTTTTCTTTATTGGTGTAATGCCCCAAACTCAAGACGTCACAAATAGCCACTTGTCCTTATTCCTCTATTGACACGTGAGGCTACAATAATTACAACTAAAACCTCTAAATACCCGTGAAACTACTTTCTCCAAAATGATAATAATAATCTCAATAAAGAAAATTAATAACTTTAGCTTAGTCTTTACAACTCCCAAAAGAACAACTAGAATCAATTCTAGACTCATAAAAAAAAAAACATATCTAATAACATTATTAAAGTCTAAAATAGAAATTAAATCTTCAAATTCTCCAATACCGTTTTCCTTAAACTAATCTCAATAATCCTAATCTTCACCATAATAATAATAGTACTCTCCGCTTTCCTTATCTTGTTAATAGTAGTATGTATCACCATAGTCATTATAAGCAGCACATTCATTTAACTAACTTACAATTATAAGGAAAATAAAGGGTAAGCCGAAGCTTAGTACACAATACACAAACATAAATACGTAAATAAACAATGCAATACACATGTGGAATATGCAATAGCAATAAACACATTGTGAGTTATCATCTTCAATTAGCCTGTCAAACAACACTCAAAAGTACCCATAACCCTGCCTACACAAATAGAAAATAAATATACAAAAATAAATTACTTAACGCCATAGCTAGGAACTGTCATTACCGATTTAAGGATTCTTAATCTACCTCGAATCATTTCAATATATAACTCTACTAAGGACATTATTACCCAAAGATCATCAAGGTGCCCCTTAGAGTTCTGCCATCACTGGCCCTAGGCTGAGCTACACACAAGCAACATCAATAATTAAGATCTAATATCAATTATTCCAGTTTCATTCAATTATCCTAACAATCACACCCATCAAACATGCGTCACATATCTGGATCATTGAATTCAAACTAAACGAAGTTATAAATAATAGGATAACCTATAGTAATAAGAAATACTAAGCTTAAAGTTTATACAATCTTGATCTTAGGTCTTTAAACTAACCAATCTTCAACTATCAAGTTGATTACAACTAGATTAGAGTGTGAAATTTAAGGGAAAAACATGTTTAGGGTTCACGCTTAGGATCACGCCCTTAGTCCTTAGTTGTGTTCCTTACTAGAATCTAACTATAATGATTACGGGCAAGAACATGCTTATTTTCTTAGGTAGTATTCCTCACTGTGCACCATCTCCAAAGATCAAGGTTAAGGGTTATACCTGTGATCTTAGACTATAATCCTCTTATCTTAAATTTCTTCTCACAAAACATAAACAACTAAAATTCCAAAACTTCGAAAGGTCCACAATTATAACCGTGGCCGTATTGTCTAACCATGTTCCTCCTAAAATGTTGAAAACCCTTCTCTTTTTCATTCTACAACCCTCTAACTCCCTATTGTAGATCAAGAATACAATTATAGTTATCATGAATCTCATCCCTTTCATCTCTTCAACGATCAAAAGTCAATTAAACATAAATCTATTCATACTTATCTTGGATTTTCAAGAGATCTCAAGAGATCTTGTAAATACTTATCTCTTACGATTACCATAACCGCTAATAGTCAATCTTATGCAAATAATCCTATTAGATCCAACAAAAAAGGAAATCTCCTTGATTAATACACCCCTTTTACCTTTTGATTTGTTTTCCTACAACAAATCTCTTGCTCTCCAACCTTTACTTGTTAACACACCACAATCTACAATTCCAACAGCATTAGCCGCTTTTCCAATCACTAAAATTACAGAAGACAAGAAGAATCGCATGTCTTACCTTAACGAAACGTATAGGGTTGCTTTGCTAGTTAGGGGAAGCTACCTCCTCTTTGTTGCTAGTGACAAAACTACAGCCAATTACAAAAAGAAGCTTTTAAGGCTAGGTCAAGGCTTACAACTCTAGACCCTCAAAATTCTCGTTGTGTCTCTTATTTAAATTATAACTTTTAGCATTACCCATCTTTTATTTTATATTTCTTCTTATTTTATTTTATAAATAATATGAATTTTCTAGGCATTACAACTAGATAAAGGGGGCAAAAAAAGGAAGAAGAAGAAGAAGAAGATTAAAGAAAGCCCCTTTGAGATTTTTTTTTTTCTGAAATAGATCTTGTTTTAAGAAAATGTTAAAAATAGATGCAAAACCTTTTAATAAAATGGAGGAAGGTTCCTACCATGTTAATTTTTGAAACAAAACATAAAGAATAAACACTAAAATGTTAATAGAAGGAAAATATATGACCAACTATCTCCATGTCATTTGTCATTGGATTCTTCATGTGTGGTGAAATATTCTCCAACTTAATTTTCACTAATGTAATAAATTAGGCTGTGAATTTGGTCAAGTTCTCTTCTTCTTCTTCTTCTTTTTTCAGTCAAAGGTTAAGTTGTTCATTAAAATTATCTTCACTAAAAATGTATAAAATTTAATAGAGATTACAATAATTTACATTAAGATTTTGTTGTATCTTTATATCGTGTATTATACCAATCTTATCTATATATTTATGTATTTAATAATATTGTTTTCATATTTATACTATCGTGTGGTATTATAAATTATCAATCCATATCATCATTAGCTTCAAAGATTTTTGTAACCTAAATGGCCAATTTTTATGGATTTCAAAAATTTTTCCTAATGAATAGTGTTTTTTAAATTGGGACATGATAATAAAACTTTTTTATAATAATATCAAATATCAATTGAATTCTCTATATTTTTATTGAGTTCTTTAAATCTTGTAAGTTTGTATAAAAGTCTAACCAAGTATCCATATTTGAAATAAACTATTTAAATCCTTTATATTATCACATCATATAATAAGTTTAATGCAGGGTCACACATCATAACAGTTACTAAATAAAAGATAAATATATTTTTTAAATTTCATTCATTGAAGTGTTAAAATACAAATATATACTATACAGATAAAATAAATAGAAAAATAAGGATCCAAAGATCTAATATGAAAACATAAGCATTTTCAACATAGAGATGGGTGACGCTAACATAAAAGTTCCTATGCAATATTGAATAAAACCTAGAATTTTAGTTGGATAATGTTCTACAGTAAAATGAAAATATGTTAGACTCAGTCTTCAACCTACTACTCAAGACTTGAAGTAGCGAATCACTTGACATAGAAAATATAGTAGAGGTAAGCAATAAAATAAAGTCATTAAGAGAAGCTTAAGAAATAGGTTAAGTCAAATGACCTTACCCAAACTATTTGATATTGATGCAAATTAGAGCCTTTAGAACGATTTAAAGCCTTCGAACAATTTTGTCCAAATTGAGTCATATTTTATTATAAGTTCATAAAATTTAGACAAGTAGCCTTAATAATATCAATTTCTCAAAAAAATGTATTTATAATATTTAATCTCAATAAAACGTATTTTTACCAAGTACGATTAATAATTATCGAAAACTCGAAATTAGAATTCCGAATGATCATGATACCTTAAAGATAAATTATATATATAATAAAATTATTATCGAACATAAAATAACATATGGAATATATACATATGTGTAGCATGGAATTTTAAGTATATACATATATCCGTAATTAGTTAAAATACTCTATTATTTACATTTTTGGGCTAAAATAACATAGAAAAATCAATAAGAAATTATAAAAAAAAAAAAATAAGGGAATAGCTGGGATTAAGATTGTAAGCATGTGGAATTACATGAATAGCTGTTGATGCCTTAGAGATGAAATTTTATGCAAAATGAAACATGTTACTTAAGCCTAGAATGGTGAGGAGAGAGAAAGAAAATTTAATTACATCATCCAAATAGCTTTGTAAAATCTAAAAACACTCTCCAACATTTTGTTCATGCAAGTGATGATCTAGGAAAAATTAAAGTGAGTTAGAAGAATCAATGGGCTAAAATTAGTAAAAATATGAAAATTGATGTGCAATTTAGGGAGTTAGACAGTTTGTTGGATTAGAGAGTTGATGGGCCAAACCAACCCCACCACCACAAGGAGTAGCCTATGCCCAGACCAACCAACAATGGTGGAGAAGCAACCGGTGGCTAGAATTCTATTTTTCGATGAGGTTCATTTCTAGTCCAATTTTGTAAAATTTTGTAAAAATATGAAATATACCTAGAAAATTATGAAAAAAATTTTATTCCTATAAATTTTCTTGTATAGAATCTAGGAAAAATATGATTTCTTACAAATTTAAAAGTTACAGTATAAATCATTAAGAAATTAAAGAAACTAGACAATTTTCGATATTAAAATGAATTAGGCTAATGACATGGTTTGGCATTCAAAATTTTTTTTCTAAATTACCCTATATATTAATAAATTTCTATGAAGAGATTTCTCATAAAACTATTTTTTATAATTTTATGAATTTTTTAGCCCTAAATTATTATTAAAATAGTGTTTTTAGTAAAACTTAACTTGTTATTCCTAAGGACTTTACCTAGATTCTAAGTTTGGTTGATTTGTGGAGTATTTATTTCATATTAGAGGTATTAGATTGGATTTTGAACGAAGGAGTACAGGAAATCAACAACGTACCCTTCAATGTATAGTTTAAGAGAGTGTAAATTTAAGGAATTGGTGAATGATGATGTGTGATATGAGGAATTTGGATGTAATGAAGTTGAGAAATATGACTTGAAGTATTACTTTGGTTAATCCTAATTGGAGTTAGAAGAAAATGGACCAATGAATTAATTATAAGGGAATTGAATGAAGGCAGATGATAACTTAAAGGAAGTTGAGGGTAAATGTTCTATTGGATATGCACTTAGAATCTAAATTAGAGGCAAGATTATGAATGAGTGGTAAAATAAGAGAATCTCAGGGACTAAGTCAAAGGGAATATTGGAAAAAACTTTGAAGTTGCTGGTTCTAGAGGAAAATTCAGAGGCTAAATTCCTTGAAATTATGAACCATATTGAGCTACATGTTATAATTGTTGTTGATTAAATAGTGACATGATATTAAACTTGGTTGTTATATTGGTGCCGATGAATGCATATGTGATATTTGCTAGGGTTTGTGATATCTTAGGAAAGAATCTAGGGACCAACTCTATCTCCTAAGGTGTTTACCTAAGTGAACCTGATATCGAGACCTTACAACGACAAAATTATGAAGTAAAGGCTAGGTAACAAGTGATGAATAAGTCTGCTTGGATTAGCTAGGTTTTGCTTAGTGTGCGATCTAATGCATTCATAGCATAGCACAATAGAGACCTATAGGTCAAGTTTTCTAAAAACCAAGATGTCGCTAGGTCGGTTTCCATATAAAAATCTAGTTTTTCGAGCTTATAGAAACTGCATTATATCTATTGGGCCAACTATATGATGGATTTTCCAATTACTCTATGTAGTTATTGCTAAGTTAAAATGTTTGCTAGGTTCCTAGATATATTATCTAGATGCCCAATGAATATAAGTTGACCGAACTTGATGAGTTGTTAAGCTAAGCTAGGATATCGATATCGATACATTCCACGTACATAAGTATGGCACACGCTTGTTGCATTTGTATTGTTTAGCCGGGAAAGTATAAGATAATGTAATTGAACTAACTACTCAAATGTTGTGCCTATTTTGTTATGCTTGTTGTTATGTGTTTATCTACTCTCACTTAGCTTATAGTAGTTGAGGGGATAAGTTTTTCTTAACCTTATGTTACGAATGAATAGATAGAAGAAGGTATCAGAGTGACAAGGAGACTTCAAAACTCTAACTAAAGATGAGATCTTAAGAGAAGTCGTCGACTACACTATATAGCTTGAGTTCATGAAGATAGCTTTTTAGGAAAGTAGTAGGTGTTATTTCACCAAAGGTTTAGTATAGTTGTGGTTGTCTAAGTACGTGTATTTGTAAGAGAGTTACTATGTCGTATAGAAGTGTGTAAATGTGATACTCTAAGTATGGCTCACTAATGTAGAAGCCTTCACTGCTGTTTATCAAATTAAATGAGAAATAATTTGGAAGTAATTATTTATGGAATAAAAGAGCAGGTTGAATACAAGTTTTACCTTATCCTTAACTCAAGGATGGCAGAAATGAGTAGATACCGAAAAAGTGAGGCATTACAAAATAATATGAAAAAATAGGATTTTTCTACGGTCCTATCCTTGTTTTCTATGGAACCAGTCCCACCTTTTATCTCACCCTTGATTTGTTCTCCTTTAAATTTGAACCAATGATTAAATTGTGAATTTAATGGTTTAGATTTAATAAAATGAAAATGAATGGTAGGATGAAGGGTAGGACTAGTTTCATTAAAATGAGATGATAAGGACAAGAGTGTAAGGAGGATGATTAAGTGATCTCAATAGCTCAAATGCAAGTTATGACAGATGAGGAGCTCAATAGCATTAAACTCCACTACAAAAGATGAATCGAGTAATGCTCTTGAGATAGTTGAGTGTTTGATTCTTTCAAGCAAGAATCTGGTAGTGTAATAACATTCATGCAAGATTCCATCTTGTTTAAGTAAGGGAGAGGTATAGTATTTATAAGACTTGGCCGTTGATTTCATCCATTGAATCTTGATGATAATCAATGGCTAGAATTAATCTTTCCCTTTAATGAACCTCAAGTAGACTTCTTTCATGAGTTTAAGCCCAATAATGCCTTATTTGATGTGTGAACCAAATTGAGAAAGGTTAATATTAGGCAAGTCAACCCAACGGGCCTTACTCTAAGTCAACCATATCACGTACTGTAAGGTACCCTAGTCATGGTAGGTCGTAGTATACTATACAAAGACCGAAAATTGGTACCCTTACCATTATACGATCTTTTATATGATATAGAAGACTACTACAATTTCCAATTACCATAAGCTATGCAACTTATATAAGATCATAGAAAATGTTAATAATACAATTGTCATGCAAATATAGTATTTCCAAGGGTCAGCAAGACCCCAATCCCCAAAATATACAAGTCTAATAGAATTAGTCAAAAATAGTAGTCCTACATAACTACTCAATAAAACTTTTCAGTTAGAAAATATTATAATTGAGAGTCCAACTAAATCATCATATTCACTCTAGCTCTCATCTTCCCATAAGTATTCCTAAAAGCCTAACACTAACCTCAGGCATGCTTCAACCCAGCTTAATAAATAGGTCCTCTTGTGTTAAAAGGAATCTGTAAGGGTGTAAGCTAATAAGCTTAATACTATGTCCCTCAACTATATCGACAAGCGAGTTATCAAACAATTATTATTTTCAAACATATAAATGCATAAATAATCAAAATGCTAAACAAATGCATGTGGTTGACCAAACACTCCATACAACTTAGATGTACACCCTCTAAAGTTAGTGTTAAAGATTCATCGACACTAATCAGATCTAAGTACCACACTAGTACTTATGTTCCAATTATGAAACTGCACATTTCATTTCCAAAAGAAACTCTATTTCAATTTTTCCAAATTTCAAAACTAAGTACCAAGTGTAGTTGTGAGTAAACCTCACAGTTCGCATTCACCCCTAAAAGGAGGTCTCACAACACAAACCTTAACTAGCAGTTGACATCTCTAGGTGCCTAATAAGCCTACAAGTCAAGGTGGAGCCATGTTGTAATAGTACACTGTACTTGAAACACCTTAATTCCATTTTGTAAAAAAAAAAACCTCCGCAAGACCCTTTTTTACCTCCATATGATTTGAAGGTCGGTATATTAATGATGCAATGACATAGTTATGCATGACATGGTTGATTTATTATTGCCAAATTTAATTGATTCCAATTATTT
This sequence comes from Lumnitzera littorea, assembly GCA_024138015.1. Lineage (NCBI taxonomy): Eukaryota > Viridiplantae > Streptophyta > Magnoliopsida > Myrtales > Combretaceae > Lumnitzera > Lumnitzera littorea. Next base: position 56,004,295 of record JAMXBB010000011.1, read on the forward strand.
AGTGATTAAGCAGTAGCACAAATAAACAAAACCTTATAGTTGTCTATTATGCAATATAGCATTTGGTTATGATGTTTAATAATATTTGACACAACAAACAACCAATATCAAACACATATATAACTCGAATCCAACTAGCTACAAATACAAACAAGTATAGAATCATCAGGAACACTCATTCGACCATGTTGATAATTAGGGATTGAAGTAATCAATTGGGTAGTTGGTGTCCTGATGAAATTCACTTGATAAATAAAATAATAAAATAAAAGTGGTACCTAATTTGTATAGCTAAACTACCTAAGTACTACATAATTAACTGCCTAACTTACCCCTAATTCCTAATTTTGATTAATTCTTTAATCGCATATAATTTTTTTTATTTTAAATCTGATATTCATGATCTTATAGTCGATCTTTATCATTTTTTTATCTACTTTAACATTGTGAGGTCCATTTTGCTAAGTAAGACTACAAGTTTAGCTATGGGTTTGATTTGTTCCAAAATTCAATAAATTTGGGCCCATTTACTTTATATTTATCAATTATGGGCCTTTCTTGAAATTTCCCCCATTTAAGCTTCATGTAAATATGTTACATTATACACACATATCTCAAGTGTACATCAACTTTTCTTGATATAACTAGTGCTGCATACTTCTACTATTACTATTACATAAGAAACAAGGAAAAATACATATAATGAAATTGAAATATAAAAAGATAAAAAGGGAATACATAAGGGGGAAAGGTAATAAAAGAAAAATAACTAGTGTTACTTCTTGTTGGAATGTCTTGGAGGGGTGGCCAAAGCTCTTGTAGAAGATCTCTTTGCTTCCTCTTCAAATCTTAAGAAAAACTCTTATTAGTTCAAAGTTTGATAAGAGAATGGCAAAGAAAATGTAATCTAGTGTGGGCATGATGAAGTGGGGTGGATGGTTGAAGAAAATGGATGAAAAATGCTAAAAATGGAAGAGTGAAAATGAGGGGGCTTCATTAGGTAGAGTGGGGTCAAGGAGACTAAGAGTTGTGATGGGTTTGTGTGTAAGAAAAAGTGAAAGAAAATTTGTGTATGTATGTAGCTTCCAATTTGACATAAGAAAGAGAAAGAGGAGTGTAGGAGTATGTGTGTTAGAGTAGGAAATTTTGAAAATGAAATGATAGGGAATAGGGATGTGTACTGGTCTTAAAATTAGGAGAGAGGAAGTAAATTGATAATTGTACTTGATAGTCAAATGAGGCACAGCGAAGCTTATAAGGGGATATGTTAGAGGCTTTGGTCATGTCAATGGATAATGCATGATTATGTAGGTTTTAGGGGTATTTTAGGCTTAGATATTTTGATTTATTACATCAAGTCATTAGGTATAATACGTGTACATTATATCCGATAAATCAAATTAGAGTGCATAAAATATAATGTTCATTATAAAACAAATTATTGGTTACATATATATACAATTTTTCACCATCTGCAATCATTTGTGGTTAATTTAGTAATTCTATCAATCTATTATTTTAATTGGCTTAACTTAATTAATTATTAGTATTTATAAATATTTCTAACCATTTGTTAGTGAATTTGCACGATTTGACATAATTAGTGATAAATTTATTGAATTAGGATTTTATTAGCATTTAGGGTTAAATTTAAGGTTTCACAACCCTAGGTTTTAGGTTTTTGGGTTCTTATTAGATTTAGGGTTTCAAGTTGTAGTTATGCGTACTTAATGTTTAAGGTTTTCGTACGAGATTAGGATTTTCAAATTATATATGAAGGTTTTCATATTTGCTTTAAGGTTTCGAATTAAAATTTGATCGATTTTAAATTTATTTAGTCTCCTTGATCCTAGGGAATATATAGCAGTACTTAGGTTCAACTCTAAACCTAAAATACAAAAATTACAAGGCATATATCTTTCCTTCTTTCAAATAAGTTTTATCCTCAAAACTTAAAATGCGTACCTAGTTCCTTGAGCAAATGTGGATACTTTCACCTTACTTCATCTTCTACTTCCTAGGTAGCTTCTTCTTATTCATGATTTCTCCATAATATTTTGACATATTTGATTTCCTTATACCTTAACTTTTGCACTTTACAATCTATGATTTCAACTAGATATTCTTCGTAAGTCAAGTTCTCTTTCAATTGCACTAGTTCCAACTCAACTATTCTATTAAGGTTGGGAATATGTTTCCTTAAAACTGATACATCGAATACATTGTGGATTCCCGATAATTTGGTGGTAGTGCCAACCAATATGCTAGATTTCTAACTCTTTCTAGAATCTCAAATAGGCTAGTATATCTTAGACTCAACTTGCTTGAGCTTTCATGCAGTGTATGCTCTTGATTTGGCTTACCTTTAGATATACATGGTTTCCCACTTGAAATTCCAATTCTCATCTTTTTAATCAACCCAACTCTTTGTTTGTCTTGTGCCTCTTTTATCTTCTATTTAATGATGGCGATCTTCTCAGATGCTTCCTACACTAAATCTAGTGCTAATACTGCTTTCTTTACATCATTCGAAAATAGTGGAGAGCAACATCTCCATCCATATAATGCTTCGTATTGTAGCATCCAAATGGTGGAAGGATAGTTGATATTGTAAGCAAATTTAACCAAAGATAATTGTGCATTCCAACTTCCTTTGCATTCAATTGCACATGCACTTAACATGTCCTCCAAAGTTTGTATTGTCCTTTCATCGATCTATGGATGATATGCTATACTAAATTCCAACTTGGTTCCCATGACATTCTATAGACTCATCAAGAATTTGGATGCAAATTTATGACCTTTATCTGACACAATCCCAGTTGGTACCCTATGTAACCTCATTATTTCCTTTATGTAGATCTAGGGCAGTTTTTCCAAAGGAAATGTCATATTAATTGGAAGAAATTGAGCTGAATAGCATCAAAGCCAGCAAATGTCCTCAGTAATCCGCATATAAAATCCATGGTGATTTGATCCTATTTCTACTTAGAGACTAAGAAACTACTACAACAACCCTTCAAGTCGCTAATGTTCGGCTTTAACTCTTTAGCATGTTTCACATTTCAAGATGATATTGCCAACATCTTACTTTATATCATTCCACTAGAAGTTATTCTTTACATCTTGCTATAGTTTGGTTTCTTTGGGATGAACTATGTAACTTAAATAGAGCTTTAATCATAATCTCTTTTCAAACTTTTGGATTATCTAGCATGAATAATTTTTTATTCATGCGAAGTGTTCCATGCTTATCAATTTTGAAATCAAGGTATTTTCCACTTGCCATTTCTTCTCTTACTTGTATTAAGCTAGGATCTATGCTTCATAAATCCTTCCTATCAAAGTTGGTTCAATAACCAGATTCAACAATTCTACATCTACTTCATACCATGAAAATTCTAAGTTTAATCTGTTAAACTCTTTAATCAATTCTTTCTGGTTAGTGAGAAGAGAAGCAACTTCACCATGATTCTTTTTTGCTTAATGCATCTATAATTGCATTTACCTCACTAAGATAGTGATTCATACTAAGATCATAGTCCTTAATTAGCTTGAGACATCTTCCTTACCTCATATTTCATTCTTCTTGAGTGAACACGTACTTAAAGCTCTTATGATCAATGTAAATTTCACACTGTTGTCCATATAAATAATGCCTCTATAATGTTAATATGAGTACTACTGTTGCAAGCTTAAGATCATGCATTAAATAATTATACTCATGTGATCTTAACCACTTCGACGCATAAGCTATCACTTTTCCTCCTTACATTAGTTAACAACCCAATCAATTCTTAGAAGCATCACTTATATGGTAAATGGCCCTTCATTGTTTAGCAGGACAAGTATTGGAGCGGATAACATCCTTTGTTTTAAACGCTAGAAGCTCTTTTCTCACTTCTCATTCCATTTACACTTTATATTTTTTTTATGTCTTTTGAGTGAGTAACCACAAAACTTTGGAGAAATCTTTTACAAATTTTCTATAGTAACTAACCAAATGGAGAAAACTTCTCACTTTAGTAACCATTTCAAGCCTTTTCCAATCTATTATAGCTTTGCTCTTATCTGGATCAACTATTATTCCATTTTTGAAAACAACATGTCTAAGGAAGGATATTTCCTTCAACCACAAGTCAAACTTAGACAATTTGGCATATAACTGATATTCCCTCAAGGTTTGTAATACTAACCTCAAATGTTCTTCATGTTGCAAATATACCGAAATATCATCAATGGATACAATCATTTACTTATCTAGTATCGAACCACCCAATTCGTTAAATCCATGAATACCATAGGTTCATTTGTCAAACCAAATGGCATTTGATGTGTACCATAACCAAGAATAGACAAGGCCAATAGAAGGGATTAGTCCAAGCTTGTTGAAAACTTAAAGATGTGATGGGGGAATGTGGAAAGAACGAAAAGTAAGCAAAAACTCACAAATAGCTCCAAAAGATATAATACACCAAGGGAACTTTTGAGGACTCATGGTACAACTTGATATAACATATGAGATGGTTCGATAAGGTTACTCACCACCTAGCCTTGCTTAAGGGTTAGGATAAGAGTAAAATGAGAGTAAATAAAATAGTGTTTATGAAAAGGAAGAATATTCAATTGTATTAATGATAATCTGATGTTTATAGCTACAAATATAAGGGGTATTTATACCCAAAAGTTTAAGGTAACTTGCCTAAAAGAGAAAAGACAAAAAGGGTATTGTCTTAAAAAAGTAATGTACAAGAATAGAAGAAGGTAAAAATGAATATTCAAGAAAAGTAATGATTAGTATAGCGGATGCTACATGTGGTCTTGTATACATGGTGGAGATACATTGGCGAGGCCGTTAAAGGATATGAACAAAAAAGTACGATTAGATTGCTGGTTTGAGTAGGGGTGGCTAAGGATCAGTCTGAGGTCTCTCTCTTGGTACCTCGGTAAGGGTGAGCTCGAGTATTTGGTCGGCTCAAGCATGAGTGAGTACACGTGAATGGTCTGGTTGTTATCTCGGCAATCTACAATTTAGCATACTTCAAAGAGATGGGCAGTTATGCGGCTCAGCATATAGAGTGACTTGGTAAAGAGATATTCGGCTTTGATAGGAGTCGGCTGGAGTAGGAGGATCTACCTTGCTAGCTCTTCTAGTCTTCGAGCTTAACTGTGAGTCAGAGGCCTAGTAGCCTAATTCCTATCATTACTTTCAAGTTGATTTAGATTTGGGATCAAATCTGAACAATCTTCAATCATCTCTTCATTAGGATGATATGGACTGAGGTTAGCAATGTTAAAGGTGTTAGAAACCCCACAGCCTTCGGGTAGCTTTAACCTGTAGGTATTGTCATTGATCTTCTAGAGGATTCTAAAAGTTCCTTTAGCTCTTACAAATAGATTGTTTCTCCTTTTGCTCAAAAACTTGTCTTTGCCAAGGTGCAGCCATACTAAGTCTCTCAGCTAGAATTGCTTAGCTACCTACCCTTGGCCTTCTTTCGCATTCTTCTAGCAGCTTGGTCAATTTACCGAGTGACTTTATTGTAGATGTGCTGAAGAGACTACGCTCGGGCTCTCATGTTAGGGTCTTCTTGCTCAGATTCAAGTACAAGGGTATGATCAAAAGGTGACTCAGGATTGAAACCATAGACAACCTCAAAGGGGGTCTACTTGATGGTGTCATGTACTATTCGGTTATAAGTGAATTTGACTACTAGTAAGCAGACGTCCCAATTAGCCAAGTTCTTGCCTACTGTAGATTGAAGCAGTGATCTCAAAGTACGATTGACTACCTCTGTTTGGCCATTCATTTGGGGGTGACAAGAAGTGCTAAATAGCAATTTGGTCCTCATCTGTCACCATAGAGTTCTTTAGAAATGGCTCAAGAACTTTAGATCTTTGTCTGATATTACGCTTCTCAGTACGTCGTGTAATTGAACAATTTCTTACAAGAAAGGAGAAGCAATAGTAGAAGCATTGTTAATTTTGAAGCAAGGCATAAAGTGTACCATCTTACTGAACCTATCTACGACGACCATTACAGAATCTTTGCCTCGGGCGATTCGTAGTAATTTGAGAACAAAGTCTATGCTCAACTCAGTCTATGGTTTTGTCGGAATAAGCAAAGGCATTACTTTCTGTTGCTCAGCTCGACATTTAGCTCTCTTGCATACAATACAGCCTTTAACAACTCGATACACATCTTGCCTTATTTTCGGCTAGAAGAAACGACCATTTAACAGTTCATAGGTCTTTCTTTCCTTAAAATGCCTAGAGAGTCCTCTATTATAGGCTTTCTTAATCAGTAATTCCCTTAGTGAACAGTTTGACACGCACAATTTCTCTCTTCGAAACAAGTATCCATCTTCTACATGATACTCGTTTATAGTCCTTCCATCAATACAGCACATAAGTTTAGGTCCAAAGTGTGGATCCTTGGAATACTGCTCTTTAATGCTCATAAACCCAAATAATCTGGCTTGCAGTTCATTCAAGAATGCATGCTTTCTCGAAAGAGCGTCGATAACTACGCTACTCTTTCCTTGTTTGTACTTTATTACAAAATTAAATCCTTTGAGAAATTCAACCTATCTTACTTATTGCTTCGACAACTTGGTTTAGCTTCAAAGGTACCTCAGGGACTCATGGTCAGTATAGATAACAAATTTTCTCAACGATAGATAATGCTACCATAGTTGCAATGCTCAGATTAGTGCCAAGAGTTTTTTGTCATACATAGAGTAATTTAACTGAGGTCTTCTAAGCTTCTCACTATGGTAGGTAATTGGTTAGCCTTCCTGCATTAGGACAACACCTATTCCAATGCTTAACGCATCACATTCCAACTCAAATATTTTCTCGAAGTCAAATAGAACTAGTACAGGGGCAGAGGTCAACCTTTCCTTTATCTCAGCAAAACTTCTCTCTTCCTTTTCTCCCCATCAAAAGTCAGTCTTCTTTGTTAGCTCAGTAAGTGGTGTAGTGAGAGTGCTAAAATTATTGATGAATCTTCTATAGAATGAAGCAAGTCCATGGAAACTTCTCACATCGGCATAAGTAGTAGGAATCAGCTACTCGACAATTGCTCAGATCTTTTCATTGTCTACTTGTAAGCCTCCTTCACTTATTACATAGCCCAAGAATATCACTTCCTCCTGGAAAAAACAACACTTCTTAAGGTTGCAAAATAATTTATCAGTACGGATGATATTCAGTACGACTCGAAGATGTTCACAATGACTCAGCATGTCGATACTGTACATTAAGATGTCATCAAAGTACACCACGATACACTTCCCCACTAAATTCCATAGTACGTAGTTCATTAGTTTTATGAAAGTGCTTGAAGCATTCAACAAGTTGAATGGCATGACCATCTACTCATAGAGTCCATGCCGAGTTTTGAATACAGTTTTTCACTCATCTCCGAGCCTTATGAGAATTTGATGGTAGCTAGACTTTAGATCAATCTTTTTGAAGACCTTAGCTCCACTCAATTCATCCAACATATCTTCCAACCTGAGGATTGGATACCTGTATTTGATTGTTATCTTGTTCATGGCTTGGCTATTAACACACATTCGCTAAGTACCATCCTTTTTCAGCATTAGGAGTGCCGGCACAACACAAGGGTTGAGACTTTCCTTAACATAACCTTTCTCTAGTAGCTCATTGACTTATCGTTAGAGTTTAGAAGTCTGCTCGGGACTCATTCGATGGGTTGGCTTATTCGGCAGTGTAGCACTGGATAATAAGTCAATGTAGTGTTTTATACCTCAAATTAGGGGTAACCCTTCGAGTAACTATTTGGGAAACAGATTGACATATTCGTCCAATAACTCTTTTATTTCCGAAGGTAATTCACCCTGCTTCTTCATCTTTAATAGGTGCTTGACCAACATGGGGTTGGCTTGTCAGCATTGATAGCCTTTCAGAGATCGACTCTACTCATCATTAGAGTTTTCCTCGATTCGCAAGCAAGTTTTGTCTATAGTTTATTAACTTCTCTTAACAGCATCAGGTTTAGTGTAATCTTCTTACAATCCTTCTCGAATACATAAGTGTTCCTATATCTATCATGGATAACTCTTCTGTCAAATAATCATGGTTTGCTTAGCAACATGTGAGAAGCATACATAGGCAGAATGTGATAGAGAAACCTATCGGAATAATTTCCGATAGTGACCGACAATAATAATTGCCAAGTGACATGTAGTAATTGCTAAGTGACATGTAGTGTTCCCTTCTCATTTAACCAATGCAACTTGTACGACCCCGGGTGTGTGATGGTCAGTAAGTTTAACCTTATAACCAGATCAGTTGATACTATATTGGTGCAACTTCCACTATCCATAATTAACACGCTCACCTAATTATTCACCTTATAAGGGATATGAAACAAGTTCTCTCTCTACTCTTCCTCTTGTGAGGGTTCTAAGTTCATTACATGCCGAACAACCAAGACCAACTGGTCCAAGTCCTCAGCAAATACATCCTCTTCAATAAGTTCTTTCTTAGCAGTACTCTCCTCCTCTATAAGTTCCTTATCAGTACTTTTTACCTCTAGCTTTAGGACATCTCCCTTGATGACCGGAGTCCTTCGATTCAAGCACTAAATAGCGGCTCGGTACTTGACTAAGCTCAGTGACTTCCTTGTCTTAGTCGGTTAGTTGATAGTTTAGTTGGTACTCAGCTTCTTCTCTACCTCTCTACTCATTGGGCTATTCTAATGGTTTTATCCATTATGGTAAATTGTTGTAGTTCCACAATATCTCGAATGTCACCTCTCAATCTAATAAGGAACTTAGAGATTATTCGTGCTAGTGGTTCCTTCACTTCACAATAGATCATAAGCATTTGAAGCTAAGTAAAAGTATCTCGCAGATAAGTATCCAATACAATTTTGTTTCTGAGTATTCTCTTCATCTCTAGCCAAGTATTAATCTCTCAGTAGCCTTCTTGCCTCCTCATATCCTGGAAATTATTCCACTACATGGTCGTATATCTAAAGAAATCAACAGCAACAATTCTCACTTTCTCACAATCCTTGTGCTAATAATAGTAAAAAACACACTCCACTTTCACTTCCCAATCCAAGTACTCATCCATACTTCTAGATACATTGAAGTTTGGAATCCGAAACTTCACATAGTCAAAAGCCCTAGGTGCTCAAGCTTGCTCTTCTTCTTCATAATACTCTTCTTCGTCCTCTTCTCCTATGTCTCCCAAGTCAATCCATCTCATCATTTATCTGCCTACTCCTCCACCTCGAACTTATTGAGCTAATTGTAAGCCCTACAATTAACCACTTGAGGTTCGGTTCGTAGAATTTAGGGTAATTGAGTAAATTGTTCGATCCAGTCCAAATTTTACGATGAAGTTAAGAATATTAGTAAAAGTGATCCTATGAGTTTAGATTTAGGAAAATAAGTAATAAAATGATTAATTAATATAATATTGAATTTTATGTAAATTATTCGTTATTTATCGAAAACGCTTAGAATGAATTTTAATAACTAACGAATCAATAGAAATAAAATATATGTATGCTAAAAATCATAAAATAGCTTAAATAATATTTAGGAATATTTATTTGTACCGTATATATATTTATGTGTAGGTAGAAATATGCGAAATTACTTAAAATACATGAAATATGCTAAAATAATATTAAATAATTAAAGGGAATTCATAAATAATTAAGGAAAAAAAAAATTATTGAATTATCTAGAATTGAGGTGTGGTAAGCTGGAATTGAAGGAATAAAAGCAACCAATAAAAATAATCCAATTAGAAAGTAAAAATGGAAGAAGATATGGCAATTATCACCTCAAATTAATGAGAAAAAAAAAATCCTAGATAGCTCTATAAATACCCAAAATTTTAAAAAAGCTCATTTGGTTTGTTTAGAGTCTAGAAAAATTGGAGAGAACTGAAACAAGAGAGGATTAGGGTTTTTCTCAAAAATTACAAAAAATCTATACAATTTAAGCTTTAGAAGAAAACCCACACTCGATAGTCACCTGGAAACAAACGACCACCACCACACCACTCATACCTTACTGCCCAAGGCTTCTGAAAGCCGCTACTGGTGCTTGGAAGCTAATCGATCAGGTAAATTAAATTCCAATGTGATTTCGTTTAATTTTATAAAAATATTAAATATGCTTAGAAAATTATGAAATTTGTTGTTTTAAGATATTTTAGTATTTATATTTAGGAAAAAAATTTATTTTGATGAATTTATTTGTGGAAATATATTATCTTTAAGAAACCGCATAAAACCGATCATATTTCGAATAAAAAATAAATGACCTTAGAAGTATAGTTTTAATCTCAAAATTTTTATATAGGTTAGTTAGAGCATTTAAAACAGTACTATGAATCCCTTTTTATAAATTAATTTTTGAAATTTTTAAATGATTTTTAGGCCTTAAAATGATGCCTAAAATGGGTAATTTTTTGCTAATTAGGTAATTAAAGGGATAATTACTGATTTAGTGCATAATTATATGTTTTAGGATGTTAAAATTTGATGAAGTATGATATTTGTAGCATTTAGGATGTTAGATGTAATTATTAGGGTATTATGTAGTAAATATGTAATAGGTAAAAATGGTAAAACTTAAGTTAATTTTGTAATTTGAGATAATTAGGTATAAATTCTAATTTGGAATGAATTTAGGTTGTTTAAGATGTTAGTTGATGTTAAGGAATGATATTTGAGGTGATGGGAATGTTAGATGTTTCCATTATGGACATATTAGGTGATAATGTGTAATATGTAGGTATAAGAAATTAATAAGTAAGAAAATATTAAGTTAAAATTAATATTATAATAATAATAGAAATATGTAATAAATTTGGTGGGAAACTTAAATTTAGGTGTTTATATGAAATATATAAAATTTTCTTTTATCATGAGTAAATTCGGTAGTTAAGTAAGATAAGAGGTGTACTGTATAAATTAAAATACTGGTTAAGGGTTTAATATGATATTTAGGATACTCGAAAATAATATGATTAATTTCACATTATGGGTCAAAATGAGTTTCTAAGGTTTGCATATAAAACTGTATTCAGAAATTAAACTAGAACTTAATTTAGAAACCAATTTGGGAACTGAACCAGAACTTAACATAAATCAAGAATTATTGTAAAAAACCTAGATAATTGGGTATATTAAACCCTAAACCAAAGATAACAATAAATGTTATAGAATAAAACTAATTTTTAATGATTATGTGGAAAAATGAAACAGTATTTGTATTATAGGGATTTTTTATGATGGCCAATATGACTTGCACCTCAAGTGAGCAAGCAAAAAGTCTAGGTAATTTGAGATTAGTGCATTACTGTATTTTGGAGTACTAATTTGTAGTACTCGAAGGTTTCAAATTATACTTGATTATGCTTGTTAGATAGTTGACTATGAGCATGTGCTTGTTTTTGAGTTGATGATGTGAATCTGGATTATTGCTTTGACTTGTATTTATGTGAATTATTTGAAATGATTAAACACCTTAAACCGGATCTATTTACATATATGACTTGAAATTATAAATTAAACATACATAGCAACCCATTAGGGGAAACTTAGGGTTCTTTGGCCAAACACTGACTCATTTGAAAAGGATAGCACTAAATAACATAATTAGTTCCTTCTTCATCCTTAGTCGAACTAAGTGGCAGGTGAGAAGGTCGCGACAAGGGTAAAGTCAATGGTTTGAAGGTATTCGCGAGAAGAGCAGTGTCTCCATTATACAAGCTTGGGTTTGGTCGTGAGCTATTGCATTAAACAGAAACTCCTCAATCCGAATTAGAGTGAATGCAATTTCTCTAATTCACGATGGGTTGGATAACGTCATGCGATGGCATTTGCTTGAACATGCATTGCATCTAACTAATTTAGTTAATAACTTCACTTGTGATTGATGTATAGTTTTAGGTCTCCATCCCAACTTACTGAGTTGTGATTGCTCACATTCCTATAAACGTTGTTGCAGGTGTTATTCTAGGATGTAACTTACATTTATCTTGAAGCTAGCAACTGTTGGATCCTAGGGAGTGAGGATATAAAATTAAGGATATGATATACTTACAAGTTTAGATGTGATCTTTAAAGTTTTTTTTTTTTTTTATGTATTTCTAAAGTTGATTATGTTTAGGCTACTAAATCTTATAATATACTCAAATTATTTTAGAATAAATATGTATTCCTTATAATTTCACAGGTAAATAACATGTTTATTTATGAACTGTTTACTTCAAAGCGGGTTAATTATGGACACCTTGTGTAAATCAGGTCTATAATAGTGGTTAAAGTGTCAGCTTCTATACTAAAATGGTTTGCATGGCAAGATTGTTACGACTGTGCCACTTTGGGCTATGACACCAAGTTTTAGCCTCTCATAGGTCGAGTAGCTTGTAGGGTGTTATGCATAGCTTCAGTAGGTCGATAAGCTAATGCATGAACAGCTCCGGTTAAATCTACCAAGAGGTTAGCCACTTTATTAAGTCTTTCGTCAGTGCTTTCGAGAGTACACTGGGATTGTTGGCTATAGTGAACAACACCACTGTTGTCATCCTTAACGCTAGCATTAATACTCTAGTCTATCATTTGCTCTATAAGATTCAAGTCCAAACTCCTTGACTCGATGCTATGGCTAACATTATCTTTGGAAGTCCACTAGACAGTTCCTCCAAACTAGAAGCTCAACAACCAATAAACACGACAGCTAAAACAACACAGAAAACTTGCTCTATTCTACATACATAAGAAAATAAGGAAAGAACTTCGAAACAGCTACTACGACCCAAATGAAACCTCTGCTTTGATACCGAGATGATGCATATCGTGATCAAGAATAGACAAAGCCGATAGTAAGGATGGGTGTAAGCTTGCCGAAAGGTTGAAGAGGTGATAGGGGAATGCCTGAAAGAATGAAAAGTGAATGAAAAGTAAGTAAAAACCCACAAACAGCTCCAAAGGATATGATGCACTAAGGGAACTTCTAAAGACTCACGGCACAACTTGATATGAGACACAAGATAGTCCGATGAGGTTACTCGCCACTTAGCCTTACTTAAGGGATATAATAAGAGTGAAATGAGAGTAAACAAAACAGTGTTTATGAAAAGGAAGAATATCAGTTGTATTGATTATAATCTGATGTTTATAGCTACAAATACAAGGGGTATTTATACCCAAAAGCTTAAGGCAACTTACCTAAAAGGGAAAATACAAAAAGGGTATTGTCCTAAAGAAGTAATGTACGAGAATACGAGAGGATAAAAATGAATATTCAAGAAAAGTAATGATTAGTATGGCAGATGCTATACGTAACCCTGTACATGTAGCGGAGGTTGAGGCCTTTGGAGGATGCGGATAAAAGAGTATGATCAAATTGCTAATTCGAGTAAAGGTAGCTATGAATAAGTTCGAGGTCTCTCTCTCGGTACCTCGGCAAAGGTGAGGCCAAGTATTTGGTCGGCTTGGATGTGAGTGAGTACTCATGAATGGTCTAGCTGTTGTCTCAGTAATCTACAATTCAGTATACTTCAAACAGATCGGCAGTCATGCGGCTCAGCATACAGAGTAACTCAATAAAGAGATACTCGGCAAAGAGATACTCAACTTTGACAAGAGTTGGCTAGAGCAAGAGGATCCACCTTGCCAGCCCTTCTAGTCCTCAGGATTGGCTGCGGGTCAAAAGCTTAGTAGCCTAATCCCTATCAGCATCCTTAGAAATTCATAGTGATAATATCAAGTTTAGAGAGCTATCTTCGAAAAGTCTTCTAACTTAATTCTTAACCTGTAGTAACCTAATCATAAATCAATCCTAGAAAATATATTAGCACCTTACAAGTGGTTAAACGAATCATCAATTCGAGGGAGGGGGTATTTACTTTTGATGGTCACTTTATTCAAGTCCTGATAATTAATGCAAAGTCTCAATGAACCATCCTTCCTTTTAAAAAATACCACTAATGTGCCCCATGGTGAAACACTTAGCCTTACGAAGCCTTGACTAGTAATTCTTGCAACCATTTCTTTAACTCGTTTAACTCAATAACAATGCCAATTTGTCTTTTGGGTGGTAACCTTAATAATTCATCATGAAAAACATTTGGGAATTCTTTTACCACCAAGATTTCATTAATATTTAGCTTCTTAACTCCTATTTCTGTATCATGCAACCAACTTACATCTATCATTAAGTCAATGGAACTTAACTCATGCATCCCCATCGTAGTAGAATCTCCCTTAAATTTGACTTTTGTCCTACCAAAAGTTTCAAATGTTATTTTCTTTTCTTTACAATCAACATTGGCTTTAGCACTTATCATCTAGCTTATTCCTAAAATAGCTTCATACTCATTCATTTAAGTGAGAATCATATCAACAACACAGTTATGATTTTGAATTTTTAAGGAGCATCCTTTCACCATTTCTTTAGTAACCACAACACTTCCTATAAATATTTTCACTCTAAAACTTAAACTAGTAGCAATTATTGGTAAACTTACTAGATTTGCCACTTTACAAGCAATAAATGAATGTGTAGCTCTCGTATCAAATAAGGCATACACAGAGTCTTTGATGACTTTGAAATTACTTTAATCATAATTATTAATCTTATTTTCAAGTCCAAGTAACTTAACATTCAAATTTCTAAAACCTCTTAGTTATTTGCTACTTTATTGAATCACATTACTCATTCTACTTCCAATTAACTAAGTTTCTAAAGAAGAGTTAAGATGCATACCTACAATGAGCTTGGTATCAATGAAGCCTTTAGCTTCCTCATAAACTTCCAAATTATCCTCTACATACTCTTCACAATCTTAGTCACCTTCAAGATTATACACTCCCCATTACATTCACTGCACCTAAGTAGGTATTTCTAGAACTAGATCCTCCTATAACCTTTTCAATTACAAGGCATCTAACAACTTATAGTAGATTAGCAACTTATACAATGGTGGTTTGTTGCTATAGATAGGGAAATATCCAACTTTGTTGCAAAGGAAACAGGCAGTAGTGTTCTTCTTTGGACAATCAATGACTCGATGTGAGCCCTCTGTAAAAGATGCATTTGTTTTGCATCTGTGATAGTCATCAAGGTGATGATTACCCTTGAATTTCCAACATTTTGCTATACTAGTGACAACTTTCTTCTATATAGTCTTGTGTGATCACATAAATTTTCTGTTTTTTGCAATTACTGCTGCTTGATCCATCATAATTGCTTATGTCTAATTGATTCCTTACTCTACCTCTTTGCATTATCCAACACCTTAGCTTTCTTAACCATGTTAATAAATGCTATAGGCTTAAACTCCAACAACTTTCTTTTCATCTTTGGGTCAAAACCCCTTGTAAAGATCTATCTCTTTAACCAATTAGTTGCATAGTATTTGGGAGGAGCAAACTACAATAATCTATTGAATTTTAACTCGTACTAATCTATAGTATGATTCCCTTTAACAATCATGAACAACTCCTTACTATGCTCAAGTCTTAGGATCTCAAGGAATCAATTGTTCGAGAATTCTTATCTAAATACATCCTAAGTGATAGGGACTCTCAAAGTCCTTTTTTTATTCCCACCATGTTTGGACCCTTAGTCTCAATAGATAAGTACCATTGCTTACTCTCAAGTGCGGTAGAACTTCAAATGCTAATTACATCTTATAAATTGTAGCAGTACACTATGTTGCTATCTTTATTCAAGATGTGATGGAGTGGCACTAACTTCTATTGCTACCCTAGCAACCTTAAGGCTAATGATGAGAGGAAGACTTCAAGGCTTATAAGAACTCACCAAGTGCATATCACTACAACAAACTACCAAGGACGAGTCTTAGCTCTTATTTGTATCCCCGTCAAGCTCTTTGCTTGCTTGATTCGAGCTCCATTTACTTGTTCGAGCTGCTAAACCCTTACCTTTGAGCCATTTTTCCCATTCATCCAGCTCAGCAAGGCATGACAATAGCTCAACTCCTATTCTTAATTTGTTTCATCACATGCAAACAAAATACCTTTACTCGTATTGACCTGATCTATCGAATGTCGATTTACTACATGAGTGACTTACCTTTGTACCGAATCTACACCAGACTACTATGCTAACCCAACCGTAACATATGTCCTTTTCTTTTCTACAATGGTACTTTCATTCCTTTTTGTATTTTTTTTTCTTCATTTCTCCTTTTAGAATGTCTAAGGTAGTTAGACTTTATTTACCCTTATATAATTTCCATGTTTTCTTAGTTACCTTAATAGCCATTATAAAAGCACCATGTCGATGTAAGCTACACAATTAACTGGTTATTTTGAATGAATATTATCCTATTTCTTGAGAGAATACCTTCTCTAAGTTACATCATTTTTTACACTCTTATTTAATCTTGTTAGTAGCTCGAGATTAGTGATAAGTGGTCTTTGGATTCTTGGGTTATAAGTCACATCAAGTAAGAATTGAGTCGTTGTACTCTCCAGTGAGTTACATTCATAAAGTAGCTTCGTGTAGCTACTATTTTGAACCAAATTCCATTAATCCTTTCTTAGATATCTTGAAGAGACCTAGCTAGCTAAGGTAAGGCCTAGTGATAACTTAGCTCCTAGGTACACTATATAATCCTAGTATTAGAGCTTGAGGTTCTGACCAAGAGCATGTGAATGCTCTATTCTTAAAGTTACAGGTGCTTTATGGGGGAATGGCATAGAGGTGCCTATTGGTGTTATAAGTATTTTTACGTACTACATACTCCGTCATACCCTGTTTTTCCATTCAAAAACAAAGCAAGGTTGTTATAATGTGGGTTGAGTAATAGCAAATTGTAGTACCTCTAGGTTATTGTGTTTTACTTAAGTTAAGGTTATTATTGATTCGAGGTGTTGTATTTAGAAGTGAGTTGATGTTGGTATCACCTTTTGGGTTTGAGTCCCCGTGATGCTGAGCCCAAGCATTTAAGATGGAGTAGGTAACGTCGAATGTGATGCACTGGGTCATGGTCATCATGACCAACAAACCCCTTAGTCTACGGATGAGCAAATACAAAATTTGATTGCTATTGTCACCAATTTAATAGTGACCATTCAACGGTTTATAAAGGCTCAACCTGTTGCAGGAGTTGTCGAACATAGCTAAATTGAGTGAAAAAGGCATATGATACAAAGAGTAGGTGTTCAAACTAATGTTGTAGATGCTCCATAAGCTCGCCATGCTCAAGCTAAAGGAAGAGCTTGACGAAGGCTTAAGTTAGATGAAGCCATCAAGGAAGAAGTAGAAGAGGAGGAAGATGAAGATGATAATTTCTATAAGTTCAAGGATAGGGGCATGTGAGCTTATCAAGGAATGGACAACATTAAGGTCCAGATACTGAGCTTCTCTAGTATTGGTAATGCTGATGATCACTTTGATTGGGAAGAAAATGTGGAAAATATATTCAAGTGTTACAATTGTGGTGATGCTGTAAGAGTCATATTAGCTACCTTAGAGTTTGTTGGCTATGCCATCATGTGATGGAAAAGACTACAAACAACTCGATAGAGAGATGGTAGACAAGTAGTAAGGACTTAGATTGAGATGAAGCGATGCATGAGAGGTAGATTTATCCTAGAATATTACAAGCAAGACACATTCTAAAAACTCCAAGAACTGAAACAAGGAGCTCGAAGTGTTGATGAGTACATAAGTGAGTTCCAAATGCTTATGATATGGCATAATGTTGAAGAGTCTAAGGTAAGGACCATTTCAAGGTTTATTTATGGCTTAAAATATGAAGTTCATAGTGTGGTTGAGGTATAGAGGGCTGGACCTTTAGAGGAAGCCATCAAGATCGCCTAAAGGATTAAGATTAGTAGAGATGTAACGAACCTACTCAGACCACCATGTCCCGACCTATTACACATGGCTAAACTGGTATTGCTCGCTGACTTGGTTTCAACCAATCTAATTATACCCAAGGGATATGTCGACCGGATTGGAATGGAGGTAAAGCTAAGGCCTTTGAGCCCAAGCCTTTGAAGGATGTTGGACAAACCATTGATCGTAAGACTCAAGGGATCAAGTACTTGAAGTGCTTAGGTTTTGGGCATGTTGTTAATCAATGCCCCAACCATTGTGTGATGAAAATTATAGGGGAAGTACCTTAGATAGAAGTAGAAAATGACAATGAAGGAGAAGAGAATGTTGAGATTAAACCATTGAATGAGTCTAAAGAAGACCGTGAAGCTATTATTTGACTTGAACAAGGTTAGTACTTTAACCTGGTCGTTAGGAAAGTACTAAGTATCTCGGCAACATACGAGAATGAGTAGAGGGAAAATATCTTTTATACCAATTGCTGTGTTTAAGGTAACTTGTGTGCTATAATCATTAATGGTGACAACTGTATTAATGTTGTTGCCCAAAGCCTAGTCGAAGCTTTGAAGTTACTAGCTAAATAGCACCCTAACCTTACAGTATCCATTGCTTGCATGAGAAAGGAGGCTTGAATGTGACCAATTAAGTATGTGTTCCCATCTCCATTAAGGATAGGTACAAGAATACATGTTCTTACTTTTAGGTCAACCTTGGCTCTTTGACTTGAGGGTAATCCATGATGGGCATAAGAATACATATTCCTTTAGGTGTCGAGCTTGAATTTTTTGTTTTGTTTTCCTTAATCCAATCAATATTAAGTCATACCTATTTAATATTAATCATTGACTAAGAATTAATAAAAATCTAATTTTTCTTAGAAAAAAAAATTTTGGAATTGCCACCTGATTAAGGTTAAGGAAGAGTTAAGATGGGATCAATTAGGTAGATGGTATTGATTCGCTAGAAAAATCATTTTCTTAAAAAAATGATTTTTTTTTAGAAACCAGATATTTTGAGTTCATGAGCTAATCTATTAAATCCTGAACGGGTACCACTTTTAATCGTTCAAAATTAACATTTATTTTTCAAAATATCCTTTAACCTTGAAAAAATAACCCTAATTTACAAGTAAAGAAATGATTTTCATTTACAAAAGAAATTGAGAAATTAAACTTATTTACAAAAGGGAAAATAAAAGAAAAGTATCCTTATTTTAAGTTGCCCTGTAAATGTCTACGTACTCTCTAATAGGGATTAGACTTTTTATATTCCAATTTTAAAAAACTTTAATATGTTGCTTTATTTTAACTTTGAAAGATAGTCAGGGTTTACATTTTTGTTCATTTGGTTTTTATTTGAGAAAAATTATAAAGGGTCCTAATTTGAGTGTTTATTTTGGAAATAAAAAACTAAAAATAGGCCCTAATTTTGAAAAAGGTTTATTTATCTTACGTATTTTTGAAAATGAGTTTTTTTAAGTGGCAAACATTTTCAAAAATACGTAAGATAAATAAACCTTTTTCAAAATTAGGGCCTATTATATATATATATATATATATATATATTCTTTTAGTGAAATAAGAAATTGAAATGAAAAAAAAAATTCATACAAGAAGGAAAAGAATATTTTAAAAAAAAGGAGGGGAAAGGCCATTTATTATTTATGTATGTGCAAAATTATATATATATATATGTGTGTGTGTGTGTGTGTGTGTGTGTGTGTATGTATCTATAGAAACAAGTAAATGAAATAACAAAAAAAAAAAAAAGGAAAAAGAAGAAAAAAAATGAAAACATGAACAAATACCATTGACCAAATTAAGGTAAAGGGTGTAGGTCAAAGCAGCACTTGTACTACATGTACAAGGCGGTGAATGAGGGACAATAACTAATGAAGGGGATCTATGGTGGGTTTTGGCTATCTTTTCAAGCAAGAAGTTTCACTTTCATGAGGAAGTCATTGATGATACTTCCATTGGTGATGGTACGGTGGTCTAAGGTGGAAGTTTTGAAGGTATTAGAGTTATGCCACCATTGGTGGTGAGAAAGTGATATGCACGGCTTTGTGGTGACTATTAGAGCTTGAAGTAGTGTTGGTCCCTATGTTTTTGGGTGCATAGAATTCGAATATGGTTTTGGTTTTAGCCTAAGTTTTCTAGAAAGTGGTGGTTCACGCATAGTCATAGTGACTAATATTCAAGACTTTGATACGTCAAATTCTTGAAATATTAAAGAAAAAGATGAGAACTTTATGAAAATAGAGACTCTTAAGAGTGCAAAACAAGTTGTTTTGTGCCTTGAGATTGAGTAGACATGGAGAAAAGTTAGAGAGAGTGTGGACTCATGGGTTTGCGTATTTAGAGAGAGAAAGCACTTATTCTTACTTTTAGATAGTGTTTTGAAGCTTTCTTAATGATGGAAGTGAAAGAACAAACCCCTATTTATACTATTTTAGATCGAGGAAGTTTGGGAATGTGTTTATTATGCAATAATTGAAATTTTTATAGAAATGATTTTTTGGTGAATTTTAATTTGAATTAATTACATTTGATTTGATTTATATAAATTGATTTTTCAAAATGTATCCCCTATGCTTTGTTCTTTCTTACTTTAGCTATTAGAAACTTCGACAAATCAAGAAAAATAAATTACGAGTAAAATCCATGCACTCAAACCTTTTCCAAATTTTGGATTCGAATTTTGACTATAAAATGGATGAATTTAGACATGAATTGA
This sequence comes from Lumnitzera littorea, assembly GCA_024138015.1. Classification (NCBI taxonomy): domain Eukaryota; kingdom Viridiplantae; phylum Streptophyta; class Magnoliopsida; order Myrtales; family Combretaceae; genus Lumnitzera; species Lumnitzera littorea. The sequence goes on from JAMXBB010000011.1 coordinate 56,024,901, forward strand.
GAACTAATAGATTTGGCAAAAAATGGATTAAATCGAGGAAAAGGTGTTGCAGTCACATAAGGGTTTCTTTTCTCCATTTTTGCAATTTCATCAAGCTTTCAAGGAGAAGATGAAGTTGACTAAGTCAACAATCAACAGTCAATGATCAAGTTGCCTTAACTAGTGATGATGTGTAATGTGGTGCTCCAACTTGATAAGGGAAAAAAAACATGCACCCAAGTGCTTGTACCAGGTCTCAAAACTAAGACCTTCCTTGTCTACATTCAATGCCTTACCAACCATGCTATTGCTTGCTTGCCTAGTTTATTGTGAACACAAATAGCATTTAATGGTCTTGGACTGAGTTGAATAAAAAACCCAATGAACTTCAAGCCTTAAAAATTAGCTCAAGCCTTCTAAGTCCTAAAAGAATTAATTTTTCCCTACAAGAAATTACTAAGTCTATTAGACATATGCGAAAAAATATTTTCAAAATTGGGCTGATTTGAAAGAATTAGTGTTTGGTTTTACTTAAAACATAAATTAGTCATAAAATAATCAATTTAAGTTCTATTGAGGTACGGTTTGAAGCCATAATCAACTTAAATTATTAAATTTCAAAATATTTATAATAAGGAAGCTAAACCTAGTTTGAAAAAAATGACTTACAATTAAATGCTATTTTTTTTTTTTTTAGGTAAACTACAATCTATCAAGTTATATATGCTCATTTGACTTCTAATTTCACCCTTTAACCCTATAACATGAAATAAGACCCTTAAATGACCTAAAAAATTTATTTTCTTAATTTTTTTATCTTCTAGTTTATTCTTTTTTGGGTTTTTTTTTTCCTTTTTCTTAAACTTTTTTTTTTTTTGTATTTTCTGAATTTTCTACTTTTTTTTTTTATTTAGGATCCTTTTCTTTATTCTAAAAATTATAGATAAAGCAAAAATGAGGTGTCTATAAAAAGATGGCAAGAAGGTCATCCTTATACCTATGAGCCCTAAGGAAATTTGAGAAGTTCAAACATAGACTACTTAAGCTATCTGGAAAAAATCCTTGATGCTATCCCAATAGAGTTCTTTGAGGCCACCAAGATAAAAGATCATGTATTCTTATTAGTAAGGAGATTATTGAAGTTGAAAGAAGTCGAGTACCAACTAGTTGAAGTTCAAGCGTTATTGGAAGAGTTTGCTAACCTGGTTCACAATGAGTTACCAAAGGGATTACCTCCCATATGAGGCATTAAGCATTTTATAAGTATCCAACTAAGAGTTGCCTTACCTAACTTGATAGGAATCAGGCTACTGGGCCTTTAATCCATAGTCGAGCCTGAGGGCTAGAAGGAATGGCAAGGCGAATTCTCTTACTTCAATTGACTCCTATCGAAGATGAGTATCTCCTTGCCAATCAACTCTACATGTCAAGCTGTATGACTGCCTACTTCTCAAAGGTTTTATGTTAAATTGTAGAATGCCGAGACAACAACCAAACCATGCACGCTTACTCATTTATGTCCGAGCCAACTAGTTGCTCAACATCATCCTTGTCGAGAAGCCGAGAGAGAGACCCTAGAATAATCTTCAGTTACCCCTACTTGAACAAGCAATCTAATCATACTCCTTTATCTGCATCCTCTAACGGCCTTATCAATGCGCCTCCACCATGTGTACAGGACCACATGTAAAATCTATTATACTAATTATTATTTTTCTTGAATATTTATTTTTACCCTTTGTATTCTTTGTACATTACTTTTTTAGAAAATACCCCTTTTTGTCTTTTCCCCTTTACTTATTGGGTAAGTTGCCTTAACTTATTGGGTATAAATACCCTTGTACTTGTAACCGGGAACATTAGATTATCATTAATAGACTAAATATCCTTCCTCTAGTAAACACTAATTGTTTACTTTCATTTCACTCTTATCCTAACCCATAAGTAAGGCTAGGTAATGAGTAATCTTATCGGACCAATTCTTATGTTATATTAAGTTGTACCGTAAGTCCTTAAAAGTTCCATTATGCGTCATATCCTTTGGAATTGTTCATAGGTTTTGCTTACTTTTCTTTCGTTCTTTTATGCATTCCCCATCACTCTTTTTAAGCTTTCAATAATCTTGGACCCATCTAGCAACTGGCCTTATCTATTCTTGGTTATGGTACGCATTATCTTAGTATCAAAGCGAAGGCTTTGCTTCAGTTGTGGTAGATTGTTTCAAAGTCCTATCTATACTTTGTTTTGTGTATGTAAAACAAAGCAAGTTACTGTGTTCGTTTAGCTGCTGTGTTTGCTGACTATTAAGTTTTTGGTTTGTGGAAGTGTTTACTGAAACACTTAATCGAAGAGCTTGGGAATTGAACTTATCAGAGAAAACGAAGGACCCAAGGGTTAATATTGGTATTGGAGATGACAATAGTGGTGTTGTCCACCACAACTAACAATCTCAAGGTACTTTAAGAACTACGGACGTAAGACTTGATGAGGTGGCTAACCTCTTAGTGGATTTAACTCGAGTTGTTCATGTGTTGGCTTACTAACCTATTGAAGCCGTACATAACACCCCATAAGCTACCCGACTTGTGATAGGTCAGAACTTAGCTAGACAAGTTTGAGGTGGAGGAGTAGGCGAACGAGTGAGGAGAAGGATTAACTTGAGAGATCAGGGAGAAGAGGATGAGAAAGAGTATTATGAAGAAGAAAAGTAAGTTCGAGCACCCAGAACCTTTGACCATGTGAAGTTATAGATTTCAAGCTTAAATGGATCTAGAAGTGCAGATGAATACTCAGAATGGGAAGAGAAAGTGGAGCGTGTGTTTGACTATTACCAATATGAGGATTATAAGAAAGTAAGAACCGTTGTTGTTGAGTTCTCCAGGTATGCCACCATATGGTGGAAGAATTTCTAGGTAATGAGGAGGTGAAAAGGATATAGAGAGATTAATACCTGGCCTGAGATAAAGAAAATACTTAGAAACAAATTTGTGCCGAATACTTATCTGCAAGATACTTTTACTTAGCTTCAAGAGATGAGATAAGGAGGCCGAACTATTGATGAGTATGTCTAGGAGTTCCAGATGCTTATGATCCACTGTGAAGTAGAGGAACCACCAACACAAATAATCTCTAATTTCCCTACTGGATTGAGAGATGACATTCGAAACGTTATAGAACTCTAGTGATTCACCACCATAGATGAGACCATTCGAATTGCTCAACCAGTGGAGAGGTAGAGAAGGAGTCGAATGCTGACTCAATCATCTACTAGCCGACCTATTCAAGGAAGCTACTAAGTTTAACCGAGTATAGAACTGAATAGGAGAGAAGATGTCAAGACTAACTAGAAGGGCCGACCAAAAGGTGATGTGTTGTCTCGAGCATATGAGAAAGGACAAGGATTTGGTGGGAAGACGAGCCAGATCAAGTGCTTCAAGTGCTAAGGATTTTGACATATGGCTAGTCAGTACCTAAACCAAAGGACTATGGTCATCAATGGAGACGTCTTGAAGTTAGAAGTGGAGAGTATTGATGAGGAACCTGAGGAGGAGGAGAGCAATGCTGAGAAAGAAGTTTCTTAGGAAAACGAACTTATTGAAGAGGATGTGTTTACCGAGGACTTAGATCAATTGATCTTGGTTGTCCAACGTGCAATGAACATGGAACTCTTACAAGAAGAGAAGTAAAGAGAGAATTTGTTTCATATCACCTGTAAGGTGAATGATTAGGTATGTGCCCTCATTGTGGATAGTGGTAGTTGCACTAATGTGGCATTAGCCAATTTGATCACAAAATCAAAGTTGTTGACTATTGCACATCCAAGGCTATATAAGTTGCATTGGTTGAGTGAGAAGGGAGCACTACATATCACTCAGCAAGTATTACTACCAATCACTATCGAAAATTACTTTGACTAGATTCTCTATGATGTGCTAACCACGTGCGTTTCAAATGTGTTGCTTGGTTGACCATAGTTATTTGATAGAAGAGTTATGCATGACGAATACAGTAACAAGTATGTGTTTGGGAAGGATGGTAGAAAGATTACATTGAACCCGATACCATTGAGTGAAGTTAACAAACTATGGGCAAAACTTACTTGTCGATCAAAGAAGACTTTGATGATGAGTAGAGCCAAGCTCCAAGAGGCCCTTAAAGCTGATATGCCAATCCTCATGTTGGTCAAGCGACTATTAGAGCTAAAGGAGCGAGTTGAACTACCCTAGGAAGTAAAAGAGTTGTTAAATGAGTATGCCAATCTGTTCCTAGAATAGTTACCCAAAGGACTGCCCCCTATTCAGGGCATAAAACATTGCATTGACTTAATACCCAACACCATCCTGTCGAATAAGCGAGCTTATCAGATGAGTCCTAAACAAACTTCTAAACTCCAATGGTAAGTCAATGAATTACTAGAGAAAGGGTATGTTAGGGAAAGTCTTAACCCTTGTATTGTACCAATGCTTCTAGTACCGAAAAAGAATGGAACTTGGTGGATGTGTGCTTGCAGTCGAGAGGTGAACAAGATAACAATAACATATAGGTATCCAATCCCTAGGTTAGAAGATATGTTGGATGAATTGAATGGAGCTGAGATCTTTAGTAAGACTGATTTAAAGTTTGGCTACCATCAAATTCGCATAAGGCCGAGAGATGAGTGGAAAACTACATTTAAAACTCGGCATGGACTCTATGAGTGGATGGTCATGCCATTCGGCTTGTCAAATGCCTCAAGCACTTTCATGAGACCGATGAAGCATGTACTAAGACATCTAATGGAGAAGTATGTCGTGGTGTATTTTAACGACATCCTAGTGTATAATGCCAACATACCAAGTCACTGTGAACATCTCTGAGCCATACTGAATGTTCTCCATACTGAGAGATTATGTGGCAACCTTAAGAAATGTTGCTTTTGCCAAGAAGAGGAAGTGGTATTCTTAAGCTATGTAGTGTGTGGAGGAGGCTTACGAGTGGACAACGAGAAGATCCGACGAATTGTCGACTCCTATTACTTGTGCCGAAGTGAGAAGTTTCCATAGATTGGCTTCTTTCTATAGAAGATTCATTAAGAATTTCAACACCCTCATCGTACCCCTTACTAAACTAATGAAGAAGAACATCGACTTCTGATAGGGAGAAAAGAAGGAGAGAAGTTTTGCTGAGATAAAGAAAAGGTTAACCTCCACCTCTGTATTAGTTTTACTTGACTTCGAGAAAATATTTGAGTTGGAGTATGACGTATTAGGCATTAGGATAGGCATTATCCTAATGTAGGGAAGCTAACCAATTGCCTGCTACAATAAGATGCGCAAGGGACCTCAACTAAACTATTTTGTGTATGACAAAGAACTCTTAGCACTAATTCGAGCATTGCAAGTATGGTAACATTATTTGTTGTCGAGATAATTTGTCATCTACACTAACTATGAGTTTTTGAGGTATCTCCGAAATCAGACAAAGTTGTCAAAGTAGCAGGCAAGGTGGGTCGAATTCCTTGAGTGGTTTAGCTTTGTAATAAAATATAAGCAAGGAAAGAGCAACATGGTTGCAAATACTCTTTCGAGAAGGCATGTACTCCTAAATGAACTATAAACTAGATTGTTTGCGTTTGTTAGCATTAAAGAGTAGTACTTTGGGGATTTACACTTCAGACCCGTACTTGTGCACTGTATCGATGGAAGAACAGTAGACAAGTATCATGTGGAAAATGAGTACTTGTTTCAAGGAAGGAAACTATGCATGCCAACCTATTCATTAAGGGAATTGTTAATCAGGGAAGCCCACAGTAGATGACTCTTTAGGCATTTTGGGGAGAGACAAACCTATGAATTGTTGAATTATTGTTTCTTATGGCCAAGAATGAGGCAAGATGTGCACCAAGTTGTTAAAGGATGTACCATGTACAAGAGGATTAAATGCCGAGCTGAGTAAGGGAAAGCAATGCCTTTGCCCATTTTGATGAGACTATGGACTGAGTTGAGCATGGACTTTGTTCTTGGATTACCACAAACTACCCGAGGCAAAGATTTTGTGATGGTCGTTGTGGATAGGTTCAAAAAGATGGCACACTTTGTGTACTCCTCCAAAACTAATGATGCTTTGGCTATTGCTTCTCTTTTCTTGTAGGAAATTGTTAAGTTGCATAGCATGCTAAGAAGTGTAGTATCTAATAAAGATCCAAAGTTCTTGAGCCATTTCTAGAGAACTTTATAGCTATAGATGGGGACCAAACTGCTATTTAGTACTTCACATCACCCCCCAAACGGATGGCCAAATAGAGGTAATCAATCGTACTTTGGGATTACTACTCCAAGCTACGATAGGCATGAACTTAGCTGATTAGGACGTCTGCTTGCCAGTGATCAAATTCACTTATAACCAAACCATACATGATAATACTAAGCAGACCCCCTTCAAAGTTGTCTATGGTTTTAATCCTGAGTTGCCCCTTAATCACACCCTTATACCTGAGCCTGAGCAAGAAGACCCTAATGCGAGAGCCTGAGCTTAGGCCCTTCAATACATCTACAACAAAGTCACTCGGCATATCGACTTAACCACCAAAAGAATGTGAGAGAAGGCTAAGGGTAAAATAGCTAAACAATTTTAGCCAGGAGACTTGGTGTAGCTGCACTTGAGCAAAGAAAGGTTTCTGAGCAAGAGGAGAAACAAGCTATCTATAAGAGTTAAAAGACCTTTCAAAATCCTTTAAAAGATTAATGACAATACCTATAGGTTGGAGCTACCTGAAGATTATGGGGTTTTTGAAACCTTCAACATTGCTAACCTCAGTCCATATCACCCTAATGGAGAGTTGATCGATAACTATTCGGACTTGATCCCAAATCCTAATCAACCCGGAGGAAATGATATGAATTAGGCTATTGGGCCTTTAACCCATAACCGAGCCCGAGGGCTAAAGGAAATGGCAAGGTGAATCCTCCTACTCTAGCCAACTCTTGTTGAAACTGAGTTTCTCCTTGCCGATCAACTCTATATGCCAAGCCATATATTTGCCCACTTCTTAAAGGTTTTATGCCGAATTGTTGAATACCGAGACAACAGCTAAACTATGCATGCTTACTCACTTAGGTCCAAGCCGATTAGTTGCTCAACATCATCCTTGCTGAGAAGCCGAGAGAGAAACCCCAGACTAATCTTCAGTTACCCTTGCTTGGACAACTAATTTAATCGTTCTCCTTTGTCTGCATCCTCCAACGTCCTTACCAATGCACCTCTACCACGTATAGAATCTGTTACACTAATTATTGTTGTTCCTAAATATTCATTTTTACCCTTTGTATTCTTTTTACATTACTTCTTTAGGAAATACACCTTTTTGTCTTTTCCCTTTTTAGGCAAGTTACCCTAACTTATCAGGTATAAATACCCTTATACTTATAGTCGAAAACATTAGATTATTATTAATAGACTGAATACCCTTCCTCTCGTAAACACTGATTGTTTACTTTTATTTCACTCTTATCCTAACCTTTAAGTAAGGCTTGATAGGTTGGTAGTGAGTAACCTCACTAACCAATTCGTGTGTCATATCTAGTTGTACCGTGAGTCCTCAGAAGTTCCATTGGTGTGTTATATTCTTTAGAGCTGTTCGTGGGTTTTACTTACTTTTCATTTGCTCTTTCATTTTTTCACGCATTCCTCATCACCCTTTTCAAGCTTTTGACAAGCTTAAACCCATCAAGCAACTTACCTTGCCTATTTTTGGTTACGGTACACATAATCTAAGCTTGGCTATCGGCTATGGTCTCAACTTACTTTGCATGCTTGCTCAGATCCCCTTTTGTTGTGGCTATTCTCTATTCAAGAGCTTCAGACATCTTATTTCTGAAAACAAGTGATTATGGGCTTCAGGTTAGGTCAAACCACTTAAAAAAGTAATCTTTCAAAGCCTGTGAGAATCCCTTCATGTTAGCAATACTGTATTCCTTTTTTAAAAAAAATCAAGTTTTTAATTTTGAAAACCTTTCTTTTTTTTTTTTTTGGAAACTTTAATTGAAAAAATTAATGTTGATTTTATGTTATAGAAGCCTAATGCTGACATTGACGAATCTAAAAAAAAAAATAAAATTGGAACATTGGGACTACAATTGAAGACATAGGATGACATAAGGGTGATATAAAGAAGCGAAAATTATTTTACAATGAAAAACTTATTAAAAAATAATATAAGGGTGATGACTCATAAAGAAAGTTCCATCAGGATCGTGACAACTTAATGGATAAACATAAAGAACAAAAACTTAGACATTTAAAAGATTGATAACTTTGAGGTGGAAAATAATTTATAATGGGAATTTGATGGTTAAATCTTTTTTTATTTTTTTATTCTTTTTTATTTTGTTAGTTCCTAATAGTATGGTACATGTGGGGTATTGTAATGGAAATCTACCAAGTAAATAAAATTATCGTGAAACCGATTTTTTTATTATAAAATATCTTTTTAAAAAAAATTACTCAAAAGCCTTTAAAAATGATAGTTCCATAATAATCTTTAACATAGTTAATTTTCCTAATTACATGGCAAAAAAAAAAAATTTACAAGTTAATAGTAAAGTTTTTTTTTTTTTTTAACATTGGCACATTATAGTACAGAGAAACTACTAATGATTTTGAGCTTTCTAAGCTAAATATTATGTTATACAGCCTATTACTCATGAAATAAAACAAAATCTACAAGACACACATATATTACACCAGATAGCATATACAAACAAATAGGTAAATTAAAAATATAAAATTAATGAGATACACTATGCTACACAAGCATAAAATGCAATGGGTTTAGTAATTAATAAATTATATACATAGAATCATTATAGACCTGTAGTCAATATTCATATAAACTCATATATATAGGTGTGCGAATTTCTAAGACTATTTTTCTTTTTGAAAATAAAACCCATGTACATTATATATATAAGTATATTAAATTTTGAAAATAAGGCTCAATTCGTCGTGGGTTATGATAATTTTTTTTTTCTAGCTCCTATAATTTAAAATATTACTAACCCCTTTTTTTTATTTAAGATAATACAAGAGGGTAGGATTGATGGGTCTCAAGCTTTGTAGTCTTAAGCATTCCTAGGGAAATGCTTAGTAGGCTATGTCGAAGCATGAGTGAACTCGCCTATCACCGTTAGACGAGGGTGAAGACCCAGCGACCTAAGAGTTACATAATGGTGGCCCGTCCTATGTTCCTTAAGTGGCCTAGGTCCAACCACATCTAAGCACATATGTAATGCCAATAAAAACAAAAGCCTCCCTAAATCCTCAATGAAAGGCCCAATGGGCCGGCTTCTTTCTAATAAGCCTGCATCATTTAAACCCAATTAGTATAGCTATGTTACAATATTAAATAAGGAAAAGAAAAACAAGCCCATTAATTAATTTTTTATATTTTTACATGGCTAGCTTACTAAGCTTCCCTAGTAAAGTCGCCAATTCTTTCAAGCCTTAATTTGGTTTTCTTTAATTTAACCTATATTAAGCCTAATTCACTTAATATAAATTACTCAACATAAAATTAAAAAAAAATTCTGAAAAAAATGTTAAAAAAAATATTTTGAAAAATAAGTTAGAGTCACTAACCAGTTAAACTGATAAAAAAAAATCTATTTTAGTTACTAGTTTGTAAATATTCTAAAAAAAATAATTTTTTAGAAAATTTAACTAGAAAATCTAAGCTCAAAGGCTAACCTATTAAGATTAAGTTATCATGTAAAAAAAAAAAAACTAATAAGATTTTATTTTTTATAATTTTTCTAAAAATATAAACATATGTATAGATATATAAAAATGTAATTAAAATGAATTTTTAATATTTTTTTTATTACGAATTTTCAAAAAAAAAAAAAATTTATGGTTGCTTCAGAGTTGCCTATGTACCTATTAACTGTGATTAAACCAACGTAGTTTTTTTTTTTAAAAAAGATTTAGTTGGTTTAAAAAAAAATCAAGCCAAATTTATGTTAGTTATCAATTTATTATTTAAAAAAAAACTAAAAGTATCTAATTTCACAAATTTACTTTAAAAAGCCTTAACTAACTAAATCTTTTGAAAAAAAACTCCAATTAAGTTTTTTCTTTTAAAAAAAAAAAGTCACTACGTGTTAAAAATTAATTTTTCTAAAACCCAAAATACAAGATTTAGATGGATCTACTAAGATATGAAACTCAAATACATATCTTTACCAAAGATATAAATCTTAGGAAAAGATTTGCAACTATATCTAAAAAATGCAATTTCGTTAAAAAAATGTAATCCAACTAAAAACATGAAATTTATCTAAAAAAATACAATTTGCAAATTTATCTAATTAAAAAGCATGACATATGTTAAAATTATTAAGTAACCTGCACTAAAAAAACAAGTTAGTAAAATAAAGCTACTAATTAAAAAAAATCAAAATAAATAAAACAATTTACCCAATTACCAAAGCAGGTCGGATCACCATAATCGAGTTGTGCACATGGTGAATGTATGTCAAGTTCGGTCTGGATGTAGCTAATTGTAGATTGATCGTGTAAAGTGCTAGACTTGGACTGGGCATGCATGGACTCGAACTACTATAAATTGCTTGGACAGTGGATGTGGTCATGTGTGAATGCTAGTCGAGGAGTAGATTGCACAGCGATCGTAGGTGAATGCTGGTTGTGCCATGCCATGATCATGATTAGACGTACGGGCGTGTGTTATGTTTGGATGTACGACGTACTGGATATGTGATGAGTGTTTGTGAGTGTGTGGATCGTTGTAAGCTGTGTATGTATGTGAATCGCTATGTGCGTGATGTATGAGAGTTTTGTAATATATGACATGAGCTGTGAGTGATGAGTATGTGCAATTTGTTGACAGTGGGTGAGTGAATTGTGTGGCAGTGTAAGTGAGCTACCGTGTATATGTGAGGTCTGTATGTGAATGTGTGCAAGAGATGTGCGTATGTGATGAAGACATAAATAGTGTGTAGGAGATTGTGAGACGTGTGTGTAATTGTAGAGTTTGGGAATTTTTTGTAATTATGAAACGTGAATTATTTTCTAGCTAAAAGTCCATTACTTATAAACCATTAACTTTAATCTTTTAGATCTTTTTGTTGTGAATATTCAATTTTAACAAATCTAATATCCATAGGATACGATAATATCCGATTTAAATTTGTTAAATCCATTGAAGATTTAATCCAATCCATTTTCAAGATCAAGTTTCTAAATACCCCATATTTTATTTAGGCTCCTTTTATTACGCTAGACTCAGCCCAACTTAATTAACTATAGCCCACAACCCCTAAAATATTTTCAAATTGGATAAAATTCCACTTTATATTTTACTGGAGTATTTTTTAAAATATTTTGCTAATGAAACTCAATTATTTAAAGACTTGGAATTTATTAAATCACTCATACAACTTCGACTATTGTCTAATTCGACCCTAAATTGACTGACTGACTAACTAAGTTGACTCAAATACTATATATTTTTACTTTTCAATTTTTTCATTATTTTTTTATTTTTAATTTAATTTTTCAAATTTTTTTATTTTTTATGAACCTTGCTCAAAAGTAAAAAGATACTAAAATTAAAATAAAGGGTGGCAAAAATGGAGCGTCTATAGGAAGTTTTGCAAAATTTCCAAGTCACCGATATCTTATGAATAGCTAGATGAAGCAACTTTAAGAGGGTAATCTTAGTTTGTAAAGATTATCAAGCAGTACCCTTGATTAGGATGAAATGGTGCACAAGCTATTACCCTAACAGCATGATCAGGTAGTTCGTAGGAATTCAAGACATAGTTTACAAACCCCTACTGGGTATCATGACCCTAGATTACAAGGGCCTTCAAGTTCTAATACCATAAAAGATATCCAAACTATAGGTAATCAAGCAGCTATGGGAAATGAGGATTATCAGCCCTAACATCGATTTAAGAGAATGGCTGGAAGAAGTGGACAAGTATAGGGTCACTAAAGAATATCCATACAATCAACTCCATAAGGCTAGAGAGATTCAGTATCGAGCACCAAAGGTCATACAACCTACACCGGTTGAATGAAACTCTAAAATCAAGACCTACATGGACCAAACATAAGCCCATGTAGAAGTTATCTACGAAGAGCATAGCATTTAGGAAGACCTCTTTTGGGAATTCAGACAGCGTTCCTAAGCCTTAGAACATCAATTAAAGATGACATAGAGAAAGCTCAAAGAACTTAAAGAAGTAAATGAGTTTAGCCCAAGAAAGAGGAAGGAAGCACTAGTAAGATCCAATAAGCGGCAGAAGGGAACACCGACCAAGTGCCAGAAGAATGCTTAGAAATAGGAGTTTTTTTTTTTTTTTTAAGCAATGTATTTTTCTTTTTAATAATGTAAGGTGCAAAATGATGAATAAAATTGCCATCTTATTGGTTATTTATTGGTTTTGTTTCTCTACATCCATGTGCCATACATTTTTACATTCCTGTACATTCATTTATTTATTTTTCATTCATCTTATTTCTTTAAAATATATGTGTGCTAATTTGTTAAGGAGTAATCTTGAACTAAGTAGCAAAGACAGCTCTTTAACATCAAACCTTTTAGGGAAGTTCTATCCGAACCTGCTCATAAACCAAAATAGCCAATTAAGGAAATGACAACATCAACAACACCAATGTCAAACCTGAAGTTATTGATCCCACTGAGTTGAGATTCTACCCCTTGGAACAAACAATAAGGAAAATTGCAGATCAATTGAGCTTCCTCGTTAACAGCATTGCTTTACTTAGATCTACAGCACCATTGAACAAGGAAAACTCTAAGGCCTAATATGGAAAGAATGTTGAAGCCCTACCCCTTGAAGTAGAAGAGGCTTACCTTAAAGTTATCCTAGCCTTTGAATCTTTTAAGACAGAAGGGGTTTATCCAAAGTTAACTCGACTGCCCAATACCTACTCTTTCCTAGTCAATCTAAGGCTACAAGCTGACCAAGACAAATAAAAAGAGTTAAAGAGGTGATTGACTTAGTAAATCACTAAAAAGATGAAAATGCTCGAAAGGTATGATGGTTTCGAGTAGTCTGGTATTACAGACTTCTCAGCTTATGACTATGGAAGCTTCCTTGAAAAATTGAAGGTACCTAACTTTGAGAAATATAATGGGATTGACTATCCTAAACTATACATTAAGTTATACGTATGCAAGATGAGTAAGTATGTACAATATCACAAGGTCATACTTTTCAAGATAGCTTAACAGGCCCTACTTTGAGTTAGTACGCGCAATTGGATTTGAATCCAGTGAACACATAAGAGAAGCTAGCTAGGGTGTTCTACAAATAATATGAATTCAATGTTGAAGTGGCACAAACCATGATGGACTTAGTTACCCTATGAGAGAGGCACAGAATCATTTAAGGAATACACCTAAAGGTAGAGATCCCTGGTTATGAGGGTATCGACCCCCATAACCAAGAAAGAGCTAACTTCAGCTTTCATCAATACTCTTAAGAAGACATACTTCTCCCAATTGATTGGGTAAGCTTCCTCCAACTTCGTAGAGGTAATGGCTGCAGGATGTTGGATTGAGAGTGCTATCTCCTCCAATAAATTACAAAAGCCATCAAATAAAAGACCACCATCTGCAAAGCCTACTACCAGCAAGCCTAAAGAAGCCATTGTTGGTATGGTGAATTCAAACACCAGGCCTAACACTCGGGTTTCCTTCAAAACAAATCCTTTACTAGTTCAGCAACAATTCAAAGGCCGACTACAAGTTAACAAGGCCCCAAGGCCATTCACTAAGATACCAATTCCTCCTAGCCAGATCCCTGAAAAATTAAGAAAAGACAATCTACTCCATTTTGAGATTCCTAAGGAAAGGTACAGGCCAAGGGTTTTGATCCCAACGCAAAGTGTCAATATCATTTAGGGTAGGTACACAATTCAACTTACTGATTTTGGAGATTAAAGAACAAGATTCAAGACTTAATTGGTGAAGGTATGATCTAATTGGACCTTGTGGAGGCTCCAGTTCCAAACGTCAACAATAACCCCTTGTCGAACCATAGCCCCATCATCAACATAATATTTGATGACTCAGATCCCATCATCAATATGATCGGTTCTAATCGACAACCTAAGGTCTACAAATTTTACAAATAAGAGGAGAAACAAACTTTGAAGATAAAAAGGTATACCTTCTATGTGCTCTTAGCCCTTAAAAGTTATAAAATTTCCCCTCTTAACTACTAGCTAGTAAATCAACGGTAGTCTACTTTTCTCGTAGGAGAGATTGCTCGCTTTGGCAGAATCTACAACCCAAAAGAAGACCTTAAAAAGAAGAATGATGTTGGAGGAATCAAGCAACAAGCCAACTGAAGGTAAAGAAGGATTATCCACCTTTACCAAAATAATTAAATCAAGTGAATACAAAATAATATACTAGCTAACTAAAACTTCAGCACAGATATCACTCATGGGTTGGTTGATGGCGTCTAAACCACATCAAGAAGCTCTATTCAGAACTCTGGAGGAGGTTAAGGTCCCTCACGAAATACCAAGCGAAAGAATGGGATCAGTTACCAACTGTATCCTCACCATGGATCAAATTTCTTTCTCTACTAAAGAACAGGGTGAGGAAGGTAATCAACACACTAAGCCACTTTTCATCATAGTGAGGGTAAACAATATAATTATAGCCAAAGTACTCTTTGATAACAGATTATCACTAAATGTTTGCCCTCTTGCCACCTTAGATCTATTAGGCATCGATGCAACCACTATTAAGCCAAGTTCAATAAAAATTAAGGCTTTTGATGGATCCAAGAGAGAAATTATTGGGGAGATTAACTTACAAGTTGACATTGGCCTACATACTTTCAACATCCGATTCTAGGTCTTAGACATCTTGAAGACTTTTAACCTCTTATTAGGGGACCCTAGATTCATTCAGTAGGGATCATACCTTTAAGTTTACACCAGAAGGTTAAGTTTATCTCAAATAGCTAAGTCATAATGATTTTAGGTAACTAGGATTATGAATTATATAAAGAAATGGCCATACCCTACATTAGCATTGAAGAGTAAGAGGATTTTGGGTTCTAGATGTTTGAAGAAATGTGTATGATTATAGATGAGAGAAGGATGCCAAAATTTAAAGAAGGGTAGGTTGGTACTTATAGGCTTGGTTACATCCCAACTCTAATGGAAGAGTTGCAAAATAAGCAAGAGAGGGGCAAGAGAGATGACAGATTGTATCATGCCTCGATGACCTTTCTACTACTAATAGAGACATTCATCCAAGTTGATGTTTAGATCCCAGAATCTGCCAAAGAGGATACCCCAAGCAAGAATAAATAGTAAGCCCATCCTACAAGCTCCAACACTTGAATAACTAGTTCTTCATCCCCATAAGTAGCGATAAGTCTTTAATAGGGTAAAGGATGAATTACAATTTAGTATTTTCTCAAGCTTTGTAATAATTACCTTTGTTCTATAGACATGTACTTGAAAGAACTGTTTAATCTAATAAAAGAAAAGTTTCCATTTTCTTCATTACTCTTCATTCCTTCTTTGCTTACACTCCTTTCTTTACATACTTTTAGCCCAAATATAATGCTTTGAATAAAAGTTAGGGATATTTCGTACAAATAGATGATGAAAATATTGATATTGCTTCCAACCCTATTGGGTTGGTCGTTGAGAGTAATGTCAATGATCATAGTGACATGCAAGAAAGTTGGCAAAGACATGAAATGGGTAGAATTTCCATTGATGAGCCAACCAAGACAATAGTGTTGGGACTGATGATGACCCTAAGAATTTGAAGATTGGAGGGAACTTGAAAGAGGAACATAAGACAAAAATAATCGTACTACAATTTGAGTATCAAGATATGTTTACATGGTCTTATGAAGATATGCCCAGGTTAGATTCATCAATTATAGTCCACCACTTACCTACACGAGAGGATATCAAACTTAAGAAGTAGAAGTTAAGGAGATTACAACTAGATATTTTGTTGAAAATTAAAGAAGAAGTCAAAAAGTTACTGGAGGTCGGTTTCATCGAAGTGTTTGATTTTCCTAAATGGGTAGCCAACATTGTGTTAGTAATGAAAAAGAACGGATTGTGCGTGGATTTCTAAGACATCAACTAGACAAACCTTAAAGATAATTTCCCTTTGCCCTACATTGATGTCTTGATGGAAAATATAGCTAGGAACCATCTATCTCCTTCATGGATGGATTCTTTAAATATAATCAAATTCGAATGTTCAATAAAGGTAAAGCCAAGACAATGTCCATTACAACGTGGGGTACGCTCTGCTATAAAGTATTACCTTTCAAACTTAAAAATGCCAGGGCAACTTACTAAAGAGCAATGGTTGTAATCTTTTTTGACATGATGCACAAAGAAGTTAAAGTAAATGTTGATGATGTGATTGCAAAGTCCAAAGAGGAAGAAAATTACGTGGATAACCTGAAGAGATAATTTGATAGGTTGAGAAAATTCCAATTAAAGCTAAACCCAGAGAAGTACACCTTTGGAGTAGCTTCAGGAAAATTATTGGGTTTCATAATCAACCAAAGAGGAATTGAAGTGGACCCAAATAAAGTCAAAACAATAGTCGACTTGCCCCTTCTGCAAACACTTAAAGAAATTAGAGGCTTATTAGGTCGCTTAAACTACATAGCCCTGTTCATATCTCAACTTACAGATAAATGTCGTCCCTTGTTTAAGTTGTTGAAAAAGAATGCCAAGATAAATTAGGATGAAGAACGTGAGTAAGTGTTTACAACAATCAAGGAGTACCTCATGAACCCTCTAATTTTAGTAGCTCCTAAACTTAGGAAGCCGTTGTTTCTGTACCTTATGATATTAACAAAATCCATGAGGTGTATGCTCTAGTAAAAAAGATGAGGAAGGAAAAGAGTGGGCCATGTACTACTTGAGTAAAAAGTTTACAAAAGGGGAATAGAAGTATTCAGAAATTGAAAGAACGTATTATGCTTTGGTCTAGGTGATGCATCGACTTAGACAATACATGTTCTATTATCAAATTGAATTGCTGATGCAGCATGACCCCCAGAAGTACTTGGTGGAAAAGTTGGCCCTAACTAGTAGAATCTCAAAGTGGTAAATGTTATTATCAAAGTTAGACATCATGTATGTAAACTAGAATTCAGTCAAGGGACAAGTCTTAGTGATGCATCTCCGGGGTCAAACACATAAAGAAACATCACAATGAAGTAAGTAGAAAGAAAATAAAGAAAAAAAGCTAGCAAACCATGGGCAGCTACCAACTAGATATGATACACCAATTGATCTTACTCGACCTACAGTTCGTTAGATCTAACTTGCTAGTCCGAACTAAAGGTCACTTCCTATTACTCCTTACTAAAGAGAGTAGATAAGAGTTGAAGGGCAATGAGAATACTTAGGTTGCTCAAAGGAAACTTGATTAAATTCTGATGTTGAGGATTCATTATTTGCGTACAATTAAGTAAGGGTTTTTATATTCATTCACTAGGGTTACTTTACATGTACGAAAAGACAAAAAGGTATTCTTATAATTAGGTTGTGTAATACATGCTAAAAAGGGTAAAAGCAATCAAGAAAATGCAGTACGGAAAGTAAAGAATCCTTATGGAATGTCATGCTAGAAGACACAAGTCACTTAGTGATTAGACATTATAAATATGGTACAAAGTAGACAAGAAAAGAATTTGCAATCAAGGGTCGACCTAATCTAGATCAGGTCGGGGCCCAATTAATCCCACTATAGAGTAGTCAGCTTGGGTTGGGGTCAAACATCTGTTTTTGGTTCGAGAGCTCAGCTCAAATAATCTAGGGCTATCTGCTCGAATATTCTGTCATAGCATAACTATTCGGGAAGTCTGGTGCACATGAAGGCTTAGCAATCAGGTCGGCAAAAAAGGGAAACACAAAGGTTGGGATAGGAATTTCCGTCTTGGATAGAGCTTTAAGCTAGTATTCTTTGAGTGAGTCTTTGGAGTCCTCTAGCTTGGCTTTGTGTGATTAGTCTAAGGAGTTGATTCCTATTAGGTTACTAGTTCCCTAAAGACACTCCCATTTAAGTTAGTGAACTCAGAAGAGAATGACTAGGTTTTCCAAATCGATTTTAGTTTAAGATTGCCAGTCCTCTAGAGACGCTCCCACTTAGGTTAGTAAGCTTAAAAGAGCACAATTAGGTTTTCCAAATCGATTCTAATTTAAGGTTGCTAGTCTCCTAGAGATGCTTCCACTTAGGTTAGAACATGGTCAGGCTTTCGAATTCTTTAAGGTCTTAGTCAACTTAGAGAACGCTTCACCCATTTACCTGTTCTCTTATTTAAGGTTATTAGTCCCTTAGAGATACTCCTACCTAAGTCAGTCATCTCAATAGAGCACAACCAAATTTCAGACCTACGCTAGATCCTTCTAAACTCACTTCTATGAGTGCCATCTCTCTCTCTTTCATCCTTCATAGTTCACCAAATCCCTGGTGGACCAAGCCTAGGATAGCTAGCTAATTGTAGTGCTTTTTTCGGACAAATCCATCCTTGGGGCAAAAATAATGTCTTTTTTGTTTTTGTGATAAAGTTTTACTTAAACTTCGTCATAATGAAGGGTAGCTGTAGACACCTTATTTTACGTCCTTTAATTTTTTTGTATTTTGAAATTTTTAGAAAAAATAAAATAAAACAAAAAAATTTAGGAAAAAAATAGAAAATTTTAGAAAAAATAAATTTTTTTTAGAAAAGTAAAATAGAAAAAAAACAACAACAACAACAAGGGAATTTAGAAAAATAGAAAAGGGAAATTATGATTGATGCTTTTGTTATTATTATTATTAGTTATTTTCATTTTATTATGTAAAGAGAGAGAGAATAGGGGCTTAAATTGTTGTGCTTAATTGAAAAGAGCCCAGTGGAGAAGATCAGAGGGCGCATTGATGCATGCCGGTTTTGTTTGATTTGTGTATATACAATGCATGTGCTAACATGCCCTGTTTTTGCTTCTTCTTCGTGATTTTGAAGCTCGATTTTTAGCATTTTTCCTCTTTGGTCAACTACTTCAATGTCATTTTTTAATTGTTTTTTCTATACGATTTCGGCAAATTAATGGTGAAATCATGTAGAATATGTGGCTTAGTTTTGAATAAATCCCAAACTTCATCCAAATTCAATATTAAATTAGCTCTAAAAAGTGAAAAAAGAAAAAATCAAAATCGGACATCCCCATTCATGGCTAATTCTCCATTAACGAGCTTTTCAAGCTTATTTAAGTAAAAATTAGTATAAATATGCCTCCTTGTGTCCATCCCCAACACTAAGAAAAATCAAATCACTCCCATGCGAGCTTAACCTCTAGTTTCTCTCTCTAGCATGAATTCTCTCTCTCTTTACGGTAACACCTTCCATGGTGGTTTTCGACGAAAATCACCACCACTATCTACTTCCCCATCCTCGAAAATGCCTAACCCCACCATCCTTGCACACCTAACAATCACTACCGAGCTTCAACCAACATCGCTGCCGCCACCCAACTCTGAAACTACCCTCACTCACTGAAGCATTGAAACTACCCCTACTAAGTCCAATTTGATACATACAAAACTTACATCACCCGCTCAATTTGGTGCTCACATCATCTTAGAGAACCCCGCACTGTTGTTGGCCTTATTCTACAACCTACAAATCTAATCCAACCCAAGTCCAATTGACCTGAAATCTGCCCGAACCGCTCCAACTAACTTGACCTAATTGTTGTCCTTAATTTGGCCCTCTCTTTTCTATTTTAGCTTTTTTTTTTTTTGGCAGTATTCTTGTAACTCAAAAAGGAAAAAAAAAAGAAAAGAAAAAACAGGAAAAAGAGGATGGAGTAGTTCGCTTTTTTATGTTTTATTTTTATCCCTAATTAAAACTTAAACAATAAAATAGAATAAAATAAAATAAAAAGAAGAAAAAAATGAAAACTATTTTATCACTTAGAAAATCATTTTTCAATAAAAACACAAATAAAATGAACCTTTTTAAAGTTGGGACTTCTTAGAATTTTTCACAAATAAATACTTAAAAATTTAGAACCCTTTTTAGGACCTTCTTTAAAATGAAAATAAAATGGTTAAAGAACTTATAATCAATTATTTCTAAAGTTAAAAGCAACCAACAAATTAAAATTTTATAAAAAAGAACTTCATATGTTTAATCATAAATAGTGAGTATATAGGTACTTCCGTGATAATATAACAAAACGAAAAAAACTTATGTTTTCCATTTTAGTTTAAATTATTCAATTTAGTCAAATTTGTTAATTAGTGATTAAATTTTGTTTTATAGAATAATTTTGAAAGGTGATTTCAAAAGATTAAATATAAATTAGGAAAGTTTATGGAATCTATAAAGGTTTAAAAAAAAAAACCTAACCTCTGAACTCGTTTTTCTAGTTTTTCAAAACCTTTTAGTTTATAAAATCAAATATTTATAAAACCAAATTTACCCATTTGGTTTTGACCTAAACCATTTCCCAATCTTGATTGGGGCCAACTCCAAAAGTTTATAAAACTCTTTAAAAATAAGTTTTCTTTAAACTTTAATCAAGGATCAATAGTAAATAAGTATGATTTAGTATTGATTAGTTTAGGGAAAACTGATTTATAAAAACTAAAAAAAATCAAGTCGACACTTACATTTTGTATTATTATTATCATATATTTTTATGTAATATTATAATTAATTAATTATTATTTATGTGGGCTTTATTTGGTTCCATGGGTTTTGGCCCATTACATATGTATACATATATATCTATTTCCTTTATGTTATATTATATAATATTATAATTATATATGCATTCATATTTGCATACATATACCTATATATCTTATATATATAGTGTGCCAAGGGTGTGTGTGTGTGTGTGTGTGTATGTACTCATACATATACTTGCATGTATACTATTATCATATGTATACCCATATATATACATATATATTTATACACGTATTTATACATTTAGTATACTTAATATTATAGTAATTTTATACATGTACATATTTTTTATATGCAATTTGTACGTACTTTTATACATGTACATTTATATTTTCTCATTGTATTTTTAAAGAATTTTCAATATATTACATATATACATGTATACATACTTTTGGTTTTGTATATATACATAAAAATACTTAATATTTCTATTATACAAGTTTATGTACATATGGAAATATGCACATATAGTGGCATATGGGTATATATATATATATATATGCATATTTCCAATTTTATTTGTATATATGTATATTTATTCTATAAGTTCCATTATAATTCATATATATATACTTCACATATATACATATTTTATACATACATAAATTGTACAAAGAAGTATTCATTTAATTCAAGTATGTACATGTACTTATATATATAGATATTTCAATATGTATAATAGCATGTACACATACACAACATAATTTCTAAGAGAAATAAACTTTCATACATATAATTTAGTACATGTACATAAATTCTCATTACAAAATATTAAGTTACATGTATAATATATCTACGATATTAGTATACATAAATACTTAAGAAAATATCTAAAACTTAGTGTACATAATACAATAAATATAACCAAAATACAAAGGGAATGCAATTACTTGATTTAGGAATATTTTTTACATAGAAAGCTTTCTCTTATTCCTCTTTTTATGTTGGAAAAGTGGGTGCTGGATAGTAAAAAAGAAGTTGAAAGCTAGAAGAGGAAATTATAAAATATAAGTGGGGAAAAAGAGAGATAAGGCAATAGTTTGAAAGGGTATAAGGATTCTACATGTTTCTAAATTTTTTAACAAGAATGAAGAAGTTAAAGGAGAATTCTAGACGCGTATGTGGTGTCACAGCATGATTTGGGAAGGAGGAGGAAATTAAAAAGAAAAATGAAAAGAAAAGGAAAAGGAATTAGTATTAAGTACATTGAAAAGGATATATTGACTTTTAGTTAAAATTATAGTATAAATTTAATAATTATATTATGTACATGTAATATGTATAATTAGGATGAGGAAAAAGGAAATAAAAAGAAAATCTAAGAAAGAAAGAAAAACAAGGGAAATAAGGAAATAAATAAATAAAATAAAAATTTGAATTTTCTTGTAACATTTTTAATACTATAACTAATATTAATAATAATATGTATTATAATTAATAAGAAAATTATCAGATATAAAAATAATATTAGCTACATATCACATAATTGGCACTTAGATAATAATATTAGGCTCAAATAGTCAAATTCATATAATATTAATTTATTTATACAATTATTAATGATTATAAAATAATATTATCAATTTTATAAATTAATATTGTACTTCTACATTGATTAACATTTACAAGTTATCTTTAATCGTTAATTAGCAATTTCATGTGATTTAACATATGGTACAATTATTATATTTAATTAGGGTTTTATCGTTATTATAATCAATTGGCACATTTATAGGCTTAAAGTTTGAGTTTTAGGATTTTTATCATATTCAGGTTCGATTTTTAGTGTTTATACACATATAAGATTTAGGGTTTTCATACAAGATTAGAGTTTTGATCATTATAATAGGGTTTTTCTCTTTAAAATAATTTAAGGTTTCTAATCTAAACAAAGTTTTTAGTTTATCTGCCCTTATCAACTAATAGAGTTATCTAAGATATCTAAGTTCAATTTAAGATTTAGACTAAAAATTCACGATGTTTACAAAATCCTATCAAACATCCTACATCACCGTACATCATGTCTCTCAATATACATGAGAGCTTCCCATAAATATATAAGCCCTCACAATATATAAAACTCTCAAAATACATCAAAATGGTCAAATATATTAAAACCCTCAAAAATACATTAGAAACCTTTTTACAATGAGATCTCTCAAAGTACAAAATGATATAACATGATCCCAAAATCAATAAAAGAAAGAAGGAGCATCATGATCACCTTGGCAATGTGTCAACATCTATGACAACCAATAATTTGAAAGCAATCATATGTACAAAGAATGGGAAGATGATCCCATGCTGAAACTCTTTTCGAAGTAAACAACTCGAGTCCTCTACCTAAAAAGAAGTCAGAAGAAGCAACACTAAAATGGGTAGAAGAAGGGTCTTTACTCAAATACTTGTATAACCTGAATCCTCAAACATCAATCAAATTAAACATATAATTTAAGTACAATTAGTTATAAACACAGACATGTACAAAATCAAGGGTCATAGTAGTCAATTAGGAGGTCGGTGTCCTGATAGGAATCACTTGATAAATAAAATAACAAAATAAAGTAAGAACCTAATTTTTAAAGCTAAACTACTTAAGTAATAGCTAATTAACTACCTAACTTACCCCTAATTCCCAATTTCAATTAATTTTTTAATTACGTATAATTTTTTTGTTTTAAGTTCAATTTTTATAATCTTACAGTTCATTTTTTTTATTTTAGGATGTACTTTCACATGGCGAGGTTCATTTTGGGAGATGAGACCTATGAGTTCATCTATGAGCTTGATTAGTTTCAAAATTCAATGTTAATGGACTTTTATGTTTATTTTGAGTCTAAAGTTAAATTGAGTTTTTCCTAATTACTAATGGGGCTTCCTAATTCCTAAGTGGCCCTAAAATAGTTTATTAAATTTTGCATTTTGCAAGTCCTTTTCTCTTATGGGCTCAAACTTATTTTTTTTGCTCTAAATGGTGCTCTTCTCCCAATTTTTTTTTCCCTTTTAATTTAACTATTAATAGGCCAACTTAATTGTCCATTTTAGCCCATGTCTTAATTAAACCGGATTTTTATGTGTATTTTTCCACTATGTCCATATTTGAATTGTAGGTTACTTGTAGCTCCAAAACTCAATTTCAACTTACTTTTAATAATCTACCAATTTAAGCCCTAAAATGCTACTCAATCTAATTGATTATAATGTTACCAACCTAAATTTAACTTTTAATATAAACTTGTGAAAAATAAAAATGGACTCTTAACATCTAATGCATGTCATAGGGTTCTTTCAAGAGCTTCTAGGTGATTTTTTCAAATTTTGCAAATCAACTTATATTTCTATAAATCTAATGTGATAATAATAAAATGTATGTTAATATTTCCAAAATGAAAAAAATCAAAATAATCCTAGGATCCATACCCCATAGGTTCGGCGTGTACATGCATATCTATTGTATTTTACATTCTCTTGTTGAAATATTAAAGAAAACACGTATATAGTACATTCTCATAATTTTTTAGTGTTAAATTCCTATATTAAAGTTAAGATTCTAGGTGAAATTCAAAAATACTCTTGGAATGCTACTTTATTTGTAACACCTTAGAACCTGAGAGCGCTACAATCCGCCATGTGTTGTACCATTCAGGAACATATTAAGGCTCCAAAACCAACTATAATCTCCAAAATAACTTGTAACAATCGCTTATCAAGTACAAAACTACAATTATCCAAATACCTTAATCCAAGAGACTCATAGGTGAGTCACTTTAACCACAAACATATTAAATAACTAGATCTTAATCTTTTACAATATATAAAACTAACCGTCTCTCTTTCCCAACCTGATGATAGCTATTTCGATATTTGTTGCAACTTATTAAATTGACTTGTAGTTGTAAAAAATAATAGCATAAGTTGAAGCTTAGTATGAATGCACAAACATAAACGAATGCTAAGCCCAAAATATTTATATGCATATAATGCAATTATAACAGAATATAAGCAAATAATAATTTATTAGATATCTCTCATGGATATTGATGATAACAAAAAGGGATAAAAACTAATGAATTATTAAGAATACAGGTATTCAGAAGAGTTCTTAGAAAGTTTAAATTCATAAAACTAAGTTATTTTTAGAAACTTATTCAAAAAGTTTGATTTGATTGAAAAAGAAAATAGTCTAAAATTCTTCAAAAAATATTTCAAAAACTTTATAATTAGAAGTGATATAGCACTTCAAAAGCTTATTTAGAGACTTTGAAGAAAAGAAGATTGATACTTTTCAAAAGGTTATTCAAAATGTTGGTCTGGAAATATATAATGATGAAATTTAACTCATATCATATTCGAATTCAACAAGGCCTAGCTCCACTAGATTAGGTGAATTAGGGAAATATACTTAATCCTGTATCACTTAAGATGGAACCAAGATCCATGGGGATTATTTTTTGAGCAAATATATTTTTGATAAATCAAGATATACATAAATATGGATAAGGATAAGGGTGATTAAGATTTTGTGAAATTTAAATTTTTTTTTTTAATATGAGGCTTATCTAGAAGTTGCTAATAAAGTATATTTCTTCATCAAATTCAAATTTGAAGCTTATCCAGTTGTTGAGGATCAAAGTGTATCTGATTGAAACAAGATAAGAAGAGCTGTTTTCAAATTTCAAAAATACCGAGATCTTTTCAAAATATCTAAGGATTATCTTTAACAAATAATGGTTGGATAAATACAAAAGTGAAGATAATCTTCAACAAATTAGCTGTTGGAAGATTTTAGTATAAAAAGAGAAAGGATTCAAAATGTTAGATACTTCTCTAGAAATAAGTTTTCATTACACAAAAATTTGTGATTAGATTCTACCTTTTGAAAAGTGACAAAAAGTCTCTCAAATACTTTTTCAGAAAGTTGCACCGAAGCAAATTATACAACAATTGTTATTTCTCTTTAGAGTGAAATTAATTGAGATTTATATTTTTATTCTCACTTGTAATTTATAACTTTTATTTGTTGTTTGAGTGTTGAGACAAGTACATTTGTACTTTGTAGATCTATAATTAGCCTAGATTATGGAGAGGCTAAATAGATATAGTAGATTGTTGTAAAGTCCATATGTGACGCAAGCTTGCAATCTTCTTGTGATTTAATTCAATGGATCAAGTGGAACTGCATCAGTGAAATAGACTAGGTCTCTAGCAATGGAGCTGGAATAGAGCAATAGGTAAAAAATTGAAGCTCTATAAATCCTTAGCCTAATATTATCCTTCCTTACTCTTTTAATTTGCTTTATTAATTGTTGTGTGTTGAATTATTAAAATATCACTGTTCACCAATATAAGTTGTTAAGAGAGATAACTCTATTTTTCTTATATCAAAAAAGTTTTCAAAAAGCTTAAAAATATCAATTCACTACCCCCCTCTTGGTATCTTACACAAGGACTAACGATTGGTATTAAAGCTTCACTCTAATATTTTCCAGAGTTCAAGATCATGAGTGAACCAAGTGGTAGTTTAACAGTTCAACTTAGTGAGACACCATTTTTTGATGGAACCAACTTTCCCTATTAGAAATTTAAGATGAAAACTTATGTGAAGGCATTAGACTATCAAGCTTAGTAAATTATTTCTACAGGAGATCTTAAAGTTCCAACCATCATTACGTCAAGTGATGATATCACCAAAGTCGAACTTAATTCAAAGGCTAAGAATTTACTTTGAGTACTATTATACGATTAGAGTTTTATCTAATTGCTTCTTGTACTACAACTAAAGATATGTAAGATACCTTAGTATAAACTTATGAAGGGATGGAAACAATCAAGGATACAAGAATCAACTTGCTGGTTCAACAATATGAAAAATCTTGAATCCTTCCTGGTGAAGAAATCAAAAACTCCTTTAGTAGATTTATTACTATAACTAATGAACTATCTTCTCTTGGCAAAATTATTAGTGATACAGATATAATACACAAGATGCTAAGGATTTTTCCTAACATTTGGAATGTAAAGAAAACTACCATAAAAGAAGCTTATGATATAAAAATATTAACTTTAAGTCAACTGCACAGCAAGCTCATGGCATATGAAACTGATTTTCTCAAGTCAGAAAGTACCTTAAAAGATACAAGGAAAATGACTATAGCCTTTAAAGCCAAAGAAATAGATACTGATTTAGACGAAGAAGATTTATATAAAGAAGAAGATGAGGATGTGATACTCCTAGCTAGAAAGCTTAACAAATTGTTCAAGAAAAAGAGTAAGAAAACGTTTACTAAAAGATTTACTACTAATAAGAATTAGTCTATTGATGCAAGAAAGGCAATCAAAGAAAAAGTTCAAAAAAGGAGATTATCTACTATGAATGCAAAAAGCTTGAGTATATCAAATATGAATGTCCCATGTTAATTAAGAAAATAGAGAAATTTAAGAAGAAACGCAAATCACTAATGGCTACATGGAGTGACTTGGAAGATTCAGAAATCGAATTAGAAGGTTCAGAAGAATGAGATGAAGCAAATCTATGTCTTATGGCACTTTTTAAGATAGATTCTGAAACTAATTTTGATTTTGATTTAGAAGTACTTGATGATATATGTGCTAAAATTAATAAACTCCTCAAAGCTCTTTCCAAGTCGAGTAACAAAATATCTAAGCTTAAATTTGAAGTAAAAACGTTAAAAAACAAAAAGCATGCACTTAATCAAGCTAATAAATTGTTAGCAGATGAAAATAATTTTTTGAAAAATGATTTTGAAGGATTGCATATTGCCCATGAAACCTTAGTTCATGAAAATCTTATTCTAAAAGAAGAAATTGAAAAATTGAAAAATCAAAAAATCATATGGAGGACTTATCTAAATCTATCAAGAATATGTTCCGCAAGTTTGATGAAAGTAACAAAAAGTTACAAATGTTAATTTCTAGCTAAAGGATGGATAATTCAAAATCTGGACTAGGTTTTGAATTTGGAGATATATCTAAAACAAAGAAAAAAATAGTTTTTGTTAAATCAAAATATGAAAATCAAGAAATAATCAAAGGTAGGGAAAACAACAAAGCATTTGAACCTACTAGAAAGTATAACAGAAAGTTCCCTTAAAACAATGACAAGTATTCCTCCAAAAGGTACAACAGAAGGTTGAATAGAGAGTATTTCAAAAAGAATCCAAATTAGAGGAAAGTGGTAAGTGACAGATATATTGAGTAGAAACTCTGTACTTGTTTTCTATGTAATAAAATAGGTCATATAGAGAAACATTGTTTTTACAAAAAATACAAGCTTAGCAATAATCAAGGTTCAATTCAAAAGATAAGCTTGAATTTTTATGGACCTAAGCTTCGCTGGGTTCATAAACAGACATGATTATGCATTGATGTGTGTAAGATTACAAAGCTAAGATAAAAGGAACGTGGTATCTTGACAGCAGATGTTCAAGACACATGATTAATAATGCTTCGTTGTTCACAAATTTGGAACAAAAGGAAGATGGTTACATGAAATTTAGTGATAATGGTAGAGGTAAAATAATTGTGGTAGGATCAATTGGTTTGATATCTCATTCAATTGAAAACGTATTATTAGTTAAAGGATTGAAACATAACTTATTAAATATGAGTCAGTTGTGTGATAAATGATATAGAATAATTTTTTAACATGATAAATGTGTTGGCTTTAACAAGGATGAATTTAAGCTGTTTAAAGGCTTTATAAAGAAGAATGTTTATCTAATTAAACCATTTGAAGTATCATATGATAGCTGTTTCATCTAAATAAATGACAACGCTATGCTTTGGCATAAAAGACTAGGACACTTGAACTTGCAACAATTGGAAAACTTATCTAAAAAGAACTTAATTTAAGGGTTACTAAAACTATATACTCATGAGAATATTTGTTGTGTTGCTTGTCTTAAGAATAAAATGAGTTCATTTTCTCATAAGAGTAAAAAGATTATTTCTACTCAAAGACCCTTATAATTATTGCATTTAGATTTATTTGATCCAACTTGCACTCTAAGTCTAGGAAAAAATAAGTATGAACTTGTCATAGTAGATGATTTTTTTAGATTTAGTTGGATTTTATTTTTGCGTCATAAAAGTGATACTTTTAAAAGTTTTGAAATCTTTTAAAAAAGAGTTGAAAATGAAAAAGGCTCTCCATCATCGGTCTATAAGCTAATCATGGCAAGGAATTTGAAATCTCAAATTTTATCTAGTTTTGTAAAGAAAAGGGCATAACTCATAATTTCTCTTCAACTTCCACAACAAAATGGAGTAGTTAAACACAAAAATAGAACTATCCAAGAAATGACGAGAACTCTACTTAATGAAAATAATATAGCAGATTATTTCTTGGTAGAAGCTGCTTCAACAGCTTGTTACATCATAAATCAGGTATATGTAAGACCCTTGACAAATAAAACGACTTGTGAAATTTACAAAGCAAGGAAACTTACTGTTTTATATTTTCATATATTTAGTTGCAAGTGTTTTGTTAAGAAAATAGGAAAAGTTCGGGGAAATTTTGAGGAGAGAGTAGATGAAGCCATCTTTCTAGTTTACTCTCTGAACTCAAAAGTACTAAGTATACAATAAAGAAACAAAAGTCATGGAAGAATCAATAAATATCAAATTTATTGAAGAAACAAGCCATAAAGAATCGGACGATGGAACTCCATTTGTTTCAAACAAAAAGAATATAGTACATCTTGATTTAAAGGAAGGAAAGACAGAACCTCCTTCAAAAGGAACTTCAGAAGCTTTAAAGATACTTGACATATCCAAAACAAAACTTGAATCAAAAGGTACTTCAAAAACTAATACCAAGTTTGTTGAAACACATTCAGAAGGTAAGTCAGAAGGTTTTGAACATTTTCAAACTCCACCATCATCTTTAAAATTTAAAATTGATCATCCTCTTGAGCTTATAATTAGTAATGTTAGATTTGGAATAAGAACAAGATCGAGCTTACAAAACTTTGAAAATCATTTTACTCTAATATCTAAAATTGAACCTCATTTAGTTAATGAAGCTTTAAATGATAATAATTAGATCTTAGCCATGCAAGAAAAACTCAGTCAATTTTAGAGAAATTAGGTTTGGAGTTTAATTTTAAGACCTAAAAATAAGTTAATCATTGGAATTAAATGGGTATTTAAGAACAAATTAGATGAACATGGAAAAATAATTAAAAACAAAGTACATTTAAAAGCTAAAGGTTACTCTTAAGAAGAAGAAATAGATTATGATGAAACCTATGCTTTTGTTACTAGATTGAAAGCTATAAGATTATTACTTGCTTTTACTTATTTGAAAAATTTTAAGCTGTATTAGATGGATATAAAAAGTACTTTCTTAAATGGCTTTATAAAAGAAGAAATGAATGTTGATCAACCCCCTAGATTTGAAGATCCCTTCAAAATCATATTGCATGTATAAGTTAAAAAAGGCTTTGTATGGACTAAAACAGGCTTTTTGTGCTTGGTATGATAATTAAGTCAATTCTTGATTAAAAATGACTTTCAAAGAGAAAAAGTAAAAACTATACTTTTTATGAAACATCATGGAAAAGATATGCTAGTTGTATAAATCTATGTTGATAACATTATTTTTTATGTAACTAATGAAATATATTGCCAAGAATTTTCAAGATTAATGTAGGTAGAATTTGAGATGTCATTCATAAGTGAATTAAACTTTTTCTTAGGATTACAGATCAAACAATTAGAGAATGCAATATTTATTCACCAAGAGAAATACACCAAATAGATATTGAAGAAATTTGGTTTTGAGAATATCAAGGATTCTTCAATACCTACGACTACCTCAACAAAGCTTGACATCACAGGTAATGGCCAAAAGGTAAATGAAAAACTTTAGCGAAGCTTAATTAGATTTTTATTATATTTAATTGCTTCACACCCTGATATTTTGTTCAACACTTGTATATGTGCTAGATTTCAGAGTTCACCAATTGAAACACACTTAACTATAATTAAAAAGATCTTTAAATATATAAAAAGCACTGCAAAATTAGGAATTTGGTATCCTAAGAGTAAAAATTTTGATCTTATAGGATATTTAGATGCTGACTATGCAGGTTGTAAAGTGGATAGAAAGAGTACTTTAAGAACTTGTCAATTCTTAGGAGATAAGTTAGTTTCTTGGTCTTCTAAGAAACAAAATTCTATTGCTCTTTCAATTGCAGAAATTGAATATGTATCTATTGGAAATTGTTGTGCAGAGATACTTGGTTAAAACAACAATTGGATGACTATGGCATAAGTTATAAAAATATACTCATAAACTGTGATAATACTAGTGCTATTAATCTAACAAAATATTCAATTCATCACTCAAGGTCAAAACATATAAAAATAAGGCACCATTTCATTCATGATCATGTAACAAATAATGATGTGAGTGTTAATTTTGTTCCATCTGAATATCAATTTGCTGATATTTTTACTAAGCCTCTAAATAAATTAAGATTTGAATTTATTCGTAATGCAATTGGTGTATGTGATCCTTTTTGTCAAATTAGAGATCATTTTTATTAATTTTCCTTGTTGGTATATTATCTGAAGACATGCAAAGTTTTTTTTTCATTTGCTGGACATGAAAAAAAGTAAGGCCTCAACATAACTTTAGTGGGTCCTCAAAATACTCTTTAGTGGGTCAATTAATCTAGCCTACTCTCTTACGGTTAAAGACCAAAAACTTTGGTAGTCTAATTCTTCATCTTATAAAAGCCTTAGATTATTCCTCTTCTTCTCATTTTATTAAACTTTTAATATTCTTCTCTCGTGTTTTTCTTTCACAAAATTTCCATGGCACCTAAAAAATCTATTTGAATTGCTACAAAGGGGATTGAATCTAAAATTCGAAATGATCCCAAAAATCCCATTATTCTTAATAAACAAGAGATTGACACCACCATCCTTATAAACCTTCAACCTAATCCACCTTCTGAAACACACCAAGATTCATTTGAAAAACCTTAACCCTAGAACTTCGTGATGGACCATTAGAAGAAGCCGCTCAAGAAGTGTATTTTGCCACTTATGAAGGAATCAAGGAAGTTGTAGGCAAGTTAATCGGGGATTAGATTACTAGAATGAAAGACTTATTCAAAGCATGGGTTAAGGAAACTATTATTGAATCAAATCCCGATGACCAAGCTCACCATATTGCTTTCCCTTCTAAACTCGTTGAACAAACCTAACCAACTGAACCATCTAAACTATCTATTCTTATCTCTGATCCTCACCTTACACCCACTGAACCATCTATTCTTATTTTAGATACTCCCTTTACACCAACTGAACCTGATCTCCTTGCTATTTCTATTCAACCAATTGATTAACCAATTCCATCCCTATTTCAACTTTAGATAAAACTCATGTCATCTCCCTACAATCACTTAACAAAACACCTTAAGTTGCTACTCCTATTATGAATCCTGAAGAACAAACATCTCCAGTAGGAAACACAGAAACCCTTTTTGTTGCTTCTACCAAAGAAGACTTTGCACTAGCTCCAGCTCAAATTACACCTACATTTGATAAAGAACCAATTTCCTCTGTAGCGACATCTTCTGAAGTTAATCCATCTCATAGCAAGGGTCTTCCATCTTATTCTGGTAGATTCAAACTTTGTACGAAGAAGAAAACTAAGAAATCTAAGAAATGATTGTCTTTGTGATTCTTTCTATATAGTATCTTAGTTTCAGTTTTGTTAGGATCTTTTGTTTTCTAATGAAAAGTCTTCTTGTGGACTTGTTCTTTGTTATTTCTGAACTTGGTTATGTTTTTTTTTTTTTAATCAATGCAATCTTTTCATTATACACATTTTATCTGTTTATAAATATTAAGGAGGAGTTCATTAATGTTTTTACAATATGTTAATCCAAGATGATAACAAAAAAGGGGGAGAGAAAAACCAAAAACAGTTGTTAGAAAAACCAAAACAGTTATGGCCTACATGTTGCTCGACATGACGACATGATGATTATGTGATTGTAAAAGTGATTATGAAATTTTTTTTATTCTTGCAATTTGGTTTTATAATAATGTTTTTGTTACTATCAAAAAGGGGAAGAATGTTAGATATCTCTTATGAATTTTGATGATAACAAAAAGGGATAAAAGCTGATGAATTATTGAGAATGCAGGTATTTAGAATAGTTCTCAAAAAGTTTAAATTTGCAAAACTAAGTTGTTTTTAGAAACTTATTTAGAAGGTTTGATTTGATTGAAAAAGAGAATGGTCTAAAATTCTTCAGATAGTGTTTTAAAAGCTTTTTGAGTAGAAGTGATATAACACTTCAGAAGCTGGTTCAGAGACTTTGAAGAAAGGAAGATTGATACTCTTTAGAAGGTTATTCAGAAAGTTGGTTTGGAAATATATGACGATGAAATTTAACTCATGTCATATTCAAATTTAACAAGGCCTAGCTTTACTAAATTGGGTATATTAGGGAAATACACTTAATTCCATTTAACTTAAGATGGAACCAAGATCTATGGGGATTATTTTTTAAGCAAATATATTTTTGATAAATCAAGATATACACAAATATGAATAAGGATAAGAGTGATTTAGATTTTGTGGAATTTCAAATTTTTTTTTTAATATGAGTCTTATTTAGAAGTTGCTAATAAAGCATATTTCTTTGTCAAATTCAAATCTAAAGCTTATCTAGTGGTTGAAGATCGAAGTGTATTTGATTGAAATAAGATAAGAAGAGCTGTTTTTGAATTTCAAGAATACCGAGATTTTCTCAAAATATCTAAGGATTATCTTTAACAAATAATGGTTAGATAAACACAAAAGTGAAGATAATCTTTAACAAATTAGTCATTGGAAGATTTTAGTATAAAAAGAGAAAGGATTCAAAATGTCATATGCTTCTCTGGAAATAAGTTTTCGTTACACAAAAATTAGTGATTAGATTCTACCTTTTAAAAAGTTACAGAAAGTCTCTCGGATACTTTTTTAGAAAGTTGCATCGAAGCAAATTATACAACAATCGTTATTTCTCTTTAGAGCAAAATTAATTAAGATTAATATTTTTGTTCTCACTTGTAATTTGTAACTTTTATTTGTTGCTTGAGTGTTGAAATAAGTACATTTGTACTCTGTTGATCTATAATTAGTTTAGATCGTAGAGAGACTAAATAGATAGAGTAGAGTGTTGTGAAGTTTACGTGTGACAAAAGCTTGCAATCTTCTTGTGATTTGATTTAATGGATTAAATAGAGCGGTACCGGTCAAGTAAACTGGGTCCTTAGTAGTGGAGCTAGAATAGAGCAATAGGCATAAGGTCGAAGTTCTATAAATCCTTAGCTTGATGTTCTCCTTCCTTACTCTTTTAATTTACTTTATTAATTGTTGTGTGTTGAATTATTAAAATATCATTGTTCACCAATATAAGTTGTTAAGAGGGGTAATTTTATTTTTCTTATATTGAAAAGGTTTTTAAAAAGTTTAAAGATATCAATTCATTCCTCCCTATTCTTTCTTGATATCTTATATGAGACTAACATAATTTAATTATCTTTAATTTAGGCTAGCATACAACACAGGGTTACTCATGACCCTATCACACCATGATATTTGTTCACATACATAAGTGAATATAATATAAGTATTCTTTTAAGTCTTTTATGCCTAGAGTCTAGAGACTAAAAACCTAGTATTCTAGTTGCATCGTCCAATATAAAAGCCCACTAGGGAATTTCCACATATGATCAGTAGTTGCCCCTTTAGGGATACACCACTATAGGCCTTTAGAGCGACGGGTCAAGCAAAATCAACAAACTAAATTAATTAGGCCAACTATAAATTTAGTTCGATTTAATTATTAAGTCTTATCAAGCACAAGCAACAACCTAGCACCAAGTACCTGGAATAGCTTTTCAACAATTAATTAAAACTCCTTAACCTTAAGTCCTAAATGAAATAGTACAAACTTCAACAAGGAAGGAACTCGATAACCAGCATAGATTTATTTAAAATTGAGAACAAACATATACATTAATCTTCAAACACTCGATAACTAAGTTCTACCTAAAAATTAATTGTGAACCTATTTATCTATTACTTATTAATATATAACTTATCGATTCAAATATTTAAGTAAAATTAATTGAACCAATTCTTTAGTTAGGGCAAGATTTGGAAATAAGATAATAATAATGTATATAATAATACAATATGTGGCATAATTACAATCGTAACCTTTACATAAAATAATAATACGATATAGCAAATAAATTAATTTATAATAGAAATTTATTACTAGCAAAATAATTACTTTTTATAACAATATAGGAAAATAAAAAATAAAATAAAATATTACATACACGATATCAAAAAAATGGAACCAAATCCACTAGTGAAATAAAGCTGAGATGGGAACACTAGATAAACATCGGATGAACACTAAATTGATGCCTAATAAGAACCTATTAAAAACAAATAATATAGAAATTATAATTTGTTTAATAACATACCAAAATAATTAACAAATACGAATTTACATAATAGCTTGGAAGGTGTAGAAGCAAGAACAAAGACAAATATACAGCTAGGAGAATCCAACGTATGAATGAATTAGGGTTAGGGAAAAGCTTGTGAACAAGAAGAAGAAAAAGAATTGGGGGCAAAAGAAATAATGGAATTAGGTTTAGGGAAAGGAGAGTGGGTCTAGCATCAAAATTGGAAAATAGAATTGAGGGAGGCGAGAGAATGAGAATTGAAGGATTTGGGGTGCGGTTTGTGAGTCAAGGGGATTGTGGTGAGAGAAATGGGGAAATGAAGAGAAGGGCGAGAGAAGAATCAAGGGGTAGGGTTCAAGAAATGAGAAAGGGATGAGGGAAAGGGAAAAGGAATTAGGTAAGGGAGTCGGTTCGATGTAGAAAATTATGGGGGGGTGGGAGAGAGAAGATTGAGGGAGGTCTGATGAGTGTAAGAAAAAAAATGAGCAAGTCAAGAGAGAGACGGAATGAGGTAGTGGTTGGAAAAAAGAAAAGAAGGAATTAAGATGGGACTTAAGATAGGGGTTAGAATACTTTAGAACTTTATAGGATAGGGGGTATGTCTATATTTACAATAGAAAAATAAAAAATTAATTAAAATGAGAATAAATAATATTTAGAAAATAGGACATGTATTAAAATATTGTAAGATATATAATACTAATAAAATATATATACCTTATATGTAAAATAAAATTTAATCTATTTAATGCGTGCGTAAAATAAGTGATTTAGAAAAATAACATTGAAACCTTAAATTATACATCTATTCTATAAAATATACTTTAAAATAAGTGTGAAATTACTTAAAGGTTTATAAATTGAGAAAACTTTTCCTATTAGAACACAGTTTCTATTGATATGATCTAAATTATTTAAGTAATTTATTAATGAATTATTATTTTAACTTAACTGGGATGTTTCACTATTCATAGCGGCTTATATATTTATACATACACACACACATATACACATATATATATTGCATTCCTTACATAAATTTTAAGGAAAACATAAATTTTTTTTTTTTTACATATAGGAGTAAATATGATATGTTATATATACATATTCTGATGTACATAAACTTTACTTTGTACATCTAGTGCTACATACGTCTATTATTACTATTACATAAAAAACAAGGAAAAATACATATAATGGGGTTGAAGTATAAAAAGATGAAAAGGGAATATGTAAGGGGAAAAGATAATGTAAGAAAAATCACTTACGTTACTTCTTATTGGGACTTGATGGAGGGGTGGCTTAAAGCTCTTGGTAAAGGATCTCCTTGCTTCCTCTTTAAATCTCAATAAAAACTCTCCTTAGCTTAAAGTTTGATGACAAAATGGTAATGAAAATGTAATGTAGTGTGAGTACAATGAAATAAGATGAATGGTGGAAGAAAATGCTAAAAATGGAAAATTACAGAGAAGGGACTTGGTTCAAGCAGAGTGGGGTAGAGGAGAATAAGAGATGTGATGAGTTTATGCATAAGAAAAGTGAAAGAAAATGTATGTATGTGTAGGTTCCAGTTCGATGTGATAGAGAGATAGAGTGTAGGAGCTTGTGTTTGTGTTAGAGTAGGAAATTTTGCAAGTGAAATAATGGTGAATAGGAATGCATACCAATCTTAAGATTAGGAGAGATGAAGTAAGCCAATTGTTGTATGTGATGGTCAAATGAGGTATGGTGGAGCTTGATTTAGGGAAATTTGTTGGAGGCTTTGGTCATGTCATGTGGATAATGCATCATTGTATAGGTTTTAGGATATATTTTACGCTTAGATATTTTGCTGTATTGCATTGGATATTATATCTAATAAAATGTATTAGGAAAATACATTGGATCACAGATAATATAACGTATACAAAAATTATTTGTTACATATATACAATTTTGCACCATCTACACTCATTTAAGGGTAATATAGTAATTTTATTAATCTATTTTTTCAATTGACTTAACTTAATTATTATTATTATTTATAAATATTTTTAATAATTTGTTAGCGAATTTATACAATTATGTGTAATTCATGATAAATTTATTGAATTAGGGTTTTATTAGAGTTTAGGGTTTCAAGACCCTAGGGTTTAGGTTTTTGGGTTCTTATTAGATATGAGGTTTCGAGTTGTGGTTATGCATATTTAAGATTTAGAGTTTTCATACGTAGTTAGACTTTTTGAATTATATATTAAGGTTTTCATATTTGTTTTAGGGTTTCGAATTAAAATTTAATTGATTTTGAATTTGCTTGGTCTTATTGATTATAGGGAATATATACTAGTAATTGAGTTTGACTCTAGACTTAAATTGTAAAAGTTTATGAGGCTTTCACACCATGCTAAGTTTTCGTTGATTACCTCGATTATATATGAATTTGACTTTTTAGTTCCTATCGTCTTAGTCTTATGAGTTAAGTTCATTTAATTACTAGGTTGAAACCTAAAATCAAATTTAGCCCTCTACAAGTTTTGATTGGTGCATCATTTAAGGCTTTTCCCTGTGCAGTTTGTCTCCATTTTCAATATTAAGTTGAGCAGCCCAACCTCTAATTAATTAGGCTTAGAGTAGGTCTAGAAGGTTGAATCTGATTAGCCCAACACATGTTTTCTTCATTTTCGATGAAAAAGGGAAACC
Organism: Lumnitzera littorea; assembly: GCA_024138015.1. Taxonomy (NCBI): domain Eukaryota; kingdom Viridiplantae; phylum Streptophyta; class Magnoliopsida; order Myrtales; family Combretaceae; genus Lumnitzera; species Lumnitzera littorea. The sequence continues at coordinate 56,062,850 of JAMXBB010000011.1, forward strand.
TCTCAATTCCTTAATTTAATATAAACTTCTTAAGACCAATTAAAAGCTAGCGAAAATTTTTCTACAAAATCAATATGGACCAATATATGCAAGCATCTTTTTGTTACAAACAAAATATATAGGTATAGAAAATATTTGTTATTTATTTATCTCTGTAAAAGAAACTATATTTAACATTTTTTTAAGTATATGCGTGCATATTGCAGTGTATGAGGGATGTTTAGTATACGTTCATGTGTTTATATATGTATATATATTTACATATTTATTTGTGTATTTTGCCAATAATTAGTATATTATTCTTATTAATGTACATATTATTGTCATTTAATTATATATCAAGCTAATTATGCACTATCTATACAATTATGCAATGTCTTATCAACATATGAATATCTCTATATAATTGAAACTTTTATGAATGTATATATTGTATACTAAAATTTTTGCATAAACAAACTTTTATGATTGAACAACAAATTTAGGAGCTTTTCCTTTAACTTCAGACGCTTAGCTATTATATTATTCTCAAGCTATTTTCAAAATTTACCAGAAATTTCATTAAAAGTTACTTGACACTAAAATATTTCATCTACATTGAAATAACTAATAATGAAAAGAACTTAACCATGAATTTCATAATCTCTATGCAAATAATAGACGACTTATTTCTCAATAAGAAATAACACAATATCAATTTTTTTTTTCATCAATAAAGTATTAACAAAAATCTTTAACTAAAATCATCAATGACTTTCTCATTATCAATCTCTCCGAGTCGGTGACCGTGTATCATGTTATCAAGTACATCGAGTTGGTCATCACTATTTATAGATTATATATTTTCATGATTCTATTATCCTAGGAGTTAAATCATATTACAAATCAATTACTATTATGTATGGAAACAGCTCAAAAACTTTTATTAAATGCATTTAAATATCTTTAAATTCATGTAACATTTTATGCCAAAATTAGTGAATAATTAAGCTAAGTATTAATAGACTTATTTCTACCATATAATCCAAAAGTTGCAATCATATTTTGACAGGGTATTCATCATTATGATCTTATAAACAATTATCATGACCTCTTGCGATCCATATGGAACATATCACAATCTTCACTTCTTAAACATGCAACATTTTCGTCGTAAGACCTTACAATTTGACCTAATTTTTTCCTTTCTTTTGGTGTATAATTTGTGCCACTCACTACTTATAAATTATCTTAAAAGTATATCAAGAATCACACTTTGGTAATACTTTTAACTTTCCTTAGACCTCTTCTCTAAATTAAGGTTAGGCATGAATCATTCACCTACTAATAAGGTGTCCATTCCGATACCATTTGTATCGTCACAGGCATAGTTATTAAAATCGCGATTCTACTTATGAGATTTTATGAGTTTACAATTTTAGGTGATTTTTCCGATTTAACTTAAGTGTAGAATATTTTTTTGTATAGAAACTTACATTTTTAATCGATTTTACATATAAACTCGATAAAAATTTATATTGTCGACTAAGTTTACTGATTCTACATATATGAGTTGAATGAACTAAAAAATTAAAGAAAAGAATAATACAACTAACCTTTTACAAGCCATTAACTATTAAGACATTACAACATCTATCCTATCCTATCCTATTCTAATTTTTTACTTCTTTCTTTTTCTCTCAATCTCTTATTTTATATTCATAACTTTTATCTAAGTTTTAGCTCTAATAACAAAGTTTATAAAGAAAACTATATGCTTTATTTTATACCATCAATAATTTAAAATGAGTTAAAATGTTTCGTTTTATTTAATTTATAGCTTTTAAAAAAATTTGGGAAAAAGTTTAGTTTCAACTTTATCTATCATTCTTTCGAACATGTTAGATTATATATTAAGAATTTATATGAAAAAAAAAACTTAATCTCTTTATTTTTAAAAAAAATATTCATCATGTATTTCAAGTTTTAAATAACTATTATAAGTATATTTACAATTTTTTAAAGCTATTTTATATAAGTTACAGAAACTTATGTTTCTATGATTCAATTTTATGTTTCAATTTGTTAAGCTTTTTAACAATTCTAAATAGAATTACGAGTTTGATAACTTATAGGTAAAAAATAGTTAATAACTAAGCTAACAAGTAACAATAGATCCATTTTAATTATTTAGCTCAAAAGTTACGACTATATATCGATAAGGTATTTACTATCATAATTTTATAAATAAGTATTACAATTTTTTACAATTCATGTGATACATAACCATGGGATATCACATTCATTTGAGCTTTACAACCCTCCATTCGTGGGGACCAACACGATTAACAAAACAAATTTCTTATTGAAGAAAACTCTAAAGGTATTAACAAATAAAAAACAAAAAGCAATCGGAAAAAAAAAATCCATAAATATAATGATATTATAATAATGTAGAGGTTATTTTTTCAATGTAATAGTTGCATAATAATAACGACACCACAAAAACGATAATATAATAATTATTGTGTATCAAAGTATCATAAAAATGAGAATTATTGTGCCTTACATGTATTCTAATAGTGATTAAATTGATATAAATAAAAGACTTGAAAGTTGCAAACCCTTAAGACAATCAACATGATATATTAGTATCTTTTTCCGCCATTACTTCGTGTTAAGGTGTACTTGTGATTTACAAAATCCTTTTTCTGGAAAAGCCAATTTTAACATCATATATTGCGATATAAACACATGAGAAAACATTGCTACATAATACAGGATGGCAAATAAGCATACAATGAAAATCACTTGTGTGCTCTCTCTACCAACATGAGCGAGGCATTTAATATAATATCTACTCCATTTTGGAAATATTACATATCAATACACAATGGTGTCCTCTGAGGTTGATATCTATCTATTCATTGGATGTGAGGTGATAATGATCTTGACACGCACGGCCTACCCCCAAGTGATGGACTATATAAATTTGGGTTTCATATCAACTATAGTGGTACAACCCCCATTCCATTGCCACGTATGTGGACACATGGAACAAAGTCATTCGATGCTTTTATGCCTAATGGCATATTTCTTTATGATAAGTGTGGATTCAAATAACGTCACTGGCAAGGAACCTTATGGATGATTCAACTGTATGATGCAAATAAAAAATAGTGGGAGATTGCATTTCCATGGGAAAAATGGCCTTAGAACTCAAAGCAGACATGAATTTTGCCAATTTAGTCGAAGATGAAACATAATAGATTATAGATGGATAGCATGCAACAATTGCATCATATTCTTATGCCATTTTGATAGAAATCGCTGTGTAGTTAGTGAGTTCTTTCCCCTCCCAAGTGTGGAGCCACGAAGAATTATTAGTATACCCTGCATATATCATATGATTTTATCTTAAAGGATTAACAATGGGTTGATTTTGTTTATTGTATGTATGTATCATTTTAATAATGACTAATGGACGTTGCACCGGCGGTGAGTATACAAATTAAACAATATGAGATATATAAAATATCAATTATTTTAGTTTCATGCAAGAGTAAGGATCAGAAATATAAGTTAGGCTATATGACTGGTGTTTTACAGTAGATGGACCCTTGTAAGTATCCATCTTTTCTTTAGAAAAGTGTATGTAATAATTCGTATTATTAATTATATAGTTTTCAAAAAATTAAATATAACCATGACGTCTCATATTTTTATGGGAGGGTGGTTATTCTATTCAATAAGTCCACCTGAATTTGTACATGACTACTTCATCCTTGATTATATACATTTTTTTTTTTTTTAGTTTTAGTAATTTTTATTATTTTATCCTAAGCAAATATGTCTCGAATCAAGTTATATATGTATATGTGTGTGTATATATTTATTTATGTATAATTGAAACATTTTAATATTTCTTTTATGTAGACAATAAATATTTATGTTTTATTAGTCTTGAAAAGTTCACATGTCTATGCATGCCATTTGCTTATCGAGAGAGAGAGATCTAAAAAACATTATTCTATTGTGGCAATTGATAGAGTAAATACAATTTAATAGAGGCTTTAATTTTTTATTGCAACATGGTTGTCTTTAATGCAATTTAGAACGGGAAAACATGTTGCATCAAGTGTATTATACTATATTATACAAACTTCCGATTAAAAAAATGATTGACAATAAAAAAGATCAAAGACGCTCTAATTGATTATGTGCAATTAGATTGATTTTGTATAAAAATTTTAATTAATCTATACTAGGACGTAAAATGAACAGAATTACGCAAATTTGTTGCATGATATGATCTAATCAATCTTGGAATTTGAGACTTGCTTAATAGCCCTTATTCCTTTGTTTTTATTTCCATGGTTTGAAATTATATACTGAAAATGATATTAATGCTTCATTACTCTTAAAACATTTATATATTCCATGTTATATGTAGAGTTATTCAGAAAAAGAGATAATTTGTATTGATTATTTATAGAGTAAACGATATTTAAGTGGGGGGTTTTATTTTTCACCTATATAAAAATACCTATTTAATTATAAAAACCTTAAAATTCATACAATAGACATATTCAAAATATTCCTCTAAACAATTATCTAAAGTTTATAGAGTATCACCAAAGACATCCTAAATATTCGTAAATATATCTTACTTATGGTTGTCTAAACTTCATCGTAGTTACTAAAAATAACAAAAATTAAGTAAGGTCTTCTTATTTTAGTAAAATCATTAATTTGATTTATGTCGTATAATCCTATATATTGTCCCAGGTATACGCCCATTATCATAATATAAAAACGTTACTAGAAGTGGATAGACCCCACGTCCATGATCTATTGCTAATATTTTTTCAGTGATATTTATATAGCCCATAAGGTTATACCCACTTCGGTATCAAAAAGAAGTTTTCACGAATGTTGCGTAAAAACATTGGTGTGCCTGAATTTTCGATCTTCTGGAGATGGGCCCACCGCCCAATCTTGAAGTTGATTAGGGTTTGGATAGCTCAGCGAGGGCTGGATCTGGATCTGGACCTGGACCTGGACCCAGCTAAACTAGGAAATGAAACACCGTACTTCCCCCCCAGTTGTCGATTGGTTGGTGAAAGCAGAACTGTTGTGTTATGTCTAAGAACTCACACACGAGACGATACAAGGCAACCATACGATAATTTTAAAATTCATCGACGAACCATAATTCTTTGAAATCAATGCTTCGAAATGGATCAAGAAGAAGAAGCAGAACATGAAGTAAACGAAAGACTCGAGTGTCTGCTGCAATGGGCTTCAGAGCTTGGAATCTCGGATGCCTTAACGGAAGAACCTCGTACTGCCTCTACTTCATGTCTAGGTTTCACTCTTTGCGTCTCTCACTTTCTCAACGCAGGGGGGTAATTGCGTCTTCCATCCTACGATAAAGATTCGGATACCCCAAATGACTCAAATTGTGTAAAGTTTGTCTTTTTATTATTTTCTGGCAGGAGAGGTATGGCTGCTATTCGTGATCTTAGGAGAGGTGAAATGGTGCTTAAAGTTCCAAAGTCCGCCTTAATAACCACACACAGTGTTCTGCAGTCCGATAACTTTCTTTCTTCTGTATTCACTAATCACCTTTCTCTATCCTCTACTCAGGTACCCAATTATATATAAAAAAAAAAAAAAGAAAGAAAAGAGGAACTTTCATTTGTTACTTGATTCTGGTTTCCAATTGTATACTCATTCATGTGCGCTTCATCATGTTTTAAGTGCAGAGATTGTGTGTTTGCTTGCTATACGAAATGGGTAAAGGAAAGAACTCATGGTGTTACCCTTATTTAAGAAACCTTCCCCGTAGTTACGAAATACTTGCAACTTTCGATGACTTTCATGTGCAAGCTTTACAGGTAGGAGCTCTTTCATCGTGATTGCTTAGCGTTTGTTTTGTGGAAAATTTATCCTGATTTCTTTCTATAATGAAAGCTTAATAATTGCCAATATTGGAGTGATAATTTCAAATATTCCAAATACCAATAGCTTTTAGTGGTAAGTAGTGGTAGAGACAATGATAACTGTAAGCCGTCGGTGAGGATGGTGGTTAGTAACCATGAAAAATACCAATATAAAATGAAGAAAATGATTTCCGCCCCTTGGAAATCAAACAACTGAATCCATCCCTGCCTTCTAATGGTAATGGAAGGAATTGAATGGAGCCTGCCCGTTGGAGATTTATGGTCAAATGTCCTCGTACACTTTTGCCCTCTAAGCTACCTCTGGTTCCACATTGCCTCCTATTCTATTATGGAGATCAGCCCTAGCTGCAGCAATGTTTTGTATGTGGAGAATTCCTAACAAAATGAGATCTAGAAGCACTCTTCCTCACTTGAGTTCTATAGCCAACTAGATTACCACCTATGCTACTCTTCTATAGCATACATTGGTGGGTTACTTTGTTTCACACATTGTTTCTGTGTACTCTTTTTGTTTTTATGGAGTAGCTGTATATGTAAGCCTTTTCATCGTTGATGGTTGTATATCCTTCTTGATATTAATAAAATTACTTATTTATCAAAGAAAAAAAAAAAAGAAAAGGAAATCGCTTTTCTTATACTCTATGCACATTCTTTATAATAGTGAACCACCAGTGATGGCTCCACCTTATTTCCCATCATTCACTTGCCATTAAAAGCAGCTGCCGCTAATTGTAACATCTTGAGATTATTACAATAATATTTACTATTATAAAGTTATGACTATGACGAATGTTGAAAGAAGTTAGGAAAAGGTTTTTCTCAAAACAAACACAACCTTAGTTTTTCCTGGGCGTCTTTGTTTATTTTTAAGTAGATTTTGTTTTAGATGAGGCATGGATGCATTTTTCAGGTAGAAGATGCTATATGGACAGCCCGGAGGGCTGTTTCAAAGGCTAAATCAGAGTGGAAGGAAGCTTGTTCCCTCATGGAAGAGCTCAAGTTCAAGCCTCAACTTCGGACTTTCACATCATGGCTTTGGGCTTCTGCAACTGTGAGATTACTTACGGTTATTAAAATACATTCCTGCATTAACAGATATTAGCTGAAAATATCAATAATTCATGGTTCATATATTAGAACTCGTGTTCCCATTTAATACACTCATGTAAGTTATTTTATGTATTGTTCTCCGTTGGTGCTGTACCTTTCTCTTTGTTGCAAAAAATAGTTTGTCCTAATGGATAGGATTCTCATCTAGTTTTTATGCGACAGTTGTGCTTTTAGATGAGGGCTTTTTTTTTTTTGTTAAATAATTATACACAAGAAACATTCAAAGATTTTGATCTTATTCAAGATATCCTCAAGGACATTGCATGTACCGTGGGATGAAGCTGGGTGTTTGTGTCCTGTGGGAGATTTATTTAATTATGCTGCCCCTGGGGAGGATTCCGATGTTGCAGTCGACGTTGCACCTCCAAGGTCCTTGCAACCTGGCTCACAGTGCCACAATGAATTTGAAAACAAATTAGATGATGATATTAACCATTCTGATGGTCTTGTTCAGAGGCTGACCGATGGTGGATACGAGGAAGATGCTAATGCTTATTGCTTCTTTGCTAAGAGAAGTTATAAAAAGGGTGAACAGGTAATACAGATGGAACTTGTGTTTTTCCTTTCTATATTTTGCATGGTAATATATATGATCTGTAAGCTTTTGCCGTTACTTTTCACTTTTTCTTCCATAGAGGTAATGCTACATTCCACTAGAATGTCAGACTCTTATATTTTATTAATATAAGCCTATGTTTCTTGCGGGTTGATGTAACCTCTAGTGCGATAATTGGAACGTTTTTTCATTTTGAAGTCTCAAAAGGCACTACGAGCATTTAAAGTAATTGTTCTTCAAAATTTTCGAATATTCACCTATGATTGTTTCTTTTCTCCCATGTTATGCTGCAAATATATCACATGAAGTGCTGCTTTCTCTTTCACTTGTGTACATTATGGTTGTTTACTGCTGTCTCTTGTTCCTGGATAATTTCCTGTTGACTGTTTAAGCGTTGCTTTTCTGCCTTATACACAAGTTTCTTTGCTACTTCCATTTTACATAAAAATCCTTTGTGTCATGGACATTTGCAAATTGCTTATGTTTTTAAGTGTTCAACTACATGTAGACACGTCAATTGATCATTTAGGAATGTGCTTGGAGGTGGCCTTGGAATCTGGGGCTCTGTAATTTAAAGGGAGGATGCAAACTTCCATAATAGTTGAGCTCCACTTAAGGATTATAATTACAACATTAACGAGTAGTAACAAATCTAAAATGTAGTGTGGCTTGCAAGAGGAGCCATTACCACTGTCCCTTCTTAGTGACTCCTCCATTCTCTTTGAATGCTATGTTAGCCCTGACTCTTACGGAAAACTTGTAGGCTCATGTTAATACTCCTCTGATTGTGTATTTACCTTCAACAGGTTCTTTTGAGCTATGGCACCTATACAAATTTGGAGCTTCTGGAATATTATGGCTTTATTCTTGATGAAAACCCAAATGACAAAGTATATATTCCCATGGATCCTGTGATATATTCCTGCACTTCATGGCCTCAAGAGCTTCTTTACATTCATCAGAATGGAAGTCCCTCCTTTGCATTGCTCTCTTCTCTTCGGTTATGGGCAACCCCTCCAAAGCAACGAAAATCTGCTGCGCATCTTGCATATTCTGGATGTCAAATCTCCTGGAAGAATGAGCTGTGTGTTTTGAATTTATTAATACAAAACTGTGATGGTACTTCAAAAAACTTGCCAACAACTATTGAGGATGACATTCACCTTTTGAGTGGTATTGATAAGATCCATGATTTATCTACATCTGTGGATCTTCATAATGCTTTGTCAATGCTTGGGACGGAGGCTGCTTCATTTTCCGAATATCATAAATTGCAAAATGGAGGTGCACAGGCAGTCTCACGGAATATCAGACGGTCATTAGGAAGGTGGAGATTAGCAGTTCATTGGCGGCTGAGATATAAGGAGACACTTGTTTGTTGTATTACTTCTTGTTTTGAACATATCAGTCCCACACCCACTAGGAGTATATCCATATTGGATGCTACTGCCACTGAGTTCTCAGATAAACATTAACAGACTGCATATGAGAAAAGTTCTAAAGGCATGTCTATCTCTGCTGTTATGTCCTATAGAAAGGATAAAGGATAAACAGCGAAAGAAGAGATTGAAAAGGCACGTCAAGAACTGTATGTTTAATAAGGATGTATCCCATTTATCTTGACTCTTCAGAAAACATCATTAGTTCATTTCAAATCCTTGATGAATTTTCTCAATTTATTTCTAGCTGTTTATCATTTCTTATTTTTTAAGGTAGAGTTTATTAAAAAGGAGTATATAAGAACAATTAGTTCTTTTTCAGTGGAATGCTTGTAAAAGTCTAAGTTGATTAACTTGCTTGGAATGGTGAATTCTGTGGTACTGTTCTCCTTGAACCAGTTATGCGCTTACGCATGCCTTTGGAGTCTAGCATAGCACATAGGATACACACACACACAGACTCCTGTTCTTTTGAAGATACTGGAGAGGGGTTTAATATTTTAGGAATAACATATATATGTGATCGTTCAAATCATTAAAACCAACTTAAAACTTATATATAAGAGTGGAACGATGGAGGCTGGGATATCAATCCAATGCAATTTACGTGCGTGGTCACTAACAGTAACAGCCTTGATGTGGCCATTCATGGCTCTACCTTTCTTCATCCTAGGAAGGGTAGCACCGCTCCCAATGTTTATTGAGAATCTGTGATCACCATGCGACTGCCGTTCTTCATGGCTTAGACATAGAGTCGGAGCAGCTCTTTTATGCCGCTGGCAATAAGATGGGTCTTACTTTACTAATTACCCTAAAAATCTATCTGTATCTTCCTCTTAGAGCACACGTGAATGATAACCTAAATTCATTTTTGCACATGAAAGTTCGTTATTATGATTCCTGCATATTTTCATGAATTATTTAGCCATGATAAAAGTTCATCAGGATTTCTTTCCTCCACTATTAAGAAAAAAAACTTAGTGCCAAACTGTTGATTCGGCCATCCTAGACTTAGTCATGCCTTAGACTAATCTTAAGCCCAAATGCTGTGGGCCATTTTTTGAAAAATTTTTTCCCCATCATCATAAAAAGAGCATAGCCCTAATATTATTCAAAAATTGCTGGAAAAGATGCAATCAAGTTCATGGGTGTTGGCAGCCCCCCATAGCAAAAAGCAGAACGAGCATCGGCACTAAATACAAAAGGCGGCAAAATCAAAAGGAATAGGAAACCTAAGCCCTCAGCTACCGCATTCCTTGATAGACAACCACATTCACTTCCCTGTATACAAAAGATTGGCTTATTCGAGGATAGATTTTTCCACATACACAAACCTCTTCAAGAAAGTCAAGTCTCAATGAATGTCTCACTTTTTGAGAATTATAATATTTGCTGATATGACCAATTATTAGTTCCATTTGCACATATACTGAGGCGAGTCCAATTTGACTATTTACCATCTGCTGGTTGCTAGAGCTGCAAACACCAAAACATATCAGCTTCTTCTCGTCTTTTTGGTATATGACAATTACATTCTAATAAACTCGACACCATAATGTTGAATGCTAATTTTAGCCAATGCGACAATCTCTCCGATAAACTACCAAGAAAGTTCTCCCATCGTCATCTAAGCCATTGCTTTCTGAAATCAACAATTCAAAGTTGATTAGTTTTTCGAGCTTGTCTCCTGCTTAGATTTCCTTTCTTCTCTTCCACATTTCAAGGGCTTTTTAAGTCTTCATATGTCATTGTAATCAATTCAGCATAACAATTGCTCCTTGCAAGAAGAATATAATGAAAATGAAAGTATATGTTAACAATTGACGGATGAGAGATTGTATTTATTTTTTCAATGTTCTATTTTGTCTGTACCATGTTAAAACATTCAAGGGTACAACTAGTGACGACTAAGTAAGCTATGTCCTACAAATTATACGAGGTCACTGCTTTTGGTTTTTGATCTAACATTGATATACATAGACACATAATTAGCTACCTAATAGTCCATTAGGTAATACAAATTCTTAACTCTTGCACTAACATGCAAATTCCACTTTTGTTTGTTCAACAACATTGGCTGGATCGGAATGATTTATGACAAACCATGTGTTGATTTAATGTGTATATATGCATTTGCTTTTTTCTTCAAAATAACAGGTACAATGAAACACAAAGAAAAAAGCGAAACAATAGATGGATCAGAAATCTGGCTTGATTCTCGAAAAGAGAATTGAAATATCGCACGGTTGAATCAGCGTCGATCATTTGGGGAAATAATCCTCATTTCCATCTTTCCATTATCGAAATCAATGAAACATCAAATCAGAAAACCAAATAGAAAACCACTTCGCTAGAAAATAAAGAGCAACGTTATAAAGTGAATAAAAAAGAGACTCAAAAGGAATTATAGATGAAGAAATAGATCAGAAAGACTGGCTTTGTTCCTCAGCAAAGAGGAACGTAATAAATCGCACAGTATAATCAGCGTCGATCAGTTGGGGAAATAATCATCACTTCTATTACTCCATCAACAACAAACCCGAATTCATTTCTTCAAAATTTCTTCTGATAAAAAAAAAAAAAAAAAAAAACCTCAAAGTAAGAAGAAGAAAACATGACAATAATGTCTCCATCTCTGCAATAACGTTAAAGAGAAGAAAAAAATCCCAACAATAGCAGAAACGGACAGGATTATGGCGTCTGCTCATACACAATGCTCATTTGTTCTACACGAGCGCCGGTAATCAGTATGAGACGCTATGCGTTGCAATACTAGTTGTTTGAAAACATTAAAAAGAAAAAGAATGGAAGGAGCGGCTAGTCCGTGTAATACAGAAAGGAAGAAGAACTGATATAGTATATATAGGAGAGAGTTACAAGAGGCATAGCAGATAACAAAACCCTAGCCGCAGCTCTATTCTCAATCTATTTTTAAGACCTCCTCCTTTTTTTTCCTTCATAAATCTTGCCATTTTCTTTTTTTTTTTTTTTTCCTTATCAAATCATAAATATATTTTAAAATTTTAAATAATGAAAACCTTTTAATATATATTTGGTTGTATAATTATAACATTACTAGTACTCTCCAAATGCGCCAATCTTGATATTTTCTTTATTTTTTCCTCTAAAAGATCATATATTTTACGGTATTGGATAATTAGTCAATTTTAATTTAATAATATTTACTTAGTTAAGGGAGAAGGAAGAGACTTGGTGTAATATATGGAAAAAAAAAAATTAACCCCTTCTTTTAAAAAGAAAATAAGGTAATTATGAGTGGTAATATATAAATTATAATTTAAAATTGAAAAAATTGTGCACACAAATCGTGGAAACTTTACAAATTACAAGGATCCCTTGCTTTGTTAAAAAATTGACACTCATTTCTCATAAAACAAGCATGGATCTCTTTTTTTTATTGGGGTACAATTTGTTAAATAAGTGTATGTAGAAGCTTAGGTGGCAATTGGTAAATCAACTTATTTTACGTATAGCAGCATAGTTAAAAAAAAAAAAAATGAACAATAGCTCATTCTTATTTCAAGGATGATAAATGCTAACTTTTGAAAGTTAGAGGTTCATACAAATTTCAAAGTTTTTAAAAATACTTCATATCACACCCCTAAGCGATAGAGTTATAATAATCTCATTATATAAACCAACTTTAGATGGAAGTTGATCTTACAACTATTATCGTAAATTCGACTTACACAAGGCGAATGTGACTAACTTGCTTTGAAACAAATAACTCGACATTTAACAAAAAAGAAAATTTATGGAATATATTTAAACTTAAATTCACATAGATTATCTTTTATAATTTATCTTACACTACATAGTGCTTTAGTAATTTGTATATATATACAGACTAAAAGACTATAAGTATTTATAGATACATCATAATTCAGACGAAAAGAAAACAAAGAAAAAGACTTCAAAAGCTACATATGTCCAATTAGGTCTTCTACTCACTTTTATATTCCCTTGGTTCCTACTGCCACTAACTTGAAGGTAAGTATATCACAGCATCTAGTCTATACCTATAAAAGGATCTATTAGGATGTAAGCAACTAACTACTCATTATGTAGGGACAGAGTTATAAGAATATACAATAAGCACAAATATGATTATTAAGCAATTAATTAGATATAATGCAACAAAACAAATGTCATCGCGTGATGTTGTCTTGTAGGTCGTGAAATTAGAAAAATTATCTCCGCTCTAATCTAAGTTTGAGGAGTTTTCACTTAAAGGGCATGATGCCTTTACAACTAATTCGAGACTTATGCAATAGAGATTTCTCTTATCCTACGATTATCTTTAAATTAGTATCTTGACGCTTACCATAACCTTCTCTTTTGTCATTTAATTCGATTAAGGATGAAAAAATGTGAAAAATGGACAATTTCAACTATCCTTTTCGAGGAGGTCGATATTTAGTTGGAAAATCATATTTGTCTCCTAACAGGTTGTAATGCATGTCCAATTAAATCTTAAGTCCATTATGATTAATTTTGGTTAAGGGTGACTAAACAATTCAAACAATCCATTATAACACATTCCAGTAGAGTATTTCATATCAAAGTTCAATCAAAGATTAGAGACATATTAAACATGCGCACAATTAGATTATCTACAAGAACAAACAAGTATATGCTTAGCCTCAAAGTACTCTGAATTAGTACTTGAAAATGCAGTTACACATTGTCCCAAACTTACTTGAATTACTCGTTGTTTGATTAGGTGTTGTTGTGATGCATTTCTTTGTTGCAATACCCTATGTTATAAATAACGCTTATTATTTACACAAGTTAAATTATTGTTCTACTTATTATTCCTAGAGTTAAGTTCATTATCCTCAGTCTAGGAAGTTATTATATTTAAGCATTTAAGTTTTAAGGTTATTTTAGATCAATTCTTTCTAAAGTTATTCTCTGATTCGTCTCTTGAATTACCCTCTGAAAGATCATCTGAATTCAGTTTATTTTAAAGCTCTTAAAGCATCCTTTGACCCATTGTCTAAGTACAATTAGTTATAAATTACATCTATGTACCCTTTGATTCAACATCTGAACAAGGTTTTATTATAACATTTACTTAGAAATCTTTTGATTTGTTCTTAGTTTTTGCATATATACCACATTTTCCACTAAATTTCTGCAACTCTACCTCATTTCCAATCAAGATCAATAACAAAACACTACTTACAACCTCAGTCCATCCACACAATTCAAGTAATCTTTATTCAACACATCATATATAAATATATAAAAGTTGTATATTAAGGAATATTACCATTTTAACCATAAACTCACATATCCATGAAATCAACCACTTTTACCAAGCAAGTTTATTGCCATCTCATTATTCATCATCAAATAACATCCTAAATCAAGTAGGATTAGGATCTAAGTGAAATTATTAAAGAAAGTGTAATTTAGTCTTAGAAATGCCAAATTATGCATAATTTAGGATTTAAAAAATTAATAAAATTTAGAAAATAGTTTTAACAAAAATCTCTTTATAAGTACATCATATTTATATTGACTATGCTCAAGAAAATTTTCAGAGTGAAAACAATGTCATTTACAACATGTTCATTTGCGAGGAATAGACTTCTTATGTTCTTTAGTTTAATTTTAAGTCTCAAAATCATGATTTTTAAAAATTCCAGTTCCTTAAAATCATATAATAGGGATTCCTTTCCTTAACCTAAGAATCTCAATTTTGATCTTCTAATTTCTTTTTCCCTCAAAATAACCTTCTTTTCATTCTCTCTTTCTCTCTTCCTTATTACCTCCATGTTTATCACAACACCAGCTACCACTATGTAGACTGTTGTGCTTAGGACCAAGATCGCTAAGACATAAAATTAACTCACACATATCGATTCAAAATGAATCCTTAATTCAAAGAAACTAGGCATTTTTATAATTTTAAGGTTAGGGTTTGAGTAAATATTCTATTAGATGTGAACTCACTAAAAGAATGACACTTGCTTAAATGATCATGATATAACACATACAAACTGATTAAGGGTTTTGCTGCAATCTAAATGATTGATAAAAGTAGGGTTGAGAGAAAGTTTTCACTCAAAGGAAAGATATTTTATTTCATTGACAATGAAGTTTGAACAATGTTATAATACTAAAGCCAGAATTAATGGCATTCTCATAATTAAAATATTAAATAATAAACAAAATATGGAAGGACAAGACATAACTATTAGGCCATGCCAACACGATGGTGAAACCGTTGGGCTGGTATAATCGCTTATTCTAGAAGTTGCAAAGCCTTATGTTCGTAGTACAGTCATTGATGTGAACTATGAACGAGAACAAACAAGACCGATCGCTAAATGGGTCTAAGCTTGTTGAAAGTTTGAAAGGGAAGTAATGGGGAAAGTTCAAAAGGACAAAAGCGAATGACTAAGTAAGCAAAAATCCACGAACAGTTTCAATGGATATGATGTACTAATAAAATTTGCAAGGACTCACAATACAACTCGATATGACACATGAGATAGTCCAGTAAGACTATTTGCTATCTAGCCTTGCTTAAGGATTAAGATAAGAGTTAAATGAATGTAAAAAAGTAGTGTTTATGAGGAGAAAAATATCAAGTGTATTAATGTTAAATCCAATGATTATAGTTATAAATACAAGGGATATTTATACCAGAAAATTTAGACTAACATGCTTAAAAAGGAAAAGACAAAAAGGTTATTACCCTAAAGAAGTAACGTACAATAGTACAAAAGGGTAAAAATGAATATTGAAGAAAAGTAACGATTAGTGTGGTAAATTCTATATGTGGTCCTATACACGTGATAGCGATACATTGGTGAGAACGTTGGAAGATGTGGGCAAAAGTGTACGGTCAAGTTACTTATCTAAGTAAGGGTGGCTAAAGATTAGTCTGGTATCTCTCTTTCAACTTCTCGGCAAAGGAGATGCCGAGTCATTGGTTGGTTCAGGTATGAGTGAGTAATCCTGAAAGGTTTGGCTGTTCTCTTGGTAATCTATAACTCGGCACACTTAAGAGAGATGGGCAATCATTTGGCTTAGCATACAAAGCAACTCGGCAAAGAAGTACTCGGCTTCGATAAGAGTTGGCTAAAGTAGAAGAATTCGCTTTGCCAAGTCTTCTAGTCTTTAGGCTCGGCTGTGGGTCAAAAGTTTAGTAGCTTAATTCCTATCAATCATGTTGGTAAGAATTAAAGCCAACAGGATGATTGGTACCACTTGACGGTAAGGAAAAGGAATCAACTTGGCAATAGTTTTGCTTTTTTTTGTTTACTAAGTCTAATCTTGCGATATAACATTCGAACTTCATTTTTTGTCTATTATAATAAATAAAAACATATCTAAAACTATTATAAACATGAAATAAAAAGAAATCAATAAACTTAAATTCTTTGAAGTTGAGTTGGTTGTTAATAATTTCGTATGCTAAGTCTTGTAATCTTTTGATTTTCACTGTGTTGATAGGACTTAGGACTTAGCACACATCATTACCCCCTTCTTGAAGAAGATTCAACCTAAATTTTTGAAATGGCAATCCACCTAATTTATATACAAATCTTCTAACATTAGCCTAAGTGTCCATTACCGAGTAATTTGCAATGAATGGGTTAGTTGAAGAAAGCAATATAGATGTTTCCAGCTACTCATCTTGCCTTTTATCAATAAACTAGGTAGAGATATAACAAAGGGAATCTTTCTCTACCTACAACAAAGAATGGTTAGTAATAAAAGATAGTGTTTACCTCTCTTAAGAGTTTGACATGTTTATCACTCATATCTCTCCAATGACTTTTATAATTCTATTCTTTGAAAGTTGAAATAGATGAAAGTAATGTAGTTAAGGACCTAAGTTTCTATTTTTTCTTTTTTTTATCGAGCTAGGTTTCCCATCTAATCCTATTTAAATCCCAAAACATGACCTAAAATCCTATAGTAATTTGAAACAATACTAAAACCCATCCTAAAATCCTATAGAATAATTGGTGGGTTACTATAAAAGCCTACTTGCCTTGCATTTCCCAAGCTTGGTTATCTTTCATTTATATAGCTGAGAGCTATTTCTAAGCAATGATGCTCAAAAAATAAGGGGAAAAAAAACTGGTAGAAGAACATGAGACCAATGGTAATGACTAATATAGTATTAAAGTACTCATTCATAAGCATTGAAAACAACCAGGCTCTCTATGGTTGTAATAACCATTAATCAATGTTATAATTGAAATGTGATTTGTACTTTGATTTACTTATGAGTCTCAAGCTAACCCCTTTAGAACATGGTTCGATCTCTTAATCCTTAATCCATTTACATCTTCGAGTTCACTCGAGTCGGGTCCTACAATATGAATTATATTAAAGGAAAAATCCCTTTTTAATTGTCTTAACTAATAACCATTAAATATTTTTTTATGGTAGTTACAAAAAAATAAGATTTAAATCTATCACATTATTAATTTTCACTATCACTTAAACCAATTTCCACTACCACTCAAACCATTTTCCCTGCATACAAATTAAATATATTGCATATAAAAAAAAAATCTCATTAAATATATTACGTGAGTCACTCAAGTCATTTCCTTAATCACGTATAGCGCAACTTCTCATATGATATGCACGTGATCCTTGCATCCATACCAAGCATCCTTACATTTTCTAGTGACTCCATTGGAGAGGGTAGACTTGATACTCATATCATGGTACCTCCAAGATGAAGACAACTTGATTTTACTGATGGAATTAATCAAGAGCAAGACATTGCTACCGTGATCAATGACCAAAATCCACCTCCAGCTAAAGGCACTTATTAAGGAGATGGTATGCAAGAAGGTGTTCTTGACAATGCGCAAATAATGCATGAGCTGTGAGAGACTAATTGAAACCTAGGTAAACTCATGGCGATGTTTTCTCAATACGCACTTACTTTAGTTGCCTTTGCTGCTGTACAGCAATGAGCAACTTCCTCCAATTCTTCTAATGTAGTGTAACAACGCACCTTACCTAACCTTCTTATTGTCAACAAGCATGTCATTCTTAGAGTTAAGGCACAATTTCCTACTATAGAACCTACAGCCATGTAAGATTCATTACTTGAAGTAAGGAACCAGGGAGTTCAAATTGGAGGCTTATCATCCTCACGTGCTATACCACGTATCACAATTGTTGACTTTGTGCAACCAACACCGGTGAATCCTATGCCCACAAGCCCTACACTTGTGAATTTCGTGCCCATGTACTCTACTCCTACAATGTTAATAAGGGCAAAAACACCCACCCAAAGAGGTTCATTTGTGACCAAAGAAGATTTGGACATGTATTTGAAAGAGATATAAGCAAAGTCTACAGTTAGGGTACTATAATTGCTTCCATATCATCAGGGCATTGTTGCGAAGCCATATGCTAAGGACTATGTAAGTCCAAAGTTCATGTTGTTCAATGGTAAGAAAGGGAGTGCCAAAGAACACTTGTTAAAGTTCATTAAGGCCTTGGAAGTATATGGTTTGGATGATGACTTGAAACTGAAGAAATTTTTTAAGTCACTCATTGAAAAGGCATACACCTAGTATGTCAACCTTTCCCTAAGGTTGGTCAATTCATGGGGAAACATGTATAAGATGTTCTTAGAGAAATTCTTCTCTATTGAAGAAAGAGTCACCCTTACTGACATGGGAAGGATCTGACAAAACCCTAAGGAAGATCTCATGGATTGCATTGAGCACTTCAGGGAGCGTTCCTTGGACATATAAGGCATTTGTGATGAAAGAAAGTTAGTCAAGATTTGCATCCAATGGATGTTTACTGAGTCTGCAGTGCATCTTGAGAACCTTTCATTGGTTTCTTTCGCTGTGTTGGTTGAGAACACACGAAAAACCAATAATTCAGTAGTATGACAAAGAGGTGAAAACGTAAGATTTAATAAGTGCATACCGTTAGTGTACTCAGTTCAAGAGGAGGATCTAAGAGGAGCAAAGAAATTTAGAAGTGAGAAGCTTATGAGTACTAAACCATCTTTGGCATACCCATGCTTAATAGGAAAAGTGCACATACTGTTTGACCAATGGCTATGTGATGGGAATATCAAACTCCCAAGGGTTGAGCGTTTACCAACAAATGAAGAGAAGAGTGACCCTAAGTATTGCAGATTTCATAGGAGTGTAAGCTAGCCTACGAAAGATTATTGGACTTTAAAGAAGATATTTAATGAGTGAGTTCAAAAAGGAGAATTGATCATCGAGGATGATGATATCAAGAACAACCCACTTCCAGCTCATAACACCTAATATGGTGTTGTGAATGTTATCACTCAAGAATCACACAAAGACGGAAAGTATGGACGTACAACCAAATGAGGCAGATGAAGTTAAGCATGAAGGATTAGAGATCAAGACAAATGGAGATGACTGTACTGCTCTTTCTTTGTTGAAGACTACTAATGTTAGGAATTTCTTTGATTTACTCGGCTTTGATGAGAATGCTTAGCTCAAGGCAGCAACTACACTAACAAGGATCTTGCAAGACCAATACAAGAAATATCTTATCGAATTTCCCACAAAGGGAATTATTTCAATGAATAAGGGGGCAATTACATTTACTAATGTTGACATTTGTACAATGAATCCTAACCACCATTGCCCTGTATATGTGGAAAGCATACTCAATGGTCATTCTATCAAGAGGACATTTATTGAAAATGGATCTTCACTTAATATTATGCCAATGTCAACTTTTAAAGCTGTAAAGATAGATATTCGAAACTTAGTGAAACAACTAATTACACTAAATAGCTTCGACAATTCTCCCATGAAGACAATGGAGCATGTTGAAGTAGACTTTGATATCAAACCTATTTATAGCCTCACATGGTTCCATGTGATCAATGCACTTGTATCTTCCCATCTTCTTATAGGAAGGATATAGCTGCATGATCATAACATGATACCCTCAACATGGTATCAATGTATGAAAGGTCATTGGAATGAGTAAGACATCTTCATTTTTGCAACAAAGAGCCCATTCACACATAACAAGTCTCACTTTATTAAAACAACATTCTTCGATGAGCAAATAAATGAAGGGGAGACACCCTTAGTGGAACCCTTGAGGTACATCTACCTATAAGGGAAGAAGCTTAAACACGAGCATTCAAGAAGAAAAGGATGTACAGTTGCTGTGGGGGTGTGAAGAAACAAAAGTTAACCAATGATATTATGAAGGTAGAGGGCATATTATAAGCTAAGAAGTGCGAAAACTCTCGACAACCGGCATATGCCCTTATCGTATCTATCTCAGTTGTCTTTTCCTTTCATGTGTAAGTTCAGCGATACTTGCTTTCTATCAATGAAAGAAGTTTATTTCTCTATCACCATTTTCTAATGAGAATGTGATAAATATTTGTATATCTTCATTTTACTACTATTGCCGCTACAAAATAAGAGACTAGTCTTTGTAGCACGCGAAGTTAATTTCACAAAACAATTTAGTCTGAAATGGGGAAACTAAGTTCCTTGATTGATCAAAAGAAAGTAATAATGAATATAATATATAGACTACACATCATTGCTAGCTGGTAAGAGCTTGGTCTCCTAAGCGTACGATGATGAGCTTGGCTCATATGTTGTAGGCTAGTAAGAGTATTGGCTCCCATATGTACATCATGCCATGATAATCATGTATAGCTTTTATGCTAACTAATTGCTATGTTTCTTACCATCAAGTAGTGGAAACAATCCTATTGATGAATACTTTAATATATTGACATTCAAACCTAAGAAATATCTTGGTACACCAGGCTACACAGTTAAGTAGTGGGAAATACCCCCTTGATTGATGGGAAAGAATTATTGATCCCAAGTAATCAATACCATTGTCGCTGCATATGCACAATTGAATATTTCTTATTATCAGTAATAAGCAAAAGTCTTGCTTTAATATGTGAGATGACATGTGAGATCCCTTAGATCATCGAGTCTAAGTAGTCTCGTAATTATGCATATTTTAAAGAAGACCCCTTTAGATTATTGAGTCTAAGCAGTCTTGTAAATACCTACTATACAAGAGATCACTTAAATCAAAGAGTCTAAATAGTCTCGAAGTTATGTTAATCCAAAATTTAAAGGTCATAATTGCTTGACACAAATGTAACTAGGTCAAGCCTTTGCTCCCTACTATATGGTGTCGATTTTAAGAACAAAGAAGAGATAACGAAGCAATTTTACTACTTTATACTAGACAATAGCGCTACTTAGATGGGGCATTGCTCCTAAGCATGTAAAGCCCTTAATATATGTTTCTTACTACTTGTCAAGACATTACAAGTCATTAAGGGGATTAAAGCTACCCTACTACATTATTTTCTAGCACACTATTGCTAAGTAAAGAGCTATTGTCCCAATATTCAACACACAAGACTACTCCTGTACAATGCCATGTTGCCTCCTCCTATTGAATCTTGAAAGTAGCAACAATGCCTACATGTAGTTGCTACCCCTTGAGGGAGGAGGAAGGAGTGATTATATGCAAAAACTAAGGAAAGTAAACGAGTTAGTAAAGTGAAGTCCAAATGGGATAGAAATTGTACAACTTATAAATGGGAAGTTGAAGAAAAAAATGACAAGGGTAGTACAAGGAATGAAGCCTTATTAAGGACTTATGTTTAACTTGAAAATTTAGCTCACCCATGTTTATATTAGAGGACTTATGCTCAACTCACATGTTGAACTCATTTACAATAATATTTTTGCCTAATGTGCACTTATGTTCAAACCCCACATCATGAACAAAACCTACGTCTGGATTAAGCTTCACATCATGTTCAACTCTCATGTTCACTCATGTTTAATTCATGTGTTCAAGTTAGAAGACTAACGTTCAACTCCTCATGTTCAACTCGTATAATGGGATCTCACATTGCGTTTAGTGTTCACATTGTGTTCAAGCCTTACGTTATGTTTAAGAGTTGTGGTTTTCAAGAGTCATACCGTGGTCTAGCCTCGAGTTGAGTTCATGCCTTGCGTTGTGTTCAGGCCTCATGTCGAGTTCAAGCCTTGTGTCGTATTATGCTTAACACTTGTGACATGTTTAAGATTCATTTCGTATTCAAAGTTCATGTTATATTCATAGATTATATCGTGTTGAAGATTCATGTTGAGTTCAACACTTGTGATTATGGCTCATGCTCACTCACATTCGACCTTTATGTTCAAGACTCGAATTCACTCTCGTATTCAATGTTCAAATGTGACTCTTATGTTCACTCATGATTAGAGCTCATGTGTTAAGGCTTATGTTCGACTCACATGATGAGACTTATGTTCAACTTAGATGCCAAGAGTGTCATGTTCAGTTCATATGTTATGCCACTTAGAAGCTTCATGTTCATTTTGCGTAATTTAACTCACAACTACTCATGTTAAGGGTGGGTGCGTTTATTTTAGACTTTCAATTCACATGTGCTCATGTTAAAGGGGTTCGAAGCTCATGTTCAATTCCTATGTCAAGTTCACATTCTAAGCTTATGTTTGGTTCACATGATTTGAGGCTCACATCACATCATGCTTAAGGCTCTATCGTGCCATCTTCAAAGACTTATGTCATGATTAGAGATTATGTCACACTCAAGACTCACATCGTATTTAAGTGTCATGTTTTATTAATGTTCGTGTTCTACTTTTACGTATCAACGTCCAGGTCCTATGTTTAGTTCATCACATGTGTAAGGCTCGCACTTGCCTTTCATATGCTCGTGTGTACATGCCCCTACGATTTGGAACTCATGTTTAATTCATGTTACAAGTTGCAATTGGCTTTATGGAGGTTACAAAAGGAGGCCACATATGACCTAAGTGTTATACCTCTTTGTTATCACTTGTTGATGAAGATTGGTACTTAAGTCATGACTATAGACTTTTGACCCTCGGTTGACAAACAGTTACAGTCTAGGTGGTAAAGAGTCTACCCTCTTTAAATTGTGCCGATTTACTGACTGTTGCTAGGTCGAAATGTGGTCCTCAAGTTACGATCGTAGACTTTTGATTCTTGGTTGCAGGTAGCTACAACTTGGGCGATGAAGAGATCCCCTTTAAACAAAATTCTCAAATGTTGATTATGTTACCTACAAACCATGGACAATGAGGAGATGTCAGTTTCAAAATTTTAATTACCCAAAGACATACATCAAAGTACGAATAAAATTACAAAAACAAAGGCGTTAGGTAATGGAAACTATCTCATTACTCATTATATAGAGAAGAAATATTGGAGCTAAAGAAAATGTACAAATTCGAGCTGTATGCAAGATTCCTAACATCTCAAATCAAGCAAACAAGTGGCTATTGAAATAGTGAAATAAAAAAAAAGGGAAGATTATGAAGTGAAGGGCTGCACCATTGTAGAAAAACTAATTCAATCACATTATAGTGAAAGATATATTATGGCAAACCTTCAAATCAAATACCTAGGTTGAATCAAGACAGTAGGCAAATATAAATGTGGAAACTCATACAATTATTAATAGAATTCCTTCCATCATGGATCAAGACTAATCTCTTGGGTGTTTCCTAAGAGTTTATACATCTAACAAGATATATAGACAATTGGACATAATTTTATTCCCTAGATCAATTTGATGCTCATAACGGTAATGGCACTATTTCTTTGAATCAAAGTGTTTAGAAGTCATCAATGTTAAGTTTATACTTCATATTTAAACAATGAAAGATTGGAGGAAAAATTGAACAAAAGCTTGGTTCAATTGTTGTGAAACAAAGGTACCAACATTGAACTTCATTAGCCAAATTGTGCAGAATGTTTTTCAGAAGACGCTAAAAAAAAAGAAGAATGAAAAAAAAAAAATGCACTACTCATATAGAAAGAATTGAAGAGTTTATGGTGCATCTTAAGACCAAACAAAGGTCAATTTCTTCAATACTATCATGAAGCCAAAAAGAAAAGTGCCATTCAAGTTATAGCAACAAGTAAGGGCATAAGTCTACATGTAATATCTAAAAGACTTAGCATAGTGAAAATGAGGATGGGATTTTAAGAGTTCTTAGGTCACCTTCAGAGCATGCGTACCTTGTTCTTAATGTAATAAAGAATGTTATCACTTCACATCTAGATGGATATATACACTTTGAAGGGGGAATAATTATAAATAATTGCATTCTACTATTAGAACAAGTACAAAGCATTTCTCTTAAGATTGAGCGCTAGGCACGTGATGAAGCTAGATGTCTTATGAAGAAATGGATAAACAAGTTAAACAGACAAATGATGATCATATGGGAGTCCTATGTTTTACTATGATACACAAGGTTTATAATTAGTTCGTAAAGTTGAACCCTACATATATTATAGGACTCTTGAATCCCTCTTGTTGGAAATAGGTTTCTGAATCTTGTCAAAAGCTTGGGTTAGAGGATGTTTATCTTAAAACTTATTTGATTTGAACAATGATTGTAAGCATGTAGGAGATTAAACTAATTAAGGCAATTAGATACATATTAGAATTCAAACCGAATGACAAGTTCTTCATAGCGAATCTTTTGAATGATTACTTACTTCATTTGAGGAGGAAAGCAGATAATATGTGTTGGGATAAGAAAGGATTTCTTAAAGCCTAGGTTCAGGCCATACAAATGAAGATAGATTTTGCAAGAATAGTTGTCGGATGCATCCAAGAGCACAAACTACATTTGATATACTCTACATATATGGGCTTGGCCAAGTTTATTTACAGGTTGCTATATGTAAAAAAAAAATTTCAAGAATTAAAGAATGAGTAAAAAGAGAAAAGAAAAGAAAGAGAGAGGAAAAAGGAAGAAGAGTTGAAATCACTAACTTATTGTTTGCTTTGTTCGTAACTTCATTAGATCATTCTTTGGACATTTAGCTCTCTTCTTCGAATAAAGACCAAGCGGCATAGATTTGAGCATATTTCTTCCGAGTAGCTAGCAAGACTTAGCAACTTCCACTTCTAAGTAGCAACACAACACATACTAACCCGACATGATCGAGTTGAGTCCATGCATCTAAGTTGATGTCTGTAATAACTAATCTGCAGTAAGTAAGAAAGAATACCCATATGAATAGTAGGCTTGAAACTCAAAGAGAACTACATAACTAAGCATTAGAAGCGTTTGAAGTATACGATCAGATCTATGAATTCTAAGCCAACACACTCTGAGTTCCATCTGATTTCCTTACCGAATAGTCTAAGTGACCTACTTTTGACCAAGTTCAAAGCTATAAATCTGGCATACTTGACTAAGTAATGACACTCCATACGACTTGATCCAGGCACTCATTTAGTACGCTACCAAGACAAAACTAAGCCGAACAACAGATCCAATTAATGATAGCAGTTCCACAATAATCATACAATAGCTCTAATTTTATTTCTTCATGCATAGTTGCAGCTCATTGGCTAATGCTTTGAAAAAGTTGCCCAAATGCTTTGCTGGTTATGTGCATGGACCTTACTTGGACAAGGACACATTACTACAACTCAAACATCAAGAAAAAAAGTTTGCCTATACTTTGCTGGAAGTTGTTCTTTGACAGCTCTTCAAGTTGCCATGCTTTGTTGTGGTGAAGACCAACTCACATGAAGCTCCTATTACACTGCCACATGAAGCTTGGCTAGTTTCCAACAAAGAGCAGAAGGCTAGTTATTGGACATCAAAGTGATTAGTGGCCATAGATTGAATGGGATTCATTAATGGCGGTTGCAATTTGTTACCTTAGAAACCCTATCAACTCTAAAGTAGCTGTCCCTCAATTTGTTTTCTCGAGTGCATAGACATGGACTGCCATGGGCTTTTGGGTTATGGACGTCACAAAAAGACATTTGGCCTTTTGCTCTTAATATCTTGCTTCATTTATTTGGAATGAAACTTGAGGCATGACACATGGGCTTAAATTTCTGGTGGACTAACACATAGCTAAGCTTAAATGGACTCTCATATTTGTTGGCTTGAGAAACTTTAGTTGTACATGTATGAGAATATGGGAATGACTTGCTCAATGAGAATTGAACTATAGTGGTCCTACGAGAAAAAAAAAATAAAAAGTAAAAAATTTTGAATTGAAGTTAGTCCATACCGTGGGGGGCTTCACTCCCTACACTCCCTAATACGGTCAATGGTGTGGCTTCAAGCTCGGGCCTATTGACCCTCACTTTTTACTCCTACTATAGACCTCCGTAGAAATCTACTTTCAAAATTAAGTTTTTGGAGAATTTCACCCAGTTACAATTTAAGTCGTATGACCATGATTTGAGGCATGCAACAACTATGTGCATATGAAAAGCTTTACAAGGAGAGTACTCTTATATGAGAAGAAAAACCAAGGTAATGTTAACAAGTGAAGTCGACCCAATGAGATCACTAATGTGAACTTAGCGTACAAATTTAACTCAATAGGAATTAATAAATCATATAGATTGAATTGAAGGGACAAATTAGCTCAAGAAGAGATAGCTTGAAAAATATTTATTTTAAGGTGATCCTTTGGGAGCAACATATAATATAACCTAGTTGAGGCTTGACACACGGTTAAGAGGTGTTATGAACTCATGCACTAAGACAACTCTACACCTCTTAAATGAATTTGGCAGCGACACAACTATTTAATAGCACGTATGCGCCTGAGTCATATAAAAGACTCATTCAATACTCAAATCCCTTTGACTTTGTTTGAAGGACTTTAATCAAGAGGCAAAATGTAGAGGGCCAAATTTAATATCAGGCTTGAAGCCCATTAACTAAATGGATTTAACTCCTCTAGCTAAGGTGATAGGGCCAAGGAGCCAAGCCCATAAATTACTAAGATGATCAAGAGAGATTTGCTTAAAGTAGGGCTCGATCGGTTCATTCGATGCAACTTTTCTTGATTTAGCTTATACTAAAATAATAGATAAAATCTTTATTTGAGCCTAAACTCATGAAAATAGCCAATTTAAGATCTATTAATAAAGGGCTTTAATTTTAATCATTGATTATAATAATAATCTAACAAATGTGATTAATTATCATTTTCTATAAATACCTTATTCACATTCTCGTTTGGATAGGAGAAAAACCTCTATTAAGACTATTACTCTATTGGAACCTTATTTCAAAGATCAAACACTTAAACATTTCTAGAACTTTATCCTATTCTTTGTTAATTTTAGAGTTTGATGCTATCACACTCCTCTACCTATCACTATACGTGTTAGAGTCTCACCAAAATTACTTACTCTTTCTCCCTATGTTTCTTTCTTAATCATTCTGCGCAAGTCGCTCGAATTATTTCCTTAGTCACGTATAGCGCAACTTCTCATATGACACGTACGTAATTCTTACATCCATACCTAGTACCCTACAATGTTGGTGCTTGTAGTTCAATTTTTATTTGCTTGTAACTTGAAATATTCTCATTGGACTTGGAAATTTCCTTTTCATATGCTAAAGAAGTGCCTTAAATATTTATGAGTAAATTGATTATAGAAAGGACACAATCAAAAGTCATAGATTTTATTGACAAAAATAAAAATTCACCTAATACTCCTTTTAAAAAATTGAAAATAAAATGAAAAATGATGAAATTAAACCTCCATTAATAGAAAAATCATAATTGATTAAGGTCGTCCAAGAATTCATTTGCAAGCTATAATTGTTGGTTCCATAGCAACAGAACTCTCTCTGTTGCACATGTCAGAAGTAATGCTCACGATTCCTTCTCCCTGAAATTGAATAAAAGACATTAACACGCATCAGCTTCATAACGTTCAAAGTCCACTCGATTTGCATGAAAATTACATTTACCTTGGCAAGATTTCTGAAGAAGGTGGTTGTGTAATTCCCAGTTGGAAATAATGCTTCCATAAGATCAGCAAGAACAACTTGTGGCTGGGATATTGCTCCATCAGACCAGTCTATCAAGAAGAAAACATAGGTAAAATCATGTCAAATGGACCATCAAAATTCAAGGTGTAAAAAAGAAATTTGCTAGATGGTTGAAAAACCAAATAGCTCACGCACTTCTCAAATTATTTAGTCGACCATGCTAAACCTGCCTTAGACGCTGTAATAATTCCATTCCTAGCTGTTAATTATAGTAGGATGTGATCGATGGGCACGTGACAAGGTCCAGGACGTCATTTTAGTACAATAAAACTTAATGGGGAAATACCCTTCCCAATTAAAAGCTGACTCGTACTATTTCATGGAGCAAATTGACTAGAGGGGAATCATGAACAGAAACTAGTTGAAGAAGGTAAAGCGCCGACATGGTGTTATTGGGTGAATTTGTTCTGTCTGGAGCTGGAAATGCCTCACCAAGAGTGGTGTTTCTCTGTACTCTTTTGTCATATCTCCAAAGGCTTTGATTTGCAAATGCAAAACAAGAATTATCCTCAACTGCAACATTCTGGAGGAACGTTGAGGATGTGTATCCCATGGGATCAGAAGTGTATGTCTCGTCAATAACCACATCTACTGTCTGAATAAATACGTGCAAACATACATAAATAAATAAATAAGAATACTTGGCCAAAAAAAAAAGAGTACGGCTATGTCGCCCTAAATAAAGTATTTTACAGAATATACGCATGTTTAACACGAACTGCTTATTGTAAAAGGAGATGTAAAATCACACATGACTATAAAAATAGGCGATGAAACCAAAATTCAGAAATAGAAATCACCCTAATATCAAAATGGTGACTTCCACATTAATTCAAGTTACATTTCAGGCTTCTTCACCTTATTGTTTTGCCAGTATAAAACTGAGATCATCTTTCATTTTAAGAATAGAGCTTTAGTTTCTTAAATTGTTTCGTTAACATTTTAAGAAACTACTCTTTTTAAGAACTCGTTCATTTTATCTAAACCTCATAGTGTATAACTCACAATCCTCTTCCTAATGTGTTTGGACGGGAGGAAATCAAATGAAACTAGTGAAAATGGGAGTAAATAGTTTTCTTCCAGCGGAGTTAAAAGACTTTTACTTTTTATTTCTCCCCCCCCAATCAGTTGACTTAAAGTTAGTCGTTTTTATCTTATTTAGCATAATACAGGAAGGCCATATAGTTCAGGATTAAAACTTACACATAGGATGGCATGCAAGGCTTCCAAATCATCTGGGTTCGAGACGTTATAGGTGATTTTGTTTATTGATTCATCCACATTCTCTCCACCTGCATCCTCAACATACTGTCAAGAATAAATGTTTCACACGAATCATGAATGAACCTTAACATCCACGAAGAACGGCAAAAGACGCACAAATCCTAAAGCAATACCAGTGATTTTCTTACACGCACAATAAAAGAACACTGTCTTGCATATGAATTGAAATCTGGATAGAGAAAGCTACATGGCCAAAATGAATGCTCTGCATGTGTTGACTATTGTATTGATTGTTGTATTCGGACGGCTGTATAATAACAAGTGCAGCAGTATAGGGTACTTACAGTACACATACTTGTACAGGATTATTTATTTTCTGTTAGACAGTTAATTAGCTTAACCACTGTATAAGTACTCTTGTAACAGTTTTGGATAGATTAACAGTCATTATGAGATTAACCACTGTCTAAGCAGATCAGATACTTTGTCTATGTCCATTGGAAATATTGTTTTCGATGGAACTAACTACACATCATGGAGTAGAGCAGTAAAGATGGCTTTAGGTGTAAAGCTTAAATTAAGATTTGTTGATGGTAGCTTGACTTAGCCTAATGATGATAAACCAAAAGAATTGTTGAAGTGCACTAGGTGTGATTTCGTGGCAAGGTGTTGGCTCCTAAACTCCATGAGTAATGATTTAGCACAAGGTTTTCTATATGCTCATTTGGCTCGTTAATTGTGGAATAAAATTACTAAATGTTATGGAGTTACTAATGGTCCTCTTGTTTTTCAAATCCAATATGAGATTTCAAATTTGAAACGAAGAAATCTTTCAATTAATGCCTATCATAGCAAGTTAAAGCGATTTGGGGATGAACTTCAAGTAATTCATTCGTATCCTTGTTGTGAATGAGGTTGTTTGTCTAGTTGCACTTGCAAGTTAAAGGACATAATTTTGGAGCATGAATCTTACACAAGGTTAATTCAATTCTTCATGGGAGTTAATGAATGTTATGATAGTATGCGCAACTAGATCCTTTCTATGGATCCAATACCTACGGTAAAGAAAGCATTTTACTTGCTACAGTAAGTAGAAAGACAAAAAGAGGTTACCTCAGTCATCACAATTGATCTGGATGCGTTTGCATATTTGATGAACAGAACATAAACCTCTAAGAGTTTTAATGATCAAAGGAAGGCTAAGACACAAATTGGCAAGGCTGTTTGTAGGCATTGTAAGGGTGAAGGCTACACAGTGGATTCATGTTTTCAATTAATTGGATATCCTAAATGGTATAAGGGAAAGGGGATCAATAAAAACAATAAAGTTGGCTTTGGGAAGAACAATATTGCTGCTTCTTTTGGTAAGGCTAACACTGACACACGACTTGATTATAGTACAGGTGATACTAAATAGATGGATCATGCCCTTATACACTTTGTATGCAATGAGGTGGTGAAGATGATGCATGGTAAAGAAGAAAGCTCAAATATTGATGTTGCTACTACTAACCATGTGGAGTTTACAGGTATGCCATCAACTTATTCTTGTTGTTTTAGCACAATAAATAAGAATATATGTTCTTGGGTCATAGACACTAGAGCTATTGACCATATGAGTCCATTTTCACACCTTTCCCATGACATATAACCACTTCACAAGCCTATTCATATTAGATTACCTAATGGACAACTTCTTATGGTTACTCATCATGGAACTGCTCACATAAATAAGTTTTTCTCTATCAAACAAGTTCTGCTTATGCCCCATTTGTCTCACAACCTTTTGTTTATACCTAAGCTCTTGCAAGAGCTAAACATTTTTGCTATGATTGACAAGCACACTTGTACATTTCAGGACCCTAGTAAAGGCATAGTGTTAGCAAAGGCGGCAGTAGCTGATGGACTTTATATTCTTTAAATTGAGTCCAACATAATTTCATCACTTGATAGTAATAAAGTGTTAGATCAGCATGTTTTCTTTTCCCATGTCAATAATACTTTGCTTCAGTTGTTACATGCCTGTATAGGGCATCCTTCTATAGCCAAACTTAAACACTTTTCCTATTGCAAAAGGTCTTGATTTTAAGTCTTTTGTCTGCAATGCTTGTCAACTTGGTAAATTTCATAGGTTATCTTTTCCTAAAAGTAGACATAGAACTGCTTTTGCCTTTCAAATGTTACATGTTGATGTATGGGGGTCTTATGCTATTGCATCAATATCTAGTATAAGTTTTCTCCTCACAATAGTTGATTATTTTACTAAGTCTACACGGACTTATTTGATGCAAAATAAACATCAGTCATGTTATTTGTTGAAACACTTTTTCTGTTATCTTAAGAACCAATTCCAAGTTGTACTAAAGGTTGTTAGGACTGACAATAGAGGAGAGTTTATATTCATTACATGTTAGTCTTTGTTTTCATCTCTAGGCATTATTCATCAAAATACTGTCCCATACACACCCTAACAAAAATGGAGTTATAGAGAAGAAACATAGACACCTCTTAGACACTTCAAGAGCCTTGAGAATCAATGCTAATTTACCAAAGACATTTTAGGGGAAATGTGTCTTAACAGCTGCACATTTGATAAATAAGATGCTTATTAAGAGTTTAAGGTAGAAATCTCTTTATGAATGGATTATGGGATATTTTTGCTACATTGGCACTCAACCTTGTCCTAGAGATAAATTTGAACCAAGAGGACAAAAATGTGTATTCCTAGGATATACATCAACACAAAAGGAATGCAAAGTGTACAACTTGGTAATTGGTTAAATTCAAGTGTCTAGAGATGTTGTGTTCTTTGAGCACATTCTTCCTTTTAGTTGCACCACATGAGATTTTGATTCTAGTTCTTTTGTGTCAATGCCAAAAGATTTTGTCTTGTTTAAGTCTTCCAATTCAGATGATCAATCTTTTATTGATTAGTGCATTCATTCTCTTGATTAATTATTAACTGATTGTGGTAGTAGAGGTTCATTTGATCAAACTTGCAACTCTTTTACAAAAAGTCATTGGGATAAAGCTATTATAAGTACCCGAACTTTAATATTTTTTCATTTTAGTACTTACTTTAAACTTATTTGTTTTAGTATCATAACTTTTTAAATGAGATAAATTGGTTTCTTTATTATAACAGGCATTATAAAGAATACTTATTTGTTTTATTTTAAAAAGTTGAAGTACTAAAATAAAATAGAAAATAAAGTTTGAGTATTAAAATGGAAATAAAAAAAAAGTTGATATATTTATATTATTATTTTACCATTTTATAATAATAGCCTTTATAACAAAAATATCAATTTATCTTATTTAAAAAGTTGGGGCATTAAAATGAACAAGTTTAAAATTTAAGTACTAAAATGAAAAAAAATATAAAAGTTTAGATATTCGTGCTGATTTTATCTCGAAAGTCACGATAATCAGTTACTACCTGCAACTGCTAATGCTTAACTTCGAAGGTCTATTAGACAAAAACAGCCTCCTCAATGGTTGAAAGACTTTGTATATAATATCAATCAGGCGACATTTGATTACTCCTTTCCCCTTGCTTTTTCTAGCGACCAAACAAACTTTGCTAAATCAATCACCACTTCATATCCTTTGTTAATACCCAATGATTTTTCCCATCTTATAATTTTGTTGCCTCATTAGCTTATTTCTTTGTAACTAAAGAATTTAATTCTTACTTACAAGCAGCTAAGCAACAAGAATGGATTGATGCCATGAAAAAGGAACTTGATGCTCTTGAGTATAATGAAACTTGAGAACTGGTGGATTTGCCTAAAGGAAAGAAAGCTATAGGTTGTAAATGGGTGTTAAGATTAAATATAGGGTAGATGGAACAATTGAAAGACACAAAGCTAGATTAGTAGCTAAGGGATACACACAAAAGGAAAGGAAAGATTATCATGAGACTTTTTCACCTATTGCTAAACTTGATACTGTTCCACTTGTGCTTATAGGAGCAATAGCTTTCTTTGCATGCTAATAAGTGCAAAGTGTAGGGTACTTACCCTCAATAGTATAATGACCAATAGACTTTTTCACCTAATTCGGACAATTGTATACTAATAAGTGCAGTAGTGTAGGGTACTTACAGTACACATACTTGTATAGGATTATTTATTTTTTGTTAGACAGTTTATTAGCTTAGCTACTGTATAAATACTCTTGTAACAGTTTTGGATAGATTAACAATCATTATTCACAAACACCTTTTCTCTGCATGCTCTTATCTCTTTTGCATAGCACTCAATCTCCTCTCTCAAATACACTGATGAATGCTTGCTAAACTGCTACAACATGTAGTTTCCCTTTTTGAATAACTGAAGTTATATAATAACCAGTACTAAACTAGCTGTAAAACCCCAAATAAGTGGGACTATATAATCCTTACATGGAAAATTGTATAATTCCACTTATCTTATATGTCATTCTCTCAATGGAAAGTGTTACTAAAAATGGATAGACTAATAACTTACCTATTTTTTTTCCCTACTTGAAAGGTTTCGGGGTGGGGGTTGGGTTTAAGGACGATTTGGAAGACGTACATATTTTTAAAAATTATGAGAAAAGGTATATGCAGACTTTGCGAATCTAAGGGGTTTGATGACTTTTTTTTAACTAAATCCTCCAGAAGTGAGGTTTCACCGAATGTGTGGTGTCTTGTTTACCTTCATTTTATATGCTTCTGTAGTGAAGGACCATATACCCTGTTTGTTGCAAAAAAGAAAAATGCCATTAGTATTTGCAAAGGATAAAAACACTGTTTTGTCTTGATTATTGTTTAATCTTGCTGATCTTAAACAATTCAGTGCTTTGAAGACATTATGCTTGAATTTTTGACATGTTCACACTTTTAAATTGCAAAACTGAAGTTCAAAAACATGTGCAGTAATTGTCCTACTCCTACAATCTAAGTATAGCAGTTACCTGATGTATAAGTATAGCATAATGACTACAGCAAATTGCAAATACATCCTAGAGTTATTAGATAGCTGCACATATGCTTATGCTTTCAAAATGTGATTCTATTTATCACTTTTTAAAGTATGCTTATAGCTCATTATCTCTACTCTAAAAATTATAAATAGACGATAATAAGAGATGAAGTTATGTTTTTGAAAATTTGGGTCTATTTGAATCATGCGAATAGTTTTAATAACGTATTTGTAATTATCACTAATGATTAAACCCCAAAACAGCAATTTCTATTTTTCCACTTATTTTATTTTATACGCATATGTATCATACATATTATGGATATGATCATATCATAATGCTGAATGCAAAAGGGTAAGGATTTTGCATACGGACATTGTCAAACTGCATCCAAGCTACAGTGGGCCTAACCGATGCAGCCTTGCCTATCGCAATCTTGGAGAGGCATAAATAATTATCTTTAATCTGCAAAGAAATTTTAAGGAAATTAGATAAAAAAAATTCATGCATTAGGAAAAAATTGGAATAAGGTCACAATTTTCAAACGGAAAGTCATTTTGTACGTCATACTTACAGCGCTGTAAACTTGATTTGCTCTGAATTCAAGATTTGCGAAACCTCCCAAGTACTTGATCCATTCAGCTCGCTATACATTGATTTGTATAAATAAGAAAATACATTAATAATATACAAGAGGTAGAGCTGGGTTTAATAAAAATTTCATGGCTTTAGTAGTAGGTGAAGTATATTTGATTGCATATATTTTTGTATGTTTCTTCAATTAATTTATTTGT
Source organism: Lumnitzera littorea (assembly GCA_024138015.1). NCBI lineage: Eukaryota > Viridiplantae > Streptophyta > Magnoliopsida > Myrtales > Combretaceae > Lumnitzera > Lumnitzera littorea. Next base: position 56,097,779 of record JAMXBB010000011.1, read on the forward strand.
ATATAGGATCGCATGGTCTATATTCTTATACATAAAAATAATAATAATAATAATAACAAAGTTGACAGATACATCTGTTTTTTATACAACAAAAAATTGAGCGGTACTTTACAGGCTCTCGATCCAATGTGATCAACATAACAAGTTGTTCAAGAGTATAAAATTTCTATGCTTACCTGCAAAGGGGTGCTCTCTGAAGATGAAGCAAAGCTTGCAAAATTACAACCTTGGCCCTCTTCTGTGCTGCTGATGAAGTGGGCTGCAAATTGGTTAAGCTGCTCGGGTTCAGTCTTGTTAATTATCTCAATTTCTCCCTCTTCACACGACTTAAGCACACACTCTGAAGCAACGGAGTCCGTTGTAATTCCTTTCATTGTCCCCAGTAACCCCAAAAGCTGCACACAGAAAATTGAACTTAAGTTTAACTTCACGATTAATTGATCTAAAAGCTTCCGATTGTAGATACAGCATAGGATTTTGACACTTTCCCCTTGCCCCTTTTCTTACATTTTAAATTTAAACATGATTCCAATCCAAACTAATGTATCCATTTGGAAAGTTGATGTAAAATGGAGCGACTCACCTCAAAAAATGAAACTGTGACATCAACCATCCATGAGAAACAAAGAGGAAAGTCAGCATCAAACAAAAGCACGTGTAAAAGAAGTTCATCAAATATTTGCGTAACGAGTTGTAGCGACTTTTTCTGCAGACCTGGAAATAGCTCTGTGGCTACGGAATAGTTGGATAAAGGGATGATGAATGACTTGATCCTTGAAGTGCAATATTTTGTCCTCGCTGCCATTTTTGAGTTATCCTGTTTAATCACCGGGGGAAAGAGGGGTAAAAAATTTTATGTCATTTCAGCGATTTATTGAAATGAAATACGATTATTACAAATTTAAAATAAGAAATAAAAAAAAAGTGAAAATGTAAACAACTATATGTCCTCTTTACAAAATTAAATGGCTCTACTTAATTTAATACAATGTATTGTTAAATACATTAAATTAAAAATGTAATAGAATTATAAAAGAAAATAAATCTAGAAAAATAATTTTTACTCCCTTTAGGCATCATACGATCACCTCAAAGCTAGGGAGCACCATCCATCCACCAGACCACTACCTTGCCAGAGTTGTTGAGTTGTGCTAGGCATCAAGTAACACGTGTTTATAATATATATAATTAGAGATCATCTAGTTTCTAATACTTTCACAGTCTATAAATTCTTCATCGGTTATCCACTTTTTCATAACTTTTAAAATTATATACATGTATCCCAAATCATCACGAGGGCTATGTGAGCATAATATTTTCCAGTCCTTGTTAGACATTATTTTTAATTATCGTATAAATACTAAATAGTAATATATGAGTTATATGTTTATTCAATACTAAGTACATAGAGCCTTGTAATATGTAGCATTCATAATTATGTAACGACAAAATATAACTATATAGAGACTAACCATAGGGCTTTATTTATCACAAACACGAAATATACGTACTTAAATAAAAGTTATAGATTCTTTGTTCAAGAAAATTTAAATATCGACAAAGTGTAAGAAAAAAAAAAAAAATGAAACTTTGGAACAAAAGTAGAATAAGGAAAATAATCCTAACGGCGAACATCTTTTGGAATTGGAATCAATAAATTACAAAACATCTTGACCTTTTATTTGTGTAGTGTAGATCCACATGTGAATGGGGTAATGGATTGAAAATAGAATCCAGATCCATATTGGTTGTGCAATTGTATGGTGTCTACGTTGGTCCCTGGCCCGGCATGTCACGAACTATACTTATGTTGGGCCCATTAGCCATCATATTTGAAAATTTGATAATTTCTTAACTTCCTTTTTCTTCTTTAAATAATATATAAATAAATCTCGTGAGAGTTATAGAAACTTTTGAAAGTTACTTCCAAAATTCCACTTACTAATTATTTGTTATTTCACTTTATTCGCACAAAGTCTTGCATCGCCTGTCATGTCATAATGGAAGAATTTTTAACCTATCTTATCCTTAAGAGTCTTTAGAATAGTTGTATTAATATTTTAAAGAACTGATTTTTTAACAACTTGTATATTTGATTTTAACGTTCTTAAAAAGAATTTCTTTAGAACCTTTTTTCTATTATATAAGGATCATATCGAGAAAAAAAAAAAAAAACAACTGATGAAGGCGAAGTAAAACATGATTTGACTGGAAAAATAAAATGAAATAAAATAAAGTTGGATCCTTGATAGAGAACAGGCCTTAAAATATACATCCAACATTTTCCTATAAGCATATGCAAAGATTTTAGCTTAAATCTATGTGCCACGCACTAGAGAAAGAGACATGTCGTCACTCCACATGCATTATTATGACTTTCTCACTCTTATATTTGAGAAGGGCTACTTTTATCAAACCCACTGGCAATGCATTCTTTAAATCATTCAGAAATCATCTACCATTTTACCCATAAAATTAGCACAGTACCAAAGTTCAATTCTTAATTTAACTCATTTTTCATTAAAAAAAACAATAATAAAAGAAATGCAGCCTTAAAAATATGTTTGTATGGATAGAAACACATGGAAATGGAAGTAAACTAAATCTAGTTTAGTATTTAGTAACTTAAATAAATGATAAAAATAGAAGGAAATTAGTAAATAAATTTCCACTAAAACCTATTTTCTTTTCTAAAATAGCCTTTACGGACTTTCTTAAAATAAGATAATGATAATTTTATAAAATCCCAATTTATTTCGCTTCATTTTCTTACGGTAATACCAACCAAACAGAGGAAATGAATATATTTATCACGATTTTCTTACATTTCATGCCTTACTTACTGTATTTCGGGACACAAAATGAAAGTGAAAGTGGAAAACTAGATGCAGCCAGCAAGCAAATGCTAATAAAGCGCATTCAAAAGGAGGAGTAAGAGTAGAAAGCTGAACCTGGATGAGGAGATAACTCTCGCTGTCAATGGCATTCTTTATAACCTTAAAAGTCTGGCCATAATATATGTGGAAATTACGTGCATCCTCTACCTTTGATATATTTCCAACCTTAACCGAGGAGGCCGCAAATATACATGGAACGCATCCAAGGAACCACGCTGCTACCAGGAATCTAACCCAAATGTAAGAACAGAAGCAGGACGACATGTTTGATTTTGACGAAGAATATGCCTCTGATTATGCTATAACTAGAGTTGGGCATGCCGGGAAGTGATCTTATAGAGCTAGAAATAGCAATTTACATAAAGCAGTGTGCCAATAACCTTCACATCTCCAAGGAGGGAGACAGAGAAGACTAATAAGAAAAGCTTTTCAAAGAGGAGAAATGATGAAATGGTGTTTCAAATCACTTGTTAAAGGCTAAAGCAAAAAAACAGAAAAAAGAAAAAAAAGAAAAAACTTATATATTATCTACTTTTTCCTCGAAAGATTCATTAATAAAAGTATAAAGAAAAGGAAAATATTAATGAGTATCTCAGGATATATATTAAAAAACTAAATATATAAATTTTTTATCATTTCATATATTTGTTTTCCATAAAGTTTATAATGAATGGAGTAACAAATGTAAAAAATTTCTTATTTAAAACTTTAACAAAATAACTAAAACTATTATAGTTTAATAACATAAATAATACTCTCATAATGAGTTGAATTAAGATTAACTCTTCTTCTCTAAAATTATAATATGTTGTAACTGTGAAAAAAAAAATTTACAAATGTCTGGAATGGCCTCAATAGACACGGAACCTTTGAAAAAAGTGGGATTAGTTTGATATGATGGCTTACGGGTGGACGTTTTGAGTTCAAAATTGTAGGCATGTGCCCGTGAATTTATTTATGGTACAATAGTTAGTGACCCGTGAATAATTTTGTCTGTTCATGGACCATCTTTTTCTGTTTGTCCATTTGCTATTTTGATGAGGCAATCTCACTAACACAAAAAAGCACTTGCTAGCATATAACTGATATATTGCAAAGGATATAAAACCGTGACCAAATCAGTGGTTTCCGTCGTTCCCAATAATGTTGTCTTGATTCGAACTAATATATTAATCTATAAATGAGAAGAGATTAAGAGTTAAAACAGACATAAAAATATTAAAATATAATTAATATTTAGTAATAAAATTATCTAAATTTTTGAGATTTAAAAATTGAGTGCTCTTTGTTGATGGTAGCTCCAAGAGACGGGCTGACATCCTAAGGCTTAGAGCCAAGCGTCTCAAACTCAAAAATCGCGAACCATAATGGGCTAAGCCCAACTGCCTCAAGCCCTTGATTGATGGGCTCGACCCACAAGATGTTGCTCCTAATAAGGATTGGGTTGACCACCTTGAGCCTACTATCGAGCAACAACACCCTTCCAGCTTATTGGTTCAAGGAGTTGAAGGACTCCGTTGAATGAAGTTCCATACAACTAAAGTAGTAGCTTAGTGGTCGATTTTTGAGAAACTTTTAGTAACTTTTCTTAGGTAGTACTAAACCATCACCTTGTCCTCAATGAAAATGCCTCCAAGCTTAGTCATATACCTCTTATATCGTATTAAATGTGATGTGACTTCTAATGACTCACCTTTTGGAAATCCTACATGGACATGCGTGTATGATATCGTCAAACATTTATGGGAAAAAGATAGACATAAGGTTCAAAAACAATAATTCCCACCATCGTCAGAGAATCTTACCCACCTTGAGCCCCTAATATCTAGGGTCACATGCCATAAGTTGATAAAGGCTCAAGTGGTTGAATATACAAATACTCAATCTCTTACCCTTGACAAGTAAGTCCTTTCTTTTTACATTCATTTCCCATTTTTAGTTACTCCTTCTTTTGTCGAATTGCATACTCTCTTACAAATGACACTGATTTAAGTATTAGAATGGTCTTATCAAACAACCTTCCCTATATTACTTACCTTTGTCTACTTTACAGTTAGACCTAAGGCATTCAGAGGCCTCCATTATTTGGTTGATTCAATGTTAGGGGTATGTTCCCCTCTATTAGCTAGAACGTTGAGATGACACTTTCTATACACACATATATATGTATATATTATTTTTCTTGGGTCTAAATGTATTTTTTAGAAAATTGATGTACTCTCTAACAATTTTTACATTCTTGTTGTTGCTAGTTTCTTGACTCAATTAGATTTGTACCCAAGGAAAGAATTAAAGGCGAACTTAAGGGAGTCTACAAAAAAGAAAACATCGAGGGGAGGGTTAGTAGGGGGGTGGGTAGGTATGGAACAGGGCACATGGAAAGGGAAAGCTAAGAATAGTACAAAATATGTTGATAGTATGAAAGGTTTTGGATCCTTTGCCTAAAGTGCTCTAGGAATATTTATAGGTGAGAGAAGGGTTACATATGGCAGTTAGATCATCATCTAGAGATTCATTAGATCTTTAGTTGACATGGAGTAGATCATGGGGGGAATTATGGGATCATGAGAGTTGCCATGTTGGTCATGTGTTTTTCATTTGATCCTTCATAAAAGTCCTTAGCTGGACCATTCTTGGGCTTGGAGGTCTAGAGGCAAAATAGATTATTAACAATCTTAACCTAAAATCTCATATGGTCTTATAAAAGCTGTCTCAGTTTAGCCAACTCAACCGGATCTTTTTAAAATAGTACCAACGAGGGTTAAAGGGGAACTCAAATTGATTTCATAGCTAAGCCAAACTAAAGCAGATTAGATTGGTTAAGTCAACTTAAGTTTGAGAACACTTTCACATTATATGTCTCTATGAATTTAAGCAAATGACTAAGGTTTTATTAATTGATACTTGTTCTGATGATTTACACAAAGAAGTAGATTTCTTCATTTTTATTTTTTCAATTTACATCAACTTACAAAACAATTGTTAAAATGACCTAAATTTTTTTACTACCTTGTAATGTCATCTTTTTCCTTAAATTCTTAATTATTGATTATATGAAGGAGTATTTAAAGGAGGTAAGTTAATGGAAATTGATAAAATATAAATTAAGAGAATCCAAATCATTTATGAATATTACCTCTTTACTTAATTAAGGAAAGGAAAACCACTCAATTTTTAAAAAGAAAGATATTGATGGGCCTCGTTTGGTCATTTTATAAAATAGCATTCTGTTGAATCTAGCTGTTTCTTATTTATAGTAAAATTTTAGTAATATTATAAAGGTAATGATCAACAAACATAAGCATGTAGCTCAAATTTCTAAAGTCTTAAAACTATCTTTAATTCAAAGAAGTCCAATGAGATCCTTAAAGTACTATATTAGAATTTCAAAAAGTTCTTATATTTAAGGAACTTTCTACTTAATCCCTGAGATTTTTCAAAAGAGAATTTTAAGATTTATTTATATTATTTATGAGATCCATAATACAGAATTAAAAAAAAAAAAAAAACTAAAGAGCAAAAGGAAAAGAAAAAACTAAAACTTGGGGTTCTATAACAAGATCCCCATAAAGTTGAAGGACCCCTTTTATTGCATAAGGACTTCGCAGAAGGCCATTTGCATTATTAGATTTTTAACCTAATTTAACATTGTGGACCGATATCTTAGGCTAGTGATAGAACTTAGGAAATTGGCCTATTTAGAGAGATTTGGCTTGGTAAACTTAGAATGAGAATCACTAAATTAGATTTTCCACTCTTAGCTTTACTTGGTTATGTTACTCCTCAAATTAGAAAGTCGTAATAGTTCCATTGTATAGACCAACTTAAGTTAGAAGTTAGCCACTTTAACTGCTAACTTAAGCTAGAAGCTAGCTACTACTGTAGCTGCTAACTTAAGTTAGCGGATATAACTTATACCAAGCATTTACCACTCCACAGCTTTGAGTCTTCCAATTTAGTACCTACTTAGTATTAACCTATGGTGTAACTTTCCAAAATAATTTTTGAAAGAGATTTTGTAGTATAAAAGTTTGAGAAGAAATCAAGTTTTATAAATAATTTCAGAAAAACAACATAGTAAGGATTTATAAGAGTCCATAAGTTTATAGAACATAATATAGGTAACAATAGTCGAAAACTAAAGAGTCACTTGAAGAGACCTTGTTAGTTTTCCTAAAGGTTATAGGGGAATAACCTGGACGAAGACAAATACTGGTGTATTTATTAGAAAACAATTCTAGGGGAATAAGCAACAACTTGCTCATTAAGTAGGATGGAGATAATAGCATATATCTAATATAGAGCAATCAGGGTTTACAAGCAAATTTAGTTAGATACCATGCATGTATAAACAAGTTGCATCACATGATGTTATCCGATTTGTTGTAAGATCAGAGAAATTGCGTATGCTCTAATTCGGGTTGAGGAGTTTAACGTTGTGCACTTTGCAAATCGAAATCAAGCTGGGGCTTGTATAATGGAGAAACATGCTCCATTTGAGGCTCCACTTTGAACTATGGTTCTCAATCTTGTTGCAACCTTCTCTCTGGTTACTTAGCTCAACTAAGAGTAGGAAAATGACCATTTCAACTATCTTCATCGAAGGGTCTGTGTTTGGCTTGAGAATCCTAGTTGTTTTTCGTAATGGGTTGCAGTGCATGTCCTATTAAAAGTTAGGTTAAGTTTGAATTAGAGTTAGATTGCTTTTGACGTGATCAAGCAATTTTAGATAATTCAAAACAAGCGACATTATAAAGCAACCAATACATATTGTTCGTTACTCCATAATAGCAATACAATATTCAAGTACACATGCATAGGCTACTAACTTACAATCACAAGAAGGATACATACTAAGGCCTTCAGGTATTTTTAAGTAATACTTCAAAGTGCAACGAAGTATTGATCCTACTTACTTAGACATGTGACACTCTATTAATGTGCATATGGGTCTTATCCGCTTTAATTTTCCCCTAAATGTGAAATGCAATCACTTTAGTATTATTAAATATAAAGTAAATGAGTTCATTTTATAATTTAAGTATTTCTAGGACTTATCTTTATTGAGTGGTGTAAGCTTTGTATTGAGTTCTAACTTGCTATTGAACTCTCTAAACAAGGTTTTGAAAGCTTGCTAACGCCAAGTTTCGGTCTCAAAACCTTATGATGAAGTCCTTAAATAGTTTTCTTTAAAATAACCTTCTAACCAAGTCTTTAGAGTTATCCCATTTATACTCCTTACTCCAATCAATTCTTTAAACAAGCTTCTATAGTCATTTCCTTTAAGCATTCCACAACATTCAATTTTTGGATCAAGTCCTTAAAGCCATTCCAAGTACATTTTCCTTACCAAATACTTTCCAAACAAATCTAGGATGGGGTATAATTAAGTCTTTTTTTCTACCCAACCTTTTGATTTAGCCTCTGAATCAAAAAATCAAATTCTCCTCTTCACCAACCAACCCTCTGAGAATGTCTTTGAAGTGATTCATCTAAGCTTTCTATACCAACTAACCCTCAAGCTAAGTTTTTGAATTTGTTACAATCATATTTCTTTCACCAAATAACTTCCTAAACAAGGTTCCAACATATTTATAGTTAAAATCATTTCATCAACAAACCTTCTAAACATGTCCTTGAAGTCATTACTATCATGCTTCTTTTACCAACATCATCCTAACAACACTCTGACATGATTATATTCAGGATCCTTACACCAACTAGCCCTTTAGTTAAGTATTTGTACCAAGAATTTAAATTACTCTTTTACCAAATTAACCATCTGAAGAACTCTTTGAACAGTTTGAATTTACAAGTTTACCTTAAGCAATTCGCTCTAACATCTTCTTATAGTTTAGAAATATGATAAATCATGATTATACAATAAATCCATCATGCCCATGATCACCATATCACTCAAACTTTCAAATCCACATATTCTCACCTTAATGCATGTAATCCCCAATTAATGATTTATGTATATCTCAAATTTTATTCAACCTACTCAACTCCATATCACTCTCCCTAATAATATATAACATCGATAAGCTTTAGAATTGGTACAAATAGGTTTCTTTAGGTTTATTATGTAAAAATGTTCGAAAATAGCATTTTTTTTACCAAATTTTAGAGGCTAAAAAATTACAAAAAGTCATGAATAATATCTTTGATCAAAATCTCTTTATAGGATTCATACATGTAGTATAGGGAAATTCCAAAAAAAAAAAAAAAATTGATTTCGAAACAAATACAATAAGGTTATTTTAAACAACTTCGAAAATTATTTGATTTTGCATAATTTGTTAAGAAGGTCATATATCCAATCAAATTTTTTTTTTTTTTGCTAATTCTCATGTAGTAGATACAAAAATATATTAGAATCATTTTTTTTTCAAAATTTTTTGACCTAATTTAATATTTTTGAAAAACACTAGAAAATTGGGTGAAAATGAGAGCTCATCGGAAACACTACCATTCAGCCACCATCCTTTACCCCTTCTTTGTTGGCATCACCTGGCACTGCCATTACTTCTGGGTGATGGTGGCGGCGGTTCACTTTCAGCACCATTTCGGACTCGCGTTTCTTGAAACAACTCAATTTGTGTAGTTTTGATCCTTAAATTTTTCTAGATTTATTCTTCAATGATCTTTACTTTTTCGAATTTTTCTCAGATTCCTAAAAGACTCCCTAATGTTTTAGAGAGGTTTGGTGATTTTTCTTAAGTTTAATCATGCCAAATGAGAGTTTTTCTCTCTTCTCCACCTATATTCCTACGTTTTCCATGCATGTTAAGGTGTCATCAGCTTGTTTCCTTTATGAACAGTTGTCCCTTTACTAAATCATGCCCTAACACATGACAATCTGATGCTTTACTAATTTTTCCTTAATTTTTATTATTTTTCTTATAAATTTTTAGTCAACTATGCATATTTTTGAGTATTTTTAGCATTTTCGGATATATAACAATTATACTTGAGGTACACCTCTTATTTTTATATATTCATTTATGTCATTTTATAATGTAAATAATTTATTTCTTAAGTCTAATTAATTTTTGTTATCTAAATTGTGTGTTTACGATAAATTACAATATAATATAATTTAGTAAAATTAACTATTTTTAGCTATAATATTATTATTTTATTATATTACCCTAATCTGGATCTACAGGCTATTCTCAACTAACCCTTAGGACTTATTCATAAAATATCGTCTTAATCAACCTGCTTTTACGTATGCCCTAAATTACTCACTCAAGAAGACTACACAAAATTACAAGATACATTGTTTATCTCGTACGCGAAAAGTAAACTCGAAAATAGCTTCTTTGAGCTCATTTGGGCTTCGTTTAGTGTTAATGGGCCTTAAGGGATTTTATATATGCTTCAGGCTTACTTACAAAAATAACGAGTTTCCATTAACTATTATAAGCCCTTGAGTAAGCTCGAGCTTATGAAGGCTAAAGAAAATAATAAACTTTAATAATAAACCTTAATCTCAACCATTTATCTTGGAGTCATTTGATGAATAAGATTAACTTAAAAACTCTATAAATAGAAGGTTTCTCCTTTTATTTGGTTTATTCAGAATATTAGTATGTTTGAGATAAACACTAGATCTCTGTTGAAATCACTTTAGATAACATCAAATAATTAATTTATCAAGAACGATTTAAGAGTGATCAAGAACACCGAGTTCGATCCATTGTTACACGTGTGCATTCAAGATCCCGAGTTTGCCCATTGTTCCTCTCCTACCTCTTCTTAACAACATCTCTCCACATATCATTAGCTCAAAATGTCTCCTAGGTTAACTGGCATGTCGAGGAGGAAGAACGGGTAAACTTGGTATCCTAAATGCATACATGTAACAGTGGATTGAACTTGGTGTTCTTGATTGCTCTTAAATCATTCTTGATAAATTGGTTGTTTGATCTTATCTGGAGTGATTTCAACAAAGCTCTAGTGTTTATCTCAAACTTACTAATATTCTGAATGAATCAAATGAGAAGATATTATATTTTGAAGTATTATTCTTCTCCTCCAGTTGATAGCGTATCATAACATGATGAGGCAACAACTCATGATTCAAAGGAGACTACCTCATCTCCTCATGTGAATCCTTTTGCACTTGCGTATGTACTTCATGAATCATCAAGTAGAGTATATCATGGAGTCACTTCAACTTTGTGTGCTTGCTTTAATCCTTAATAGCTCCAATCTCAAGACTTGGCAAAGATTGCTTTGAAGGAAATGGCGTCAAAATGGCTAAGCCTACCGTAGGGTCACTTTGAACCTTCACTACAAAGATCGTTTTGATCTCCTCATTTGATAAAGTAGCATTACAGTTACTGAGCGTATTGTAGGATTGCTTTGATCCATGATAATCAAGGTTGCTTTAACTTCGTAATTGCATAAAGCTGCAGAAATGCATTACCCTACCGTATGCCTAAGAGTAGATGCTTTTACTGAGTGAGTGTAGCTATCATGAAGTGATTACTTCAACCATTCAAGTTTTGCAGAAAGGCATTATGGCTACCAAGCCTATTGTGGGATCACTTTGACCAATCACAATTGAGAACTCCTTGATCGGGTGAGCAATGTCACAGAAATGGGCATTGCTCTTACGATATGCTCAAGAGTATTTGCTTCTACCGAGTAACTACGACTACCATAGTTTGATTACTTCAATCATCCATAGATATGGTCAGTTTGACGTCGACTCTATGGAAATGCGTTACTATTGCTAAGCTTGTTGTGGGATCGCTTTGACCCATTACAATTGAGATTGCTTTGATCTCATGAATAATGTTGTAGGGTAGCATTGTGCCTGTTAGATACTCAGAAGTAGCAATCATTACCAAGAGATTGCAGCTACCATGAAGTGATTGCTCCAACCATTCATGGTGGGGGTCACTTCGAACTTGAATTCTATAGAAAGGCATTATGGCTATCAAGTTTGCTATGGGATTGCCTCGACCCCTCATAGTAGAGATCACTTCGATCTTATGAGTGTTATAAAATGGGCATTGTGCTCACTACATGCTTAAGAGCATATGCTTCTACTAAGCAACTACAGCTACCATAATATGACTACTTCAATCATTTATGGATGAGGTTACTTTGACCGCAACTCTACGGAAAGGCATTACGATTGCCAAGTCTACAATAGGATTGCTTCAACTTATCATAATTGAGATCGCTTCGATCTCATTAGTAACGTCGTACAAATGGGCATTGCAGCTATTGTGTGCTTAGGAGCCCATGCTTCTATTGAGCGACTATAGCTATCATGATTTGATTACCTTAATCATTTATGGATGAGGTTGCTTCAACCCTAACTTTGTGGAAAGGCGTTATGGTTGCTAAGCTTGTTGTGGGGTCGCTTTAACCCATCATGGCCAAGATCGCTTCGATTCCTTGATTGAAGAAGAACTGGCAGTGATCTTAGGTAAATTCGTATGTCCAAGGATTGTGGTGGCAATGTTAGTACACCAGATCAAGTGGTAATGTG